>CM053769.1:631675351-631708526 GCA_028658325.1 Potorous gilbertii
GTTGATATGATCAATAATGCTAATAGTTTTCCTAATATTGAACCAGCCCTGCATTCCTGGTATGAAACCAACCTGATCATAATGTATTATTCTCATGATAAGATGCTGTATTCGTTTTGCTAAAATCTTGTTTAAAATTTTTGCATCTCCAAATGATTTCTTAAGGCAAAATGCTTCCCACATCCAGAGAAAGAACTATGGAATATGATCACAGAATGAAGCAGATCACTTTAATTTTGTTGTGTTTTCATTTGTTTTATGATTTCTCCCATTCGTTTTAATTCTACTATGCAACACGACTAAGATGAAAATGTATTTAATAAGGATGTATGTGTACAACCTAAGTAAAATGATATGTCATATCAGGGAGGCAGTGAGGCAGGGAGGTAGGGAGAATGGAGGAGGAAGGAGTGGAAAAAGATTTAAGATATATGGAAGTGACTGCAAAAAAAGTGAAAAAAATAATAAGAAAAATTAAATAAAAAAATAATTCCTTTAAAATAGACTAACTCAAATGGCCAAAGAGGTCCAATAAGTCAATGAGGAGAAGAATGTTTTAAAAAGGAGAATTAGTCAAATGGAAAAGGAAGTTCAAAAGCTTACTGAAGAAACTAGTTCTTTAAAAATTAGAATGGAGTGGAAGAGGTAAGATGCCGAAGAAAGGTGGACCTGTAGAAGCTTCCCCCAGCATAGCCCATAAAATAACTGTAAGAGTGACTCTAAAAAATTCTAGAGCAGTACATGCCACAAATCAGCAGAGTGAAAGAGGTTTCAAGCCAAAGACAACCTGGAAGTCTGAAAAGAAAGATCTATCATAATGGGCTTGGAGTGGAGCACAGCCCAGTTCCACTGGGAGCAGCAGTTCCCAAGTTGCTTAACCCACAAACATCAAAGACAGCTTCAAAGGCCAGTGAGAAAGCTATTTCACATGGGTGAGAATTGAACAGGGTCTAGACACCCCAGAAGCCATCATTGCAGTGGCAGCATTTATTATTGGAGCCCTCTGGTTAAAGACCCTGGGGGAATTGATCTGCTAATCTGGGTCTCAGACCCTAGTAGCAGGCCTGGGATGAGGAGGAGTGCTGACGTGGTGGAGCTGGTTGAGGCCCTGGAAAAGGTATCCTATGATCAGATCCTCGGCAAAACAGTACGTATGGCTGCTGACAGACCAGAGTGCAGGTCAGGAGAGAAGTAAGCTCCTCTCCCTTTATTGTGTCACCTTGGAGGAATTGAGAACTTGTAGTTCCCAAGAATGTACCCTCCTCTTGACCAAGGGCTCAAAAGTCAAGTAACTGTCCAGGAAAATGCCCCCAAAATGGGAAAAATAGGACTATAGAAGGCTACTTTCTTGGTGAACAGGTATTTACTTCCATTCCTTACAGATTTGGAAGAACAATGAATACCATCAGAAGAAGACCTGAAAGTCAAGGCTTCTGAATACAAAACCTTCAAAATAAATATAAATTGGGAAAGCTAAAAGAATTTTGAAAATCAAATGAGAGACATGGAGGAAAACTTGGGAAGAGAAATGAGAGTAATGCAAGAAAATCATGAAAAGCAAGTGAATAGATTGCTAAAGGAGACCCCCACAAAAAAACCTGAAGAAAGTAACACCTTAATAATAAGCTAAATCAATTGGCAAAAGAAGTGCAAAAAAGCCAATGAGGAGAAGAGTTCTTTAAAAAGCAATATTAGCCAAATGGAGAAGGAGGTTCAAAAGCTCACTGAAGAAAATACTTCTTTAATATTAGAATGAAGCAGATAGAATCTAATGACTTTATGGAAAACCAAGAAATTACAAAATAAAACAAAAAGAATAAAATAAATAGAAAATAATGTGAAATATCTAATTGGAAAAACAACTAACCTGGAAATAGCTCCAGGAGTGGCAATTTAAAAATTATGGGACTACACGAAAGCCATGATCAAAAAAAGAACCTAAGTATCAACTTTCATAAAATTATCAGGGATAACTGCGCTGATTTTCTAGAAGCAGAGGGAAAAATAAATGTTGAAAGAATCCACCAATCACCTCCTGAAAGAGATCTGAAAAAAGAAACTTTTAGGAAGATTGTAGCCAAATTATAGAGTTCTCAGGTCAAGGAGAAAACATTGCAAGCAGTCAGAAAGGAATAAATCAAGTATTGTCGAAATACAACCAATATAACACAAAATCTAGGAGCTTCTACATCAAGGAATTAAAGGGCATGGAATATGATATTCTAGAAGTCAAAGGACCTAGCATTAAATCAAGAATAACCTACCCAACAAAACTGAGTATAATACTTCAGGGCAAAATATATTAAATGAAATACAGCACTTTCAAACAGTCTTGATGGTAAGACAAGAGCTCAATAGAAAACTTGGCTATTAAACACAAGGAGCAAGAGAAGCAATATTTTTCACTTGACCTCAGAACTCTGGAATTTGACTACAATATTCCTAGGAGTTTTGCTTTTCAGACACCTTGCAGGAGGTGATCGTTGGATTCTTTCAATATTTATTGTGACCTCTAGTTCTAGAAAATTAGGACAATTTTTCTTGATAATTTCATTAAAGATGATGCCTAGGCTCTTTTTTTTATCATGACTTTCAGGTAGAATCATAATTTTTAAATTTTCTCTCCTGGAACTATTTTCCAGTTCAGTTGTTTTTCCAATGAGATATTTCACAACGTCTTCTATTTTTTCATTCTTTTGGTTTCATTTTATAATTTCTTAGTTTCATATAAAGACATTAACTGCTCCATTTCTGATTTTTAAAGAACTATTTTCTTCAGTGACCTCTTGAACCTCCTTTTCCATTTGGCTAATTCTGCTTCTTTAAAACATTGTTCTCCTCATTGGCTTTTTGAACAATTTTTGCCATTTTGGTTAGTCTATTTTTAAAGGTGTTATTTTCTTTAGTATTATTTGGATCACCTTAACAAATTGTTGACTTACTTTTCCTGATTTTCTTAGGTCACTCTACTTTCCCTTCCCAATGTTTCCTCCACCTCTCTTACTTGATTTCCCAAATCCTTTTTGAACTCTTACATGGCCTGAGAATAATTCATGTTTTTGGAGGTTTTGGACACAGATGCCTGGACCTTTATATCTTCCTCTGATGGTATACTTTGTTCTTCCTTATCTGATAGGATGGAAGAAAATTCCTGTTCACCAAGAAAGAAACCTCCTATAGTCTTATTTTCCCCCTTTTCTGGCATTTTCTCTGTCTTTTACTTGGCTTTTTAGTCCCTTGTCATGTGGAGGGTATACTCCAGGGAACTGTAAATTCTCAGTTCCTCCAAGGTAGCATAATAGCCAGGAGGAGGGGTTTACTCTTCTCCTGGCCTTCCCTCAGCTCTGAGACCATCCACAAGGTTTCATGCCCAGGGTTTGAGAGTAAAATTCTGTCGCCAGTGCCTCGACCAACTCCACCAATCTAGTGCTCCTCCTCACCCCATAACTGCCACTCAGGACTGAGGTCCAGATCAATGGCTCAATTCCTCAGTATCTTTAGGCTGAGGTCTTCTAAAATGAGGCTGCTGCTTCAGCAACTCCTGACACCCTGGGACTGGGGCCAGACCACGTTCCTTTTTCATAGAGGTGAAAGAGTTTCTCAAAGACCTTTGAAGCTGCATTTGGCATTTCCGAGTTGAATAATCTGGGCACCAATGCTGCTGCCTGTGATTCTGTGCCCTGAAGCCTGCTCCAGTCCTGTCCATGCAGCGTGGTCCAGCCAAGATTAGCCTGCATTATGCAGTGAGCTGGTGCAGAAGACCTTTCTTTTCAGCTTCCCAGGCTGTCTTGTACTGGACATCTCTTTTCCTCTGCTGCTTTTTGGCTTCTACTGCTCTATAATTTGTTTAGAGTCATTTTTACAGGTATATTATGGGCTATGGGGGGAGAACTACAACAGTTCCATTCTTCTACTCTGCCATCTTGGTTCTTCCCCCCCCCCCCCATTTTCTTTCCTTAACACAATATTGGAGATAATATTGGATATTATACCGGAAAAGTGAATGGGAATCAGAATACATAGGTTTCTCATTATTGTTCTGTCAATTAATAATTATGTTATGTAGTAATACATCAAGGTTATTGAACGCCAGAGTATATAGCCAAAGCCAATACATATTTTGTTGTTGTCCTTGCTGACAGACTCATAATAATGGCAAGAAGTATACCACCTGGCTGGAAAATAAAAAAAATTGGTTATATCATTTAAGTATGGTCTTCATTTGTATGCAACTTGAAAAGAAAAAAATAAAGATATCTCAAGCAAGGAGTGTTCTGTATATCCAATCTCTTTAATCAACTTTATAAAATTTCTTTGGAAAAGACAACTGTAAGGGTTTTCGGGGACAGAGAATCACCACAAACTTATGTGGACTTACCTAATGTTTCTAAGTTTATACTAGATAATTTTCTAGGAAAATTGATTCATTACCAAATAGAATCAATCATAAGCAATACCATAACTTTTCCCTTAAAAGTATTTCTCTCAAATTTTGATTGGACCCTTCTTAGTATGATACAAATTCACTGCTATGATTAAAATGTTGTTAATCTTCCTTTATTATGGAGAGACTTCCAAGTCAAAGGTTCCAAAGGATGAAAAATCAATAATTTAACTGGTAGTGATGGGAACTTCATTTATGAGACCTATGAAATTCTAACAGATATAACACACGCTGAAGAGGTGATGACACTTTCAGAGTGGTCTCACAGCATTGAAGGCACATGTTTATTTCATTTTCGGCCTGTGAAATAAAAAGATGTGTTTCTCTTTGCACTCTTTGTGTTTGACTTAACCATATGAATTCCTCATATGTGACTATTTCTGCGTCATAAAATTTTCAGATGAAAACTATCATATAAATCATTTAGTCTACTCCTTTGCATTATAATTACGAAGCCTGTCCCATCTAAGATGGTTAAGCTGACACCAGCACTGGAGTCAGGATTGACTTTATGACCCTGGGCAAGTCATTTACCCTGTTTACTTCAATTTTCTCATCAGTAAACTGAGCTGGAGAAGGTTATGGCAAACCACTGCAGTACCTTTGCCAGGAAAATTCCAAATATAGGTCTAAAGAGCCTGACACAACTGAAAAACAAAAGACCCATAAAACTGTAAATTCCCCAGTTTCAAATATGTAGGAAGTGGCAGAGCTAGGATTTAAACCTGTGTTCCTCACTCCCTCCCATAAAATGAAGGCATTGGAATACATGACCTTTGAGGTCCTTTTATAGGCCTTTAGTTTTTGAACTGATAATCATAAGAATATAAGTATCTTAAATTATAGATACTCCAGTTGGTAGTCACTTATCCTACCCCAAAACATTTTAGTGGTAATCCATACTTCCCCATTATATAATAATCTTAATATTTGTATCCTTTGATTTGTATGGAATTACAAACACATGTGTATTATTTAATACAAAATTTAAACCAGATCAGTGTATATATGTAACATTGTGCATATATAATAAATGCTTATGTATGTGTATATATATATATATATATATATATGTCTATTTTTTATGTGTATCCCACCTTATTTCACTTATATGTTTAAGGCCTTTATGAAGCAGGGAATGTTTCTTATTTATCTTTGTATTTTTCCTTGAATCTAGTTAATTGTACAACACATAGTCATAGTTAAAAATCTATTGAAAAATAAATGAATGTATAGCTTTGTAGACAGTCTTGATCCTTTCCATTTGATAAAATTCTGTAACATATAGACTTTGGATCACATAATTACTTGATTATGTATGCCCTCAATCATTTTTGGTTTTGTTATTGCTTGCATGTAAATCTTGTTTCCTACGTGAGATTGAAAACTTTTTGAGGCTAAGCATGATATCCTTGATTTTTAGGTTATCTTTCTCAAAATCTATCACAGTGTGTTCTCTGCTTGATGGAAGGAATCTACTTTATCTTTTATCTCCCTCAATGCTTGGTACACATTCAGTACATTAATGGTTGTATCTGGATCTGAATCGTAGGTATTTAACTTGTGCTTGCTAATATGAAAATGTGTCCAACGTCAATCTATCAAAAGCACCTCTTCGTTAAGATAACATTTCTCCCCAACTGATATTGTATGAGGGGCCAAAATATTTTTCATACTTAGGAAATAATCGATATTAGCTCTTTTTAGTGAAAAAAGTAGACCACAGACAAAATGATTTATTTGAAATTTGATATATTTCATTTTTTTATGATGGAATTTCGAAATGTTTGACACCAACACATTTTCTTAAGCAAACATTTAATAGGGACCCAAATGTTAGTTTGTGTAATTGATTTATTCAACAGAGGTGCCCAGGAATTGCACATAACAAATTTAACCATTGTGTTTTTGATTACTTCTGTAACTCAATTGATAACTCATTTTTCCCTGTTAAAAGACTGAGGGCACAGAACATCTTGATAGTTACAATACTTGAAGGTTTCTATTTAGGATAAGATATTTCTAACTTTGTCTTTAGCTCACCTCTATCTCTATCATTAATATGTCTTCTTATATTATATATCATGATGTACATGTATATGTACACACATGTGCCTGCATTAAGTGGTGTTTATACATTGTGTATTGTTAATCAGACCAAAGCAGATTCTAACCTGTCACTGGTTGAAATCAAACAGAGGAGGAGAGTCAGAAATCAAATAGAAGTTTAATTTCAAAGTGAGAGAAACAGCTTGCAAGCAAGGAGGGGATCTAGACACATGAGACAGGGCTCCATCCCTAGCAGAGGTAGGTCCTAAGACATAGAGAGATTGCATTACCTATACCATTGGCTACTCAGTGAGCAGTAGCTCTGGCAGTGAAGTGTAAACACAAATTTTAATCCAGAGCAGGGCTTTGTCATAAGAATATGAGGGTTTGTCCAAGCTCAGAGAACACCTGGCGATTGTCAAAGTAATGCATAATTATAGGAGATTTTGATAGAGCATGAGATCACCCAAAGGGTGAGCATAAAGGATTTTTGTTATGCCAGGCTCAAGGAACAGCTTGCATGCTAGTCCTCAATTCCTCAAAACAGGGTATCTCCTATGATATTGGCAATATGATTATATAGGTAAAATGCCATCTCCACCATTAGGCTATAAAGCCTTGTATGGAAAGGGCTACTTCATTTCTTTGTATTCTGATTAGCCAGAGCAAAGACTGAAAAATGGCAAGCACTGAAACTCTTGTATTGATTGATCCCATAGCACAGAGGAAATACATGAATCAATGAATAAATATAATGTGTATTCTATTATAATTTTATAACATATAATTAGATATATATGTATATATATATATATATATATATACATATGTTCTGAGAACTTCCTGGTGCTCCTGTTTAACAAAATTTTTTGAATCAAACACCAGAGCAATGCAGTGACTTTAAATGAACTTCACTGGAGACTAAAAGGCTTCATTATTTTGTTATAGAAAAATGTAGAAAAAAAACTGTCATGCTATTGATAAAGGAATATATGTCAGATGAACACCATAAATGGAAATTTACCTGCATGCACTATTAATGGCTGAACTGCTTTTGAGATATTAACTATTTATACAATGAGCATAAGATTTTTTGGAAATTTTTTTGCAAAATGCAAATTTTGTAATATTAATATGCTTTCTCTGAGAAAGAGTGTCTCATAATGTCTTGGAAAAAGGCTTTGGAGTCAGAAAGATATAAGTCCTAGTCCCTCTTTTGACACATTTTGAACATATGACTGAACAAATGGCTTAATATTTTAGTGTCCTAGGCAAATCTAATGTCTCATTCTGTAAGTTAATAGTAATTAAAAACTGCATTTCTCTTACGGAGAACCTATAAGATTCCATCAACAACAAAAAAGGAGAAAAAGCCATATATGTAATTTTTTCTTTTTTCTGTGAGTATAAGGGTCATGCAATAATATATTTTCAAAAAATTTTTTGTTGATGACTTTTCAAAGGTAAATATATGTAGGTGATGGCATTTTAAGCTCAAAATATTACAGAATAATGCATTATATAGGGCAGGACATGTGCAGGACATCATCAAATGAATGATAGAGGAAGCAAACCGATGGGAAAGGGGAAAGAAGAAGCATGTGTATATACATATGTGAATGGGTGTGTACATATATACATGTATGTATATATACAGTTATTCATACATCTATATACATATACATGTATACATATATATGTATATATATACATACACATTTATATCTTCTACTGTGTGTCATGATCTGTGCTCAAGTATGCCATTTAATCCTCATAAAAAACCGGTGAGGTAGGTTATTATACCCATTTTACAGTTAATGAAACTGAGTTTAACATAGTCGAGGTGACTTACCCAGAGTCACACAGTTGTTAAGTGTCTAACCTTAAAATTTGATCTAAGGTCTTCATAATTCTAGACCCAGTATTCTATTCACTGAACTACTCAGGTATTCAGTGAGAGGGAAGCACAACAAGGAAATAAAATATCCACCTTTGAAATATATACATTATATATATATATATATATATATATATATATATATATATATATAATATTATTATACATATATAATATTATATATGTATGTATATTCAAGAAAATATGCACAAGGATATCATATTGGATGGATGCTATGTTAAAGATTTGAAGGAAGAAATCAAAAACCATCATTTACAATGATCGTGCCTAGATAGATCATGATCTGCTTCGTTGTAGGGAATACACAATGAAATTGAGGGCACACTGGCTAAATTTAGTAGGATTTCTTCAAGTAAAATACTGGCAAAGCTAAATTTAGTACCTAACACTCTGCAAGCTTTTTACTGCTATTGCAAATTTCATTTGAAAATTTCCAGGTAGAGCAATACCACTTTTTTTTAAGCAAATAAGAGACTCAGTGATCCACATGTAAAATTAGGTGAATAAATAAGCAACCCATAAATAAGCAATGTTAGTCTTGATCTTATAAATGGACTTGTCCTAAAACAGCTTGAGAAAATCCATTTTAAGACAGAGACTTAAAGATAAGAACATTTTTCTTCTTCAGGTGAAGAATTTATTCCTGGAATGCATTTCAATATTCTATTAAGGCATCACCATTTGTAACTATGAAACTCTTCTCTTCTGCCTGACTTTATACACTTGATATATATTTTTAAAAACCAAACACATCAGTATCATAATTTTATTTATTTGAAAACATTGTTCTGAGTCAATCATGTGCTAAATTAGGGAAGATTAATTGTTATTTTGATGTTTTGAACCAGCAATTATACCCTCTGAGAAATCAGAAGATTTCCTTCAGGAAAATCTCTAAAAGAAAATTTTGCTCTTTTTAGTCTTTTCAGATTTTCAGACTACTAATTAAAGTAAAACAGGGAATACAGTTTTTAAAAATAGTACAGGGGGAGGAACCAAGATAGCGGAGTAGAAAGATTCACATACGTTAGCTCTGAACCCATAGCCCATAAATTTCCTGTAAAAAGTACTCCAAACAAATTCTGGAGCAGTGGAAGCCACAAAGCAATGGAGTGCAGGAGATTTCTGTTCCAGAGAGCCCTGAAAAACCGATCCCAAAGGTCCGTTACGAACCAGACAGGAGCAGACCCTAGCCCCGCCCTGGCCATGTGGCCCCAAGAGGAGCAGATCCAAGCAGGTTTCAGGGATGGAATCTCCAGGGGCTGTGAAGGTCACTCCACCCACAGGCGCTGAAGGTCACTGAAAGAGCCTTCTGAACTGGCTGAGAGAGGATGGTGTGTCTCCATAACTCAGGCACCCCTTGGGAGGCAGAGGCAGTAGGTGGCCAGAGACTCCCCGGAGCAGACAGGAGCTGGGATCCATTACTGAAGGTTTCCATATAAAACCCCTGAGGGAACTGAGCCTGGGAGGCGGCCCTGCCCCAATCTGAGAACCTGAATTTAATCTTACCCTGAATAGCCGCTGGGCCTGCTGTTGAAAGCCCTGAGGCTGGGGAGCAGCATTTGAATCTCAGAACCCAAGCACTAGCTGGGTGCATCTGGGCGGGGGTGGAGAGGAGTCTCAGAAGTCAAGTAACTAGCTGGGAAAATGTCCAGAAAGGGAAAAAAATAAGATCATAGAAGGTTACTTTCTTGGTGAGCAGATGTTTCCTCCTTTCCTTTCTGATGAGGAACAACAATGCTTACCATCAGGGAAAGACATAGAAGTCAAGGCCTCTGTATTCCAAACGAACGAAATAGATATTCAATGGCCTCAGGCCATGGAAGAGCTCAAAAAACATTTTGAAAATCAAGTTAGACAGGTGAAGGAAAAACTGGGAAGAGAAATGAGAGAGATGCAAGAAAAGCATGAAAAACGGATCAATACCTTGATAAAGGAGACCCAAAAAAAATGCTGAAGAAAATAACACCTTGAAAAATAGGCTAATTCAATTGGCAAAAGAGGTTCAAAAAGCCAATGAGGAGAAAATTGCTTTCAAAAGCAGAATTAGACAAATAGAAAAAGAGGTGCAAAAGCTCACTGAAGAAAATAGTTCTCTCAAAATTAGAATGGAACAGATGGAGGCTAATGACTTTCTGAGAAACCAAGAAATTACAAAACAAAATCAAAAGAATGAAAAAATGGAAGAGAATATGAAATATCTCATTGGAAAAACAACTGACCTGGAAAATAGATTCAGGAGAGACACTTTAAAAAGTATGGGACTACCTGAAAGCCATGAGCAAATAAAAGAGCCTAGACGTCATCCTGCATGAAATTATAAAGGAAAATTTCCCTGATATTCTAGAACCAGAGGGAAAAATTAGTATTCAAGGAATCCACAGATCACCTGAAAGAGATCCTAAAAGAGAAACTCCTAGGAACTTTCTGGCCAAATTCCAGAGTTCCCAAGTCAAGGAGAAAATATTACAAGCAGCTAGAAAGAAACAATTCCAGTATTGCGGAAATACAATCAGGATAATACAAGATCTAGCAGCTTCTACATTAAGGGATCGAAGGGGGTGGAATAGGATATTCCAGAAGTCAAAGGAACTAGGACTAAAACCAAGAATCACCTACCCAGAAAAACTGAGTATAATACTTCAGGGGAAAAACTCATCTTTCAATGAAATCACTGAAAAACCAATTTGGAGGGTGAACATCTTAACTCTTATATTGTTTACACAAAAATGTAGACTCAATCAAGTTAACAACAGGAATTTAAACGATCATGGAGTTAGAAATTATTTAGCATGTGACAAACCACGAAATAAATCATTCATAATTGTTCTAAGAATATTACGGATCTTTAAAATATTTTCTTAAAACAATACAGAGTGATATAAACAGAATCTGAAAACAATATAAACAGTAACTTCAATAAGTCAAATGAAAGGAATGTTAAGAGGAAACTTAACCCTGAGCAAATTTGACAACCAGACATGGCACCGGAGAACACAAAATCAAACATGTCTTCATCTCACCAGAGTTAAAATACCAGTTCTTTAATCTGTGTAATATTAGTAAAATTGTCTAATCACACTGGGTCTCAATTTCTTAACTTATAAAATGAGGTCAATCTGAATGGTTTCTAAGATACCTTACAACTCTAAATCTAAGGTCCTAAGAGATTAAATCTTCTCTACTGACAGATGAACGTCGGGTGACATACAAAGAGCAAATATTCTGCATTATAGTATGTGACTAATATAATAGTTTTAAATTGTTTTCTTTGTATATTAGGAGTCAAAACACAATTTTATATATAATCAGAAAGGACTGATAATAAATTAAAATTACCAATAAATCTTACTTTTTTATTAATTTATTTGTTTTCAGTTTTCTACAATCAATGGCATAAGTCTTAGACTATCCCCCTCCTTCCCCAAGATGGCATGCAAGGTTCTACGCATACATTCCTATTATACACATTTTCATATTAGTCTGGTTGCATAGTAGAATTAAAATGAATGGGAGGAACCGTGAGAAAAACTCCCAAAAAATACAGCACAATACAAAATATTTCTGCCTCATTCTGCATTCCAATTCCACAATTCTTTTTCTTGATTTTTGCCCCAAGATAGTTTTGGGAATGTTTTACGTCCTTGCATTGCTGTGAAGGTATTAATCTCCAGACAAATTGCACACACACCGTGATTGTTACTGTCTAAAATGATTTTCTGACTCTGCTTCTTTCACTAAGCTCCAGTTCATATAATTCCTTCCAGGATTCTCTGAAGTCTTTCTATTCATCATTTCTTATAACACAATAGTATTCCATTAAATTCATATATCACTACTTGTTCAGACATTCCCCAATTGGTAGGCATCCCCTCAATTTCCAGTTCTTGACCACCACAAAAAGAGTTGTTATAAATATATTTGTACATGTTGAATCATTTCCCATTTTTATGATCTCTTTGGGATATAGCCCCCGAAGAGAAATTACTGGATCAAAGGGTATGCACAAATTTATAGGCCTTTGAGCATAGTTCTAAATTGCTCTCCAGAATGACTGGATTAGTTAACAGTTTCACCAACAAGGAATTAGTATTCCTACTCTCCCACATCTTCTTCAACATTTATCATCTGCCTGTCTTTTCTTGTTAGCCAATCTGATAGGTGTATGAGGTACCTCAGAGTTGTTTTGATTTGTATCTGTCTAATCAATAGTGATTTAGAGTATTTTTCTGTGATTGTAGATAGCTTTAATTTCTTCCTCTGAAAACTGCCTGTTCCTATCATTTGACTGTTTATCAGCTGGGGAAAGACTTATATTCTTGTACATTTGATTCAGTTCCCTACCTATTTTAGAAATGAGGTCTTCATCACAAACATTAGATGCAAAACTTCTTTCCCAGTTTTCTGTTTCCCTCCTAATCTAGTTTGCCTTGGCTTTTTTTATCCAAAAACTTTTCAATTTAATGTAATCAAAATTATCCATTTTGTGCTTCATAATATTCTCTATTTCTTGTTTGGTCATAAATTTCTCCATTCTCCATAAATCTTATCAATATGATATTTCTTGCCCCTTTCCCTTTTTGTTTAAAGTATTAGCTTTTATGCCTACACCATATATGCATTTGGACTTTACTCTTGTGTACAGTGTCAGACATTCTTCTATGCCCAGCTTCCAACACACTTTTATCCAGTTTTTACAGCAGATTTGGTAAAACAGAAACAAGGGTCCTTGGGTTTATCAAACTATAGATTGCTATATTCATTGATTAAGATCTTGAGTATCTAACCTATGCCACTGGTATATCCCTCTATTTCTTAGCCACTACTAAGTGATTTTCATGATTGCTGCTTTATAATACAATTTCAGATCTGGTAAGGATAAGTCACCTTCCCTATAATTTCTTTTCATTAATTCCCTTGATATTCTAGGACTTTTGCCTTCTAGATGAATTTTGACATTATTTTCCAACTCTAGAAAATAATTATCTGGTAGTTTGATTGGTATGGGATTGAATAGGTAAATTGATTTCTATAGAATTGCCATTTTTAATATATTAGCTCAGCTTACCCATGAGCAACTGGTATTTTTCCACTTACTTAGATCTGATTTTATTTGTGAGAAAAGTGTTTTACAATTGTGTTCATATAATTCCTGAGATTGCTTTGTTGGGTAAACTGACAGATATTTTATAGTTTCTACAGTACCTTTAAATGGAATTTCTCTTTCTGTCTATTGATGTTCGACTTTGTTAGTAATATACAGAAATGCAGATGGTTTATATGGGTTTATTTTGTAACCCGCAACTTTGCCAATATTGCTTATTACTTCAAGTAGTTTTTTACTTGATTCTCTAGGATTCACTAAGTATAACATCACATCATCTGCAAAGAGTGATAACTTAGTTTGTTCTTTGGTTTTCTAATTCCTTCAATTTATTTTTCTTCCCTTATTTTTAAACGTAATATTGCTAGTACAATGCTCAATAATAGTGGTGATAGTGGATGTCCTTTTTTCACCCCTGATCTTATTGGAAATGTATCTAACTTATTCCATTGCGTATATTTCTTGCTGAAGGCTTTAGACAGATAGTGCTTATTATGTTTTGTAAAATTTCATTCATTCCTGTACTCTCCAGTGTTTTCTATAGGAATGGGTGTTGTATTTTATCAAAAAGTTTTTCTGCATCTGTTGAGATAATCATGTGGTTTCTGTTAGTTTTGTTGTTGATGTGATCAATAATATTGATAATCTTCCTGATATTGAACCAGCCCTGCATTCCTGGTATAAATTCTACCCGATCATAATATATTATTCTCTTTATACATTGCTGTATTCTTTTTGAAAATATCTTATTTAAAACTATTGCATTTATGTTCATTAGACAAATTGCTCTGTAATTTTCTTACTCTGTTTTTTCTCTTCCTGGTTTTGGTATCAAAATCATATTTGTATCAAAAAAGAATTTAGTGGGAATCCTTCTTCTCCAATTTTCCCAAATAATCTATATGGTATTGGAATTTCTGTTCCTAAACTGTTTGAAAGAATTCACTTGAAAATGCATCTGTCCCTAGAAATTTTTTCCTGAGGTGTTCATTGATGACTTGCTCGATTTCTTTTTCTGAGATGGAGTTATTGAGATTCCTCTTTTGTTAGTCTGGGTAATTAAATTTTCTTTTAACATCCATCCATCTCATTTGGATTGTAGAATTTATGGGCATACAGCTGGGCAAAGTAATTTCTAATTATTGTTTTAATTTTCTCCCCTTTAAAGTTGAGTTCACCCTTTTCATTTTTGATATTGCAAATTTGATCTTATTCTTTCTTTTTTTAATCTAATTGACCAAAAGTTTATCTATTTTATTGGTCTTCTCATAGAAACAACTCTTAATTTTCTTTATTAGTTCAATAGTTTTCTTAATTTTAATTTTATTAATCTCTCCTTTGGTTTTCAGTTTTTCTAATTTGGTATTTACTTGATTTGATATTTACCAGATTTTTCAGCTGCATGCCCACTTAATTGATCTCCTCTTTCTCTATTTTATTCGTGGAGCCTTTTGCTGGTACAAAACTTTCCCTTAGAACTGTTTTTGCAGCATCCCATGGTTTTGATAGATTGTCTCACTATTGTCATTCTCTTGAATGAAGTTATTGGTTATTTCTATGTTTTGTTGTTTAACCAACCCATTATTTAGGATTAAATTATTTAGTTTTCAATTAATTTTTGGTCTATCTTTTATTGCATTACAACTTTTTATTGCATTATGATCTGAGAAGGACCAAGAACAGCTTGATTTAACAGAGCATGTAAGAACTACATAATCTCTTGCACAGGCCAAATAGAACTTCATTTGCCTAAGATTCAATAGATCATATTGATATTGATGATAAATATTGGTGACAGAAACATGCTTGTATATGCGTGTATATTTTATGCATTTTGACATAGACATATATATATGCACATATATGTGTATGCACATATATGTGCATATATATATATATATGTGTGTGTGTGTGTGTATACTTACATATACGTACACACAGGTGTGTAATTTTCTTTGTGTTCTCAGCACTTATCAAGCGTCTAGACAATGGTATATGAATAATAAATTCTTGCTCACTTGATTTGATGATATTAAAGATAAACTACCAACTGCTTGAAGATTTTCATCTCCCCAAAATATGTGACTTACTTTCCAAATTAACCCTGTCTTCTTATTATTCGACTATGCTTATAGTTTTACACAAGTGTAATTTCCCATCACTCTCCTGTGCTTTTATTCTGTCTCTTTCACTCCTAGAATATCTTTCCTCTCCTTCTTTGTCTATTGAATGCTTACCATTTTAGGTGTGATGTGTTTTGTAACCTTTTCTCCTTATGCACTGAGTTAATTTTGATATGTTTTTTGGAGCATAATTATTTTCTGGAAGATCTGTGTCAAGTACATGTTTCTCATATATATATGTCTATATATATTTATATTTTGATATATAATACATATATGTATGTATATATTTGAAATTAATACTTGTGTTTCCTTAAACAAAGTTTTTCCCTGTCCTTGAATCTACAAAAATATTATAATAATCCTGACATCATAATTTGTGATGTTAATAGAAAAAAGGCTTTAGTATGAGATTTTGATTAAATAAATCTTTAGTTTGTTGGTAATCACTAAATAATGTCAGCTAGATGGTGTAATGGATAGAACTCAAGATCTAGATTCAGGAACACTCATTTTTATGAGTTCAAGTTTTGCCTCACTTGCTGCTTATGCGACTCTGAGCATGTCACTTTGCCTTGTTTTTCTAAGTTCCTCATCTGTAAAATGAACTAGAGAAGAAAATGGCAAACCACTCCAACATCTTTGCCAAGAAAGTCTTAAATGGGGTCATGAAGAGTTGCACATAAATGAAACAACTTAACAGCAACAGATCAATAAAAATATAAAAGAAACTTGAATTATTAATACATATCAAAAAAATATATGAATCTGAAGATCAAATCTACTATGCAAAATTATCTTTAAGGATAATTATCTCTACTTCATTTCTAATATTTTCATCATGGATGCTCTGGGTAAGTGCATAGACCACTTCAAAGATTTTATAGTAGGTAGGTAACAGATTATCAATTTGTAATAGCTAATTGATTTTTATTTACATTATTTGAGTAAGAATATTGTTGAGGAATAAACCATTATTTTGCATTTTCCCACTTAATTGAGATATATTACAATCTAATACTTTGCTATCTTCTATACTGTACTGCTTCCAACATAATATTCTTCCATCTTTATTTCCTGTGCTTCAGATTTCCATCTGCATATTCATCTTTATTTTGAAGTAAATAAGGTATGCATCTGTTTGTTTTATTAAAAGAGTGGGCACAATCTCATCCCGATGAAAGTACCAAAGGAGACAAGGGAAAAATCAAGCACATATTGGGGCATCAGCTTCTCCTTTGTCTGTGTAGCTTCCAACATTTTTCCTTCCCTTCACATGTCTCTCCTAAAGAGTTTCTATATATTTCTTTTCCAAAAAATTCTATTGACAATTTCATCTTTTCACAAGTATATAATGTTGCCTCAAAAATTATTTTCACTAATTATGAGTTATATCATTTCCCTACATATTAGTCAGTACAAAACTTTCCATTCTCCTTGCCCAGTACCCATGATCACCTCCTAAAGCACATGTACAAATGTTACCCAGAAAAAAAAAAAAAGGAATGGTGATGTGATGAAATATCCACAGATGCATAAAACTACCAATGTAACCTTATCTAACCCCTTTGTATTCTTAAAATATATTTGTTGTCCTGCTATTTGTAGACTACTTTTTTGCTATGTTATACCCTATTTCTCAGTGTTTTAATAGTATAATCTATAATCATTGTTACTCAACAGATTATATAGTTTGCAGTTAGATTATTACTATAAATCAGTCAAATTTTCTTCTTCTAGCTCTGCAGAGCATGCATAACAAGATATGCTCTGAAAACCTTCTACTTAATGTTCCCATTAGGAGAACATAATAAATCCATGGAAAGCTTCCTTCACATAAATATATAGGGAACTTTTAATATAGATTTTTACTATCCCAGCCTCCATTTAAGAATAAAAGGTTTGAACTGATAATCTTTGAATAGGTGAAAGAAATAGAAAAAAATGAATGGTGAAACCTTTTATACAAACTTGCTATGTACAAAAAACTTTTTAAATTATCATACAATTATATTTTCTTGTTTGAAGAGATACCCTATCAGTTCAACATTTATTTTATAATCACTTTTTTATAATCATTTATTTCTTATTCTTTTTCCTGTTGTGAGTACCTTTGTCAAAATTGCCACTTGTTATTTAATCATTTTAATAACTTTCACTTTAATTTTGTGAGACTTCTAGGAGCCAAAATGGCACAGTGAGCAATAAATCTCTGTAGTTCTCCCATATTCACCTCCAAACAACCATAAAATCCTACCCTATTACAAATCCTGGAATAGCAGAGCCAGCAGGAGAACAGGATGGAGCAGTCCTTTAGCCATGAAACTTGGAGGATCAACAAGAATGATATATATGACTTCGGCAAAAAGGAAGGGAAGGTCATGACAGAACACATTCCATGAACCCATCAGCAAGCTCCACCCCAGCAAACCAGTGGGAGATCCTGAGATCCAGTGTGGTGTAACAGGCAAATATCAGCACCAGAATTTCCTCATGTGCCTTAGCATAGGCAAAGGAGTTGACAGACTAAGCTCTAAGAGCCAACATGTGATAGCATCGCCCAGGGTGAGCAGGCATCCTCCAGTGGCCACACATCCACAAGCCCAGGGTGGCTGGGCATCTTCTGGCTTCAAGAATTCTGAATTCTGTAGCTTCAGTGACATATTCACAGAGCACACAGGAGCCATGAATATCGCAGCACAATTCTGAATCACGAAATTCAACAGACTTTCCACATGGAAGACAGAACCAAAACATTTTGCTTTCGTCAGAAATCCCTATCTGTCATAATCCATACATAATAATAATGCAGAGGACAGCATCCCCTTGCCTTCCCCCACTAGACTTCCCACAAACCAGCCTATTAAATGAATCACAAGTAGGCTCCCCTCAAACAAATCACAAACAAGCTCTTTCACTCCTGCTAGCCAACTCTGTGCTTGCCTGCACCATTCCTAGCTCTGACTAGGCTCGGATCAACTTCCTCTCAGCTCTGCTCTAGCTCCTGCTCTTCCTACTCTGCCCTTCCTGTTCCATCTTTTAAGCAAATTCCTCCCACCACAGTCTCCATGTGACTCAGATTCATGTGACTCAGGCTGGTCAGTTGGGACTATTAATGAATAGGAAAGATCTTCCCATTTATATTACCATTACACATACTTCAGTGTAACCAGGGGCAAAGAGTTATCTAATAAGGGTCAGATCTCCATGTGCTGTACAAAAGACCTCCATGGAAAAGTACAAAAAAGCAAAAAAAGGCCTCTGAACACACCAGCAACAAACCAGCTAGTACCCCAGCTCAACAACAGGTAAACTGCCAGATTCCTAAAGCCTCTAGCCACCAGCACCTGGGGCCCTTGCAGCACAAAACCAGTAACCAGGCTTCTGATCCCCAGCAGAAGAAGCTTATGACAATGGCCCCTGTGCTCTAGCAGGAGAACTCAACTATAAAAATGACAAAATAGTAAAAAGAAATGTAGCAAGAAGGAAAAAAATAATACTGGCCATAGAAATTTAATATGATGACTAGGAAGATAAAATATAAATTCAAAGAGGACAGCATTTTCAATATGCCTGCATCTAAAACCTCAAAGGGTAATACGAATTGATCTCAACCTCAAAGACATTTCTTGGTAGAGCTTAAGAAGGATTTTTAAAATGAAGGAGAGGCAGAAAAACATTGGGAAAATAAATGAGAGGCATGCAAGAGAGAGTCAACAGCTTGGTCAAAATGTTTTAATATGTTTGTATTCATTAATTTAAATATTTCTCAATTACATTAAAATTTTAACATGTAATTTTAAATATATTGAGTTCCAAATTCTCTCCCACTCTCCCTCTCATCCCTCCCCTACTCCTGGAGAAAGCAAGCATATTTCAGCATGTATATTGCTAATAAACGTAAAGTCATGTAAAACATGTTTTTACATGACTAATGTTGCAAAAGATAACAAAAGAAAAGTAAAAATAGTTTTTGTTTGTTTATTTTAATATGCTTCAATCTATACTTAGAGTTCCTTAGTACTCTCTCTGAAAATGGTTAACATTTGTACTTTGGGAGTGTCTTTGATCATTTTCTTGGTCAAAGTATTTAGGTCTTTCATAGTTGATCATCATACAGTATTGCTGTTACTTTATGTAGTGTTCCTCTGATTCTGGACACTTCACTTTTCATCAGTTCATATAAGACTTCCCAGATGTTTTTGAAATCGTCTTGTTTTGCCTCATATTTTACAAAACAAATTGAGGTTATTTACCCTTAGCTATCTCTTCTCTTCTTTTTCTCATTTCACCCTCACTCATATACCTTTCACATGATGAGGTGGCTCTACTCATATCCAAGGCTAACCCCTCTATTTGTTCAAGTGGTCCCATTCCATCCCATCCCATCTCTCTCAAGAGATAATCCCTTCTCTCACCCCCACTTTATCTCTTATTTTCAATCTTTTCTTGTCTATTATCAGGTTCCATAGTGTCTACAAATATGCCTATCTCTCCACTATCTTGGACAAAATTTGACTGAAATAGTAAAAATGGGAAAAAATAACAAAACCATGCACCATAGAAAATATTATTTTATAGTATTGGCCAAATTCACAATGAGGTACATAACTTATCTGAAGAAAATGATTCCTTAAAAGTTATAATTGGGGAAGTAAAAGATAATAAATCTATAAGATATCAAGAAATAGTCAATTAAATTCAATAGAATGAAAAGCATAGAAGAAAATGTGAAATACTTCATAGAAAAAATAACTGACTTAAATCCATGAAAGATAATTCAAAATTGCTGGACTACCTGAAAGTCATGTAAAAAAAGAGCTTAGATAGCTTCTTTTAAGAGATTATCAAGGAACACTGTCTTTGTCTACAAGTAGAGAGTTACATACCATTGAAGGAATCCAGCAACCACCTCCTGAAAGAGATCACAAAATGAAAATTCTGAAGGATTTTGTAGCCAAAAAGTCCAGAAATATCAGTTCAAGGAGAAAATGTTGCAAACAACCACAAAGAAATAACTTAAACATCCTAGAAATAGTAGGGATAACAAAGGATTAGCAGCTTCTACATTAAAGGATCATAGGACTTGGAATATGATATTCCTGAAGGTAAAGGTGCTTGAATTACAACAAAGAATCACCTACCCAAAAATATTGAGCATAATATTTCAGGGGGAAAGATGGACATTCAATGAAATAGAAGGTTTTTAATCATTCATGATGAAAACAGAGATGAAAATTAAATTTCATCTTCAAATATATCATTGAAGAGAAGCAAAAAAAGGTGAATAGGGAAGAAAACACATTATTCAATAAGGTTAAACAGTGTACATCCCTATCTGGGAATATGACACTTAAAACATTTGAGAATTGTATCTTATTTAGAACAGTTGGAAACGGTATACACAGAAAGAGGGTGTAACTATGAGTTGATTTTGATGTGATTATTAAAAATAATAATTTAGAGTGAAAAAAGGATTATTCTGGTCAAAGAGGAAAGGGGAGGCAAAACAGGGTAAATTACATCATAGGTAGAGCTTCAATGACTTATTCTGGTAGAGGGATTGTGTTCATCCTTCATTGCTGAAGAAGACCATACAATTAGAAAAATGATGACATGACTTGTAGTTGATATTGTTTTGAGCGAAGCAGGGCTCTGAAATGTCACCAACCTCACTTCTCCTCCAGATCCACCTTAATCCAGTGATCAGATATTCAGCAGGATGACAGGATCCCCTGGGAGACCTTGGCTCCTTTAGGGCGAGGTCTATTCTAGTACTCACTTAGAGTCCATTCATTGAACAGACTTGTTTAAGAAGTAGACAGGGGATGATCCCTTTAAGGAGGCAAAGAAAAATAAAGACACCAGGCTGGGAGGAAAACAGCAATAGGTACTATTGGTAATCACTCTTAAGCCAAGAGGATGCAGAAGAGAGACCTTAGGCAGGCGTCTAGTGTTATCCAATGTATAAGGACGAACACAACAATAAAGGATGAGCAGATATCCAAGAGAGGGATTTTCAGGCATAAGGAAAAAATATGAAAAAAGGTAGTAGATAATTCTGGGCAATGTAGTGGAGACAATGAATATTCCAGTTAGTCTGGGACATGAAATACCCAGAGAACAATAATATGAAAAATGATTGAAAAGGTGACACTGACACATTACAGATGACATTGAATGCCTGGCCAAGGTGTTAGACCTTTACTCAATAACTTCAAGGAAAGATTTTGAGTAGTTTATGCATTAGGAAGATTAATCTAGCAGTGGTATTAAAGGCAGTTTGGAAAGTGGAAAGGGGAGAGACCAACACTCATTCATATGTACTATTTTATCTTAAAATAAATCACAGCATTTTTAAATGACATTTCTTAAAGGTATAGTTTAGTGGAAGACTGGAAGGTTTGGTTGCTATTATTTGTCCATTTATATGGACATTTATATTCCTTTCCTCCCCTGTTTGAAGAACCTTTGTGTGCCAGACAAGACTCTGGAATGTTGTCAACGAGGTCCCTGGCTTTGAAAACCCAGATGTTAGTGCTTCCCTCTCTGGTAAATATGTATGTATGTTAATGGTAAGGCAATTTGGAAGCCATGTCTGTTGATTTTTCATTTCTCTGTTTGCAAAGTGCTTTAAAAATATTAATTCTTTCCTTATGAAAACCATGTAAAATAATTTCTATTTTATCTCAGTTTCTCAGAATGATGTACATAAAGGTTAAATAAATTGCTCCAGGTAAAAAATCGATTAAAGCCTAATATCAGAAAAAAACAAACAAACAAAAAGAAAACAAAGTTCTTGGCAACTGTTCCCATCACTTCCTGGCAAAAGAATGGGGAAGAAATAGAAGCAGTATCACATTTTATGTTCTTAGATTCAGATCATTGGAGCCATGATTAAAAGATGCTTGCTCCTTGGAAGGAAACCTTTGACAAAATTGCCTAACATATAAAAAGCAGGGCCATCGATTTTTCAACAAAAGTCAATATAGTCAAAACTATGTTTGTTTGTTTGTTTGTTTTTTCAGTAGCAACATATAGCTGTGAGAATTCAACTGTAAGGAAAACTGAATGCCACAGAATGA
Organism: Potorous gilbertii; assembly: GCA_028658325.1. Lineage (NCBI taxonomy): Eukaryota > Metazoa > Chordata > Mammalia > Diprotodontia > Potoroidae > Potorous > Potorous gilbertii. The sequence continues at coordinate 631,698,075 of CM053769.1, forward strand.
ATATTTTTGAATTGTTCTGCTGGACTTTTGAGAGTCCCTTGGACAGGAAGTGTACACCAAATTAGTCAATCCTTAAAAGAAGTTAATTCAGATTATTCACTGGAAAATCAGTTACTGAAACTGAAGTTTAAATACTTTTGCCACATAAGAAGAAGACAGAAATCATTGGAAAAGACTCTGATGTTGGGAAAAATTGGAGGCAAAAGGAGAATGGAACCGTAGAGGATAAGACTAAGTGATATTGTAATGGAACTAATGAACATGAATTTGAATAGGTTTAGGAAATAGTGTTAGATATAACTGTGGCATACTATGGTCCAGGATGTCATGAACAGTCAGAAACAATTGAACAGCAATGATATGTCCAGGACTGGAATTGAACTCAGCTTTTCTTGACAAATAGATACAATCTTATACCTCTTTCAACATATTGCTTCTAGTTAACTGGCTAGCAGAAATGTACCTCGAACACTAATTTTACTGGAGCTGCCAAATACTGACAGTAATATTATCAAGATCTAGAAATGCAGAAAACTCACTAAGAGAATTACTATTTCACCTTTTCTAATTCAAATCAGAACACATTTTTCTACTGCCTTTTTCCATTAAAAATCAGATGACAAAATGGTATTTAAATATGCAGATGCTCTTATATGAAAAAGGCTCCCATCCATGTTGCTCCTCAAAATCAAGACCAAAATAATTGTTAAATCTAATGTGTGAGATGAATCAGGAAGTACATTAGTAAAAATCATAATCATCCCAACACCTGCACTCCAAAATTCTCATCAGTTACCCTATATAGAATGTGAATGGCTTACTTTCGTAATTGCGAATGAAATTGTGCTTGTCCATATCTTCCATTTGGCTTTTTATTCTTCTTTCAGTATTTTTCTTCCTCCTTTTCTATCTACCAGCCCATCTACTAACAAAAAATAGATTGTGTGTTTTTATTGTCATTGTTTCAAAGTTCATATACTCCCCTGTTCTTTGAGATCTCCTGAGAAATATTTTTTTATACCCAACCAAAGGTACATGACTCAAATTCAATGTGAGACTAGTCAGTGTCACTAGTGCAACCTCTGGCAAGTGAAAGACTAGTAATAACAGAATTATTTCATGGTTCTTCACAAGTAGAAACTACATCCTTTTAAAAAAAATAATCTTTGTTCTCCTCCAGATTTGCTCCTTGACTTAGGGTAAGGCCCTTAATTTTTCTAATTTTTTTCTCCTGTAAATAATGCACCTGAAGCCAAACGTATGGAATGCTATGTGGGTTAATTAGTTAATACTCATAAAATAGTGAGCATTATAAAAAACTATCAAAAGGGCTATTTATGTAGAACTTTACACATTAAATAAAAAGATGGTTTGAGATTATAAGGGAAATTATGAAATCAGGGGCAATCACTTTTCACTAAATTTCTTATTACTTAATGGAAAAAATTTGACCTTCCAGGTTAGTTTTTCTAGATGTTCATGTCAATTACTTAGTAAACACCTTGTTCAGCTGCATGGTATGAAATACATAGTTCATGATGATTGACTTAAGACAAATACAGTTTCATTAATATTCCATTTTTTATTTAAGAATTGTTGAATCTAATTCTGTTTCCATTCCATGCAATGTTCGTTTCCTCTCCAGACCATGTCTTCCTTTCTTTTTTCTAGAACTACACTTAGGTAGAAGATACTTGGTAAGTTATAACAGTTCATGTGTCCAAATTCTTCCAATTACAATATAAGATCACTGAGTTTAAAAATACATGCTCTATATGTCTCGCATCATTGACTCAAATAACCAGTGGCAATATAGTGGACTTCAGGGCCACAAGCATCCAGAACATTCAGGAGATATTTGTATCATTCACTGCTCTGTGTTTGTCTTTCATAGAGGCTGAAAATTAGAGTCCACATAAATGGAGAGAAGGAAAAGACCCAGGAACCTTCAGTTTTGTGACTACTATAGATTTGTGTTGCTTTTTCACTCCATTCCTCATTTGGCTTGTTACTATTGGTCTGAGCTATCTTCAGAATACATTGACAGCTGCACTAATTATCTCACTTAAATACAATGATTATAGACACTCTCCCCATAAGAATGAACAGAAATATTACTTTCCATTCTGTGGATCTATTGCCCTGATGTACTAACATTTACGTTATACTAGACTTGGGCTTTGACTCAGGTTACACTAGATTTTGGATTTGACTCAAGTTCTGCCACTTCTTTCCTGTGGTTGTTCCACTACAACCATATGTAAGTTGATCATTAAGAATTATAATATATATTCCAGTGCTAATTGTCATGTGAAGGATGATGAGTTAGGAATTAAATATAATTTTTAAAAGACTTTATGTATCAAAATGTCAGAAAAATAAGTTGGTTTTGTGGGTAAAAATGATAAAATATTGCCCAAGTAAAATGTATTAAAACAAATGAGAAATACTAAAAAGTTGTTTTCTGAAATTCTTAAAAAATAAATTTCATAGATGACAAGTGCTAAGTAGATTGTATATTTCCAGAAATATAAAATATGTAACATATAAGGAAAATATAATTTTATCCTTATATTTTGCTGCTATTCAAAATAGTATTTTACTCATATTGATTGTGAGATGTTTTTCATTGACATGTTTACTGGATGAGAAAGGATTTGAAAGAAAAAAATCATCAACAATTTTTCTCTGGAACTCTGAACAATTTCAGCTAAGCTAATAGCAATGATTTTTTGATGCTGTTAGATAAGAAGGGACAGTTCCTATTTTCTACTTGTCTCTAATAAGACAACATACACTGGCTCATTTCACACTGTAATTCAAGAAAACGATGGAAAACTTGAAGATATAATATATAAAGTGAGGGTTTTAGAGATTGTCTGTTGAGAATAATGTGTATCCAAAGAAAATACTGATCTGTTTTACCTAACATGCTTCAACCAAATGTTACTTTTAAGCCTGTCAACTGCATTTGGCTTCCTCCAAGTCTATACCTAAATATTTTATCTCAGATCCTTATGTCTTTTACCTTGAACAGGCTAGTCCATTGTTTAATCTTGTATGACCATAGATTAGGGTTGGAAAATATCATTGAGTTCAAATCCTTCATTTAACAGATGAAAAAATAATAAGGCAGAGAGATTGATAGGTATCCAGGTTTAGAAGGATCTACAGTACTGTTTGTACCTTAGTCCTTCGTGCCCTGCACGAATCTTTCCATTGCATATTCATATTTAAATGCATATATGCACATACTTCATACATACATACATACATATGTGCTGGTCCTGTTGTCAGGATCACTCATCTTCTTGAGTTCAAATCTATCCTCAGACCCTTACAAGCCATGTCAAGTTGGGAAAGTCACTTAGCTATGCATGCTTCACTTTCCTTATGTGTAAAATAACTTGAGAAAGAAATGACAAATCACTATGCTATCTTTGCCAAGAAAAACCTAAATAGATTCATGAAGTGTTGGACATAACAGAAAGCAACTTAACATTTTAAAAAATGCATATAACTGAAGTTGTTAAAATTTACCCAGCGGTTGGCTGTTGATGCTTGAAACTACAACGTTTAAGCTTCATTATTTTTGTTAAGATGGTGATTCTTAGAAAAAGGCAAATAATCCTGAGGATATCCTGAGGATAACATGCTAATGATTAATTCAATCATTAACTGTGTACTGTTGATGACTTAAGGTCATACATCCCAATAGACAGATAACTAAAAAGATATCCCTACTGTTAAGATTCCGCACAGACAAATCATGACAGCAATACAATTAAAGGAGCAGATTTGTATGTATAGTACTGCCTTCAAGAGGTCAACAGTGAGTGGTCAATGTTCTGAGAGTATAGAGTTCATGTATAATCAAAAAGTCAAGCCTCTAAAAGTGTGAGGGATTTGAAAAAGATGGTAGGAGTTGAAAAAAAGCATTGAATCTGAAAAGAGGACCTTCCTCTGGTCTAATACCTGGAACAATATATCTAATAGCTAGCAATCCCTCAGGCAACACACAAGATGGTTACAGAAATGATCAAAGCATTTTCTACCTTCATTACTCCCAGAGCTCTAAATCTGCCTCCAAATCTAACAAAAAGGACCTTGAAATATATTTCAGATTTACTGTCTCCAGTACAAATCAATAAAACAGCACTAAAACAGCAGATTCCTGATTAATGTTATCACACAAGGGACAATTCTTAGTTTGACTTTGTCATCAATATGGCCCTTTAGTATAAAAGTTTCTTTAACAAAAGAGACAATTTATGCCAAATTTCATTCTGGCTGATTAACATTTTCAGGTGTAGCAGATTTAAAGTACTTCATGTGGTTATACCTTTATTTATTGACTTCCAAGTAAAGTTTATCAGCATCTCTTGAATTGCTTAAACCTGTGCACATAGTAGATAAAAGTTAACAGTAAAGCTAAAATGTTGTAAGTCAGCAAACACTTATCAGTTATCAGTTAGATGGTAAGTGCTATGAAATACAAAAATTAAATAATCTCTATCCTCAAGGAACTACGTCTTCTAGTAAGTCAAAAACAAAATTAAAAAAAAAATAACAACCAAAGAATAGTCACACAAATTTTGAAAACTGAATATACGTAATAAATACAAAGTAATTTGAAGGGTGGGTAATAGACATGATGCACACTATAAACCATGCAATATATCCTCTCTTTATTGCAATCACTTGTTTTACATGCTAAGAAATGAATTCAAGGGACATTGCCTTATATAATTCTTCATTATGAAACCTTTGATAAATAGTTCATTATTTCTTAGGCTAGCAGTTATAAGCCATGGTTTTGCAAAGGAGTTCAAATAAGGTAAGTAGGGCACATAGGGTTCTCAGGGAGAGCTAGTACCTCTTCTCTGAGGACTTGTGTAGCCCTTTTCAGGGCTATTCATCCACCATTGGGATTTACCAGTCACCCAACTCTTACCTGTACTCCAAAAAGCTGTAACATGAAAATAACTATATCCTAGCAAAATTGCCCCAACTAACAAACTAAATCAGGTTGAGGATAACCAGTAGGCCTTATACCATGCAATGAGTTAAGGAAATTTCTATCCCAAGTATGTGAAGAACTCATCTAGCAGAATGGAATAATAACAGCACTTTCTTGCAACAGACATGGATCAGTTAAAGCAGGCACTGTGGAGGGTGAAGATGATATACTGATTTCCAAGTCATCACAATCACTTGGCTTTGAAGAATTTGGAAGAGAGAGTGAATCTAATGACTCTGGGCAGCATTGCCTGATTTTAGTCCAATGAATGAGTCATCACATCACCTATCACATTGTGATGTCCTTAGTCCTCTGAAAAGGAAGGATGAGCATGACAAATCAGGCAAGTTCTCAGATCACTGTGTCTTTCCATCTCTTGGATGAATATCTTAATTTTCATAATCATGATATGCAACAAAGGTATTTTGCAAAATTTATTCTCCATTTGGAAAGTTATGTTATTCCAAAGCACTGTGTATGTGAGAGACAGAGGCAGAGACAAAGAGACAGAGAGAAATGAGAGAGAGAAAGAGAGTGATTCATTCATCACTACTTCAAAAGTGATAAAACTTCTGAGACCACTGGAAATAAACAAAAAAAATCCCCACATATACGGAAGGTATGAATATTTTGTAGTCTGACAAAAACAATCTAGATATTTTATAATTATCTACAATTCTTTAAACAATGGTTTTGCTATAAATTTGAATAAAAAATGTCGTATAAAAAATTATCCTTTTCTATGCTTCAGCATGCCTATTTATATTACCTTATGAATAGCAAACATTTCCTCCTCTCATAGCAGCTTTTTTTAATGATCTTCCTACTGTTCTTCCAAACTTAAGAAGTTCATACCCCACAATAGAAGAATCAATAAAAACCCCTGCAGCTTCTTGGAATCTGAAGATCTTTGGTTTTTTCTGAGAATTATTTAGGTTGTTTTGTAGCAATGGTTTGTCAGTGTCTGGTGTTTTCATATTTGATAGCATTTTATTTGGACTTTGGTATAATTGTTCTGGTTTCATTACAGGTGTGAATGACCCTCAAAATGTTTAACTTCCCCACACAAATATTTATAGGTGTATTTCAAAATATTCATTGAAATGTGATCTTTAAGAAACAGAAGTTTTAATCATTTACTCCAACATTTCTTGAACCATTCTTTGGCCATTATTCTATCGTCAAAGCTAGAGAATTAAATTAATGACATGAAATAGTATTGAAACATATAGATGGAATGAATTCTAGTAAATAATTGACAAAATTCTAATGAGAGGTGGAGAAATCGGCTCAATATGATTTCACCTGATCAAGGTCAAATGTTCATAGTCATCAGAGTGTCAGTAGAAGCATTCACACATGACCATTGATGATGCAAAATTAAACCAAACCAAAATTATTGCTTTTCCCAAGTAATTGGCACACAATTGAGGTTAGAAATGGTGAATCTGTATGCATTCAGGAGACTAGCCTATAAACAATATTTGCTTTACAATATATAGGAGCTTCAGGTCACTACTATGGTATAATTAAATTGGTTATATTACTTTAATAACTCACCTGAAATGTAATATATACTGTAAGTAGAAGAAAATTCACACTTCTCAATGGGTATGATAGAATTAGAAAAATTATTAGTGTCCTGAATTTTACCTTTTTGTTCCTGTGGCTAAGAATGGTGCATTTAGGCTTACTTTTTGATTATATTAAGAGGTATTCTGGAGCCAGATAAAATCAGATAAAAGAGTCAATTGTTAAATTTTCAGTATGCACTCATACTTCAGAAATCAGAAAGCATTATAAATCGGCAGTTGGTTTATTATTTTCTTAATTATCCAGACTTAAGAAAAGTATACAGAAAATATTAATAATGCAGATTAAACTTAAAAATGTACCATGTATATATTTTTTTTCTTGGAGAGCCCACTGTTAAATCTTTTGTAGCACATCCTATCCCTTAGTAAACAAGACTATCCTTGTAGGTTGTAAGGGAAGAGGAATAGCTCCATTTACAAAATTATCCTTATTTTAAATTTATCCATCTTTGAAAGGAATGAGAGTTGTCATGCCAATCAAGTTTTTTTTCTAAGTAGAAATTTCTAATCGGTATATCTTGTATTCATTGTTTGTGGCCAGTTATAATTTACCATTAATAAAAGAAAAAGTTTAAAATGGAAAAAAATAATGAGGATTTGTTCAAGAGAGCTGATACAAACGTTTCAGGGCAGCTGTTATGGATTCGATTATGAATTTAGGATGTATATTAAAGGAATCCCTCCTTGTCAGTGCCAAGCAGCAAGAAAGTGCTAGCCCATAATACCAAAGAGTTAGATATTTTGGTGTCATTATCCACCTCTTTTTCATGCTGAGTTCATTGGACCCAGTTACTTAAAAGTTTAGGTGGTGGAACCATTAATTCAAAATGTGTGCATGTGGCCTTGAAGGGAACCATGTATGATCATGGGTAAAGATACAGTCTGTACATTGCTTCTCCCTGAAAATTTCCACTATTTCTCTATAGTATTTTTCACTCAAAATATAGTTGACAATATATGAAAATTTATTTCACTAATGATGGAGATTTTGTTTGAATGTGGTTATGACTCAAAAACTTCATGATCACTCAAACAAATTTTCAAACAAATTAAGTAATGGTCAGAGAAATAGCCATTGGGATGTCCTTTGATTTACTATACTGACAACATTTTTTTGAGCAAGAGTTAGGACCTATTTTTGAAGCCTTGTATTTTACAACACTGACAGTATTGGAGTACTTAATATGCTTTTACACTGGAAGTTTTCTATTTCAAGTGTAAACTCAATCAAACAAGTCTCTGAATCTTGCAAGATCATAATTGGTCAAAGAATATCATTACAAGCTATTTCTCCAAACAGAGAAATTTACCTGATTTAAGCTCTCACACTGAGCATATGCAAGTGAGTCACTTCTTGGAAAAGGGAAAAAAAATAGCTATGATTTGAATTTGGATGAAGTACAATGTCTTTCTGCAAGTCCACTAACTCAATCAAGCAAGCAAAGTCTGAGTGAATCTAAAGTTCCTTACTTATATTAAATGATCTTTGAAATTAAGCATTAATGACCATGACCAATGATGTAAGTTTCAAATATAATATATTAGAAAATCTTTCAAGAAAAAAATCCATTTGACTCATTTCAATAAGCATTATTATGTTCAACAAACTAAAGGGCAATCTAATTTAATTTTCTTATTAAAGTTTGGTAACTTTAATTTGGTTTAATGTTCAAACACTCTTGTACATCTTTAGTCAAGGTAATATTTCAAATTAAATCTTAAATTATTGTGTTTTTCCTTTAAAATATTCTCTTTTGAAAGGATTTTGGAAATGGAGAACAAAATCGTTTCCTTCTTCGGTAGTCTGTAAATGCCATAGATTAGACAACCATGCATAAACAATTTACTCTATTGAGCTCTTGTTACACATTTTGGATGGAATTCCAAGCAGTGCTTCTGCACATTCCCTTTATTCTCCTGCCCATTATATGCCACGCATCTACAAATTATTTTTGAATGTTTGTTTCTGAAAATATCAATTCAAATTTGAACCATAGTTAGTACATTACATTTGATAAAGGTGGAATTGAATAAAACATATCAATTAATATATTACAATCAATAAAGAATTTGGTAATTAGGTTGTTCATCTTGGAATGTAATAAAATGCTCTTGAGAAAAGATATCTTTAACAAGTCAAGAAACAGGAAGTGATTACACTTATAATCATACTTTCATTTTCCCTATTACTCTATCCTTACCATAAACATTTATTGTCATGTCACATACCTTACAGTGGCATTCTTGTTCTCTGTCCCATGAACATCATCATTTCTACTTCTTGTACTGAAAAAAATCAAGTCAATAAATATTATCGCTCCTTTGAGGTAGGGTAATGATAATGAACTTACCTCTGGATCTTTTAATAATCTCTCTGTTACAAAGACAACATTTCTTTCCTTACCATTACTCCTTATATATGTATTAGAACTTGATCAGACAAAGAAGATGACAATGTCATTTACTGCATCCTGAATCACCCCTTGTCATTCGGATTCTTGTCCTGTAACTTGACTTTGAAGAATCTGGGAGAAGGTGGCTGAGGACCTCGTGCAACTCTGTCTCATTTAAAACCAAAACAAGGGGCGGAGCCAAGATGGTGGAGTAAAAAGAATCACATAGGCTAGCTCTGATCCCATAGCCCATGGATTTCCTCTAAAAAGAACTCCCAACAAATTCTGGAACAATGGAAGCCACACAGCAACATAGTGAAGGAGATTTCCATTCCAGAGAGCCCTGAAAAACTGATCCCAAAGATCCATCATGCACCAGAGGGGAGTGGAGCCCTCCCCTGCCCTGGCCGCGTGACACTGAGAGGAGCGAGCAGATCTGAGCAGGCTTCAGGGACAGAATTTCCAGCGGCCGGGAAGGTGCCTCCACCCAAAGACTCCAAGATCAGTGATAGAGATAGGCTGAGAGGGGAGCGGGGTGTCTCCAGGACTCAGGCCCCCTCGAGAGGCAGCAGCAGAGGCAGTGGCAGAAGCAGCAGGCAGCCAGAGGCTACCAGAGCAGGAAACAGCTCAGCAGGAACTCCATTACAAAAGGTCTCTGCATAAACCCCCTGAAGGAATTGAGCCTGGGAGGCAGCTCTGCCCCCACGTGAGAACCATGAATTCAGCTCCCATGGAATAGCAGCCAGGCCTGCAGGCAAAATCCCTGAGGATGGGGAGCAGCATTTGAATTTCAGACCCCAAGCACTAGCTGGGCGGAACTAGGTCAGGGATGGAGAGGACTCTCACAAGTCAAGTAATTGGCTGAGAAAATGCCCAGAAAAGGGAAAAAAATAAGACCATAAAAGGTTATTTTCTTGGGGAACAGATGATTGGACCATTTCTCTCTAACGAAGAAGACCAATGCTTACCATCAGCTAAAGACATAGGAGTCAAGGACTCTGTATCTCAAAAATCTGAAATAGATATCCAATGGCCTCAGGCCATGGAAGAGCTCAAAAAGGATTTTGAAAATCAAGTTAGACAGGTGGAGGAAAAACTGGGAAGAGAAATGAGAGAGATGAAAGAAAAGCATGGAAAACGGGTCAATACCTTAATAAAGGAGACCCAAAAAAATGCTGAGGAAAATAGCACCTTGAAAAATAGGCTAACTCAATTGGCAAAAGAGGTTCAAAAAGCCAATGAGGAGAAGAATGTTTTCAAAAGCAGAATTAGCCAAGTGAAAAAAGAGGTGCAAAAGCTCACTGAAAAAAATAGTTCTCTCAAAATTAGAATGGAACAGATGGAGGCCAATGACTTTATGAGAAACCAAGAAATCACAAAACCAAACCAAAAGAATGACAAAATGGAAGAGAATGTAAAATATCTCATTGGAAAAACAACTGAC
>CM053769.1:631709026-631726854 GCA_028658325.1 Potorous gilbertii
TATATATATATATATATATATATATATATATATATATATATATATATATATATATATATGTATGGTGTTGTAACGATTAATTCAGTGTGTGTATCTCTTTGTTTGCAATTGAATATAAAATTGTTATATTTCTATTCATTTCCACTATGCATGAGATGTTTAATAAGAACATTATGTTCCTCTACTTATATTAATGAGAAAATGTAGAAATGACAGACAAGTAAGCAATCCCTCCTTAAAGCTCCCTGCGTGAAATTAATAACTTGCTTCATGAATATCTTTTCCTTTTGCATAGTACCCAGCCAATACATAAAAAGAAAAAAAAACTTGATTCACAATTTCTGAGGGGCTTAGCCCATTTTCTACATTATTACATGCAAGTAACCTGATAATACCTCACTGACCAGGATTCAGTAAAGATTTGTTCCACTTAAGTAAATTTCAACATAAGTCAGTTTTATCCCTTCAGGTTCCATCTATTATACTTCTATTATATTATGCACTTCATTTCTGAATAAAGCAGGATGGAAATTAAAATTTAATCTTTTCTTAGTCATTCAGAGTTACCAATATGAACAAATGCCTTGAGTGGTTCCAGAGAGAGGCAGTGTGGTCCAGGGGGGAAGGACTGTTTCTTGAATCAGAAGACTTGAGTTTGAACACTACCAATCGAAGTGATCTCTCTCTTCTTGGAGAAATCACCTGATATCAATGGGAAGCAATTCCTATAAAATGAGATTAGACTTGATTGTCCCTTGCTTCCTTTGTTGCTTTAGGTTTATCATCTCATTATTTCTGAATTTTGAGTTTGTAGCCCTTTCTTTGCTGTCATGTGTTCTTCCACATTCCACAATTCTTATGGTTCTTTCTTCAGTTCCCACTGTAAAGTTGGGAACTGTTCTCTTAAGTTTATGATTCTGATCTACTAAGAGTTACAAAATGAGTAAAGTATGCTTCTACTACATTGCTAAATGAAAATAAATAGGTTTTAATATAAAAATATAAAAGAGTAAGATTTAAGAATAAGCTATGTTAAATATTAAAGGTAGTTTTCCTCTTTCTGTCTAAGTTCAGGGTAAGTTCTAAGGGATTACAACCTTGTTGTACTTGATTGTTGAATAAACAAATATTACTTTATTATAATGATGATTCATGTGTTTGTGTTCAGATGTAATTTCAGAGTCATTTCCAAAATATTGATTGCAAAAATATTTATATTATATATAAAATGAACTATCGTTTTTCTCAGGAACAATGATGCGCTCTTAACAAGGAAGTAGAAAATTGAGACAATTATTCCAATATCTCTGGAAGGAGTTTAAATAATTTTCATTATTTTTACCCCTTATTGCTCAAGTTCACACAAAAGAAAATGATATCATCAAAAACTGCAAAAGTTCTTGCCTATGTTATGCAATGGGACAATTTCACCACAAAATATATACTTCTAAATTATTTAAACTCATTTTTTTCATTTCTTAAAATATCATATCGTGTTTTATGTATTTAAAAATATTATTTTGTGAAGGGATCCATAAGCTTCACTAGACACCAAAAGGGTCCATGAAACATTAAAAAATAATTAAAGAGCTCTGATACAGAACTTGGAAGGAAGATTAAGGTTGAAAATTCAAAAAATGGTTTATTCCTTTAAAGGCAATAGTGGAGGGGCAGAGCCAAGGTGACTGAGTAAAAAGACACAAAAATGAAGGCTCTCCACACACAACCCATAATATACCTGTAGAGCGGGACTCTCGACAAGTTTAGGAGCAACAGAAGTGAAGAACAACAAAGTGGAAGAGATTCCCAGCCCAGGGTGCCCTGAAAGGCCCACAGGGTATGTCTGTTGCACTGGACACTGAGTGGAGCGGAGCCCAGCCCAACCTTGGCCGCCTGGCTCGTGACTCTTGGAAGAGGATACCTCAGAGGTAAAGTCATTTGCAAAACTGCACAGATATGACCTGTATTGAATTGCTTGTCTTCTCAATGGGGATGGGTAAGGAGGGAGGAAAACAAGGTGGGATTCAAAGTATTAGAAACAAATGTTGAGTATTATTACTGTCTAAAACCGGGAAATAAGAAACATAGGAAATGGGGTATAGAAATTTGTCTTGCCCTACAAGAAAAGAGAGAAGATGGGGATAAGGGAAGTGTGGGGTGTGGTAGAAGGGAGCGCTCACTGAGCGAAGGTGTAATCAGAATGCAAGGTATTAGGGCATGTGGGGAGAGGAGAGATGGGGAGAAAAATTAGACCTGCTACCAAGTGATGTAAAAGCAATTAGTATTAAAAGAATTGACTGAATTAATTACTGAGACTAAATCAGAGACAACTTTAGTTTGGGGAAATGAATTTTAGTCCAAGTTTCCTAGAGGCAGGTAACTTTGGGTAAAATTTGACATTGATGTAAAACTTAAGGTTTTAATGGTAAATTTGATTTTGTGATTGTTATTTAAGCAGAAACTAGAAAAGGTATACAAAGGCAGGTAAGCCACTTAAGACTTGCCTTAAAAGATATTCCTTAGCCAATGTGAAATTATAGTCATATCTGCAACCTGGTTATTGGGACTTCATATTTTAAGATGCTGTGGGACTATTAAGTGACTGTTCTTCTGAGTCTAACTCCAGGTATGGATACCAACAAAGGCCAACTGAGCCTCCAATCCATGATGCCGGTAAACCTGTGAGATGCTGGTATGAACTTCAAAAGGTGATCTCATGGGAAGTGTGGGAGAGCAGCTGTTCACCCTGGGATGTCAATTTCTCCACTGAGACAGGGCAGAGTCTAAGCCTCACTGAATGCAAGTTGACAATCTACTCCTGCCTGGAACTGACATGAAGTTGAAGAGATACTGTTTCCCTTCAGTGTGCCTACTCTTAGTGACAATTTCCTATGGTCAAAACATTTGTAAGGTTAATATCAGATCTATTAAATTATAGAATGTTAGTAGGGGAACATCAAATGTCAAGTCTAAATTTAAGCTATTAGGCTTAGCACTTTAGACCAACAATGATAAGTTAGGGTCCTTTAATTCTTAGTACTCATGTGGGGACAAATAGGTCAAGGGCTTATGAAGTTACCTTACATAGTTATTGTGTTTCAGTTGGTTAATGTTAAAAAAAAAAAAAAAAACTTCCGTTTTTGATCTATATTGTAAATGCTTTACTAAGAGCCATCACTGAATAAGGTAATTTTTTATCCCTTTAGATATTTAAGCAAGTTTCAAAATAGGACCATGTATCTATTCTTTATACTCATATGTCATTTTATTTTTATTCATATGGGTACTCTTTTCATAGAACAACCATTTAGTTGGCAAGCCTTTAGTATGTACTTACTATATGCCAAACAATGACTCTAAGCATTAAGGATTCAAAGACAACAACGATGACAACAAGAAAAAATTCTCAGATCTCATGAAGTCTACATTCTGATGGAAAAATTGTATGTGTCTAAATCAATATAGGCTAGAGTGAAAGTAAATACATAGCATTTGAGGACGGTAGGGAGTCAGGATATGTCTGATTTAAGAAGCGGCACTTGAATTCAATTTTGAAGGACACTAAGAATTCCTAGTTGCAGAAGAAGCGATTCCTTCCATGAGTCAGGAACTCATGTTCAAAAATGCCAAGAAAGTAGATGGAAGAATTATGCAGAGAACAGCAAGTGGATTTGTTTGGCTGTATTGGTACATGGAGTTAATATGCCTGAAAAGAAAATGCTTCGGTTTAATTGAATTTCACAAAAGAAGTGCTGATTTTTTGTCATAATGAAGCTTGTTGATTTTGAAGAGTAAGCAATATTTTTTGAATGATCAAGAGTTCTCACATAAGTAATGGGAGGGACATCCTGAGAGCACCCCAGGGACACAAGAAAAAGTTGTATATGAATGACCTCCTAAAGGAAAAATTGCAGTAATTGAGGATATAAAAAAATTCATGTTTAGGACAAAAGTAAAGACAAATTAAATTAATTCTCTAGAACTTTTTCTCTTAAGTCTACTTTTCAAGGCTTAGCTTTAAGAGATCTGAAACCTCTGTACTCTGCTTTTTCGCCTTTCCACTATGACCTTTAAACTCATGGCTAAAGTGAATGGAAAACGGAATGGATTAATGGAAGACTATGCGATTATATTTCTGAACTGTTGCCGTTCAAATGTATCTCAATATTTCATTTCATCTCATTTGTTAAAACATTTAATTTTTATAAGAACTATATGCTAATGGATATGTAAAAATATCTTTAAAAAAGCTCAGCTTTGTAAGAAATTTAATGGTCTTATTTAGCTTAAAAATAAGACATATGAACAATCATTGAAACTTAACAATGGTTTAGATATCTGCCTTTTTGAATAAAACTTCATTTTATATTCTATAGTCCCTTTTATTCTTTCTGATTATGACAGTTTCTGCCTTCACCCAAGCTCACAGCAGTTCCATTTACCTTTTTGTTTCTTTCTGAGAATGAACTTCTCCTTCTCCTATAGAGTTTGCTCAGTTTTTGCTCCCCTCTCTCTTCCTTCATTCCCTTGGGGAATTCATTAATTCTCACGGTTGCAACTGTCATTTGTGAATGGATCATGGCCAGCCTTACACCTTGAGCCTTGACTTCTTACCCTATTACTTATTCTCCAGATGGCATCTTTACTGAGATATCTTCCTTAACATGTCAAATACTCAAAATATTTTCACCTCATCCCAATTTCTTCTTCATTGTCAATGACACCTCTATCCCAAGCTTGAAGTCTTCTAATCATTCTCTAGACAAACTATTACCACAACCTGTCATATTCCCTCAGTAATATCTCTCAAATATGCTTTTCTACCTGTTTCCAGAGATGCAGTAAGTATCTTCATCCAGAACCTAATCATCTTATGAAAAGGCTTATTAAACACACCCTAGTGATCCTCCAAGACTCACTATGCTCTAACCCAGCCTGCACTGATTATATTAAGTTTTGTTAACAGTAATGGGAATCATTTTCTTTGAACATCATTTTCTTCTCTTTTTGTGGGGGGAGGAATATCATTTATTTATTTTCATTTTCCTGTAACTGAAACTTAATATTTAAAAAAATTCCATATGCAAATAAGCAACAGTATGTTTTGGAGAAAGGCTAAATAAACTTCACCAGAGTGCCGAAAGGATTCATAACTTAAACAAAGCTAAGAATTCTTTTTCTGATGGATTGGTGATCTCATCACATTTTTTTCTTCTTAAAATTTTATTTATTACTTATAGTTTTCAACATTCATTTTTATAAGATTTTGAATTCTAAATTTCTCCTCTTCTCCTCCCTTATGCCCAAGATAGCATGCAAGAGAATATAGACTATTTGTACCATCATATTAAAGGTATTTCTGCATTATTCACATTGTGAAAAAAAAGATCATAACAAAAAGAAAAAAAAGAGAAAAAATAAAACAGTAACAAAAAAGAGAGAACAATATGCCTGGATCTGCATTCAGACTCCATAGTTCTTTCTCTGGATGTGAACAGCATTTTCCATCATGAGTCTTTTGAAGTTGTCTTAGATCTTTGCATTGCTAAGACAGGCTAAGTTTATCAAACTTAGTCATCACATAATTTTGCTTTTAATATGAACATATTCCCTTGGTTCTGCAAATTTTTCTCTGCAATGATTCCTGAAGCCTTTCCAGATTTTTCTGAAATCCACCTGTGTAAGCGGTTTGGAACTCTAGGGTTATCAGGGTCATGGTGTCCTCAGGAGAAATCTCTTGAGACATCATGTCCTTGCATGACTTACATGATGGACCACCCTTATGCAATAACCGGCTTTCACAATTATCTTAAGCAAGAGCAACAACAGCCAAGCACATAAGCTCAGCACACAGTGTAGATGAACTTCTTGCATGCATGTAAGTAGAATGCCAATATATATTCAGAGCTAGCTGAGAATAAAAGGAGTGCATACCATCCTTGCTCCCTCCTCATTCATTCATACCCAGAAGAAAGATCTCATGCAAGCATGAGACCTTTGGGAACTCAACACACCTGCTCACTATTTCTCATGGTACCACATATACCACAACTTTGAATGCCATTTTCAAGAGTCATTTTCTTGCTCAAAATATGGAATCATTCACAATGGCTTCTAAGGAAAGATCTGTTCAACTTACCATATTCTTTAACAGATATTTTCATTCTTTTCTTTCCTTTGTCATATCTACTTCTGCACTTCAATATTAATTAAAATGCATGAATGGAATAAAGAAAATGTATCCATTAATTCTTTAACCTTAATAAAATCTGGGGAAACTCACTATCTTGGAAAAGACCAACTGCTACTCTCACTAAATCATATCCACCAGAGGCCTTGATAAGATCAGCTAGGTGTAACAGGGAGTAGAGCAATGGGCCTGGAATCAGAAATACCTGAGTTCAAATCTTGCCCTAGATACCTAATAGCTGTGTGACCCTGGGAAGGAACTTGACATCTGTTTCTTTCAGTTTTCTCAACTGTAAAATGGAGATAATAATCCAGCTAGTCTCCAGGGTTGTGTATGGGGGTAACATTTGTAAAATGCCTAGAAGAGTTATTGGCACATAATAGGTGTTATTTAAATGTTAATTACTTTATTAAATATTATGAATGTCGTTCCAATGTTATAGGCTTAATACTCCTTTCTGGGGCTTTCTCTTCAATGTCATCAACTAGCAATTAGTGACCAGGTATCATTCAATCAATAAAATCAAACAGCTTTTTTTTTCACAAAGAGAAAAGATACATTGAGAATATATTGCAAACCAATTTTCCCCAATACCTCAGGGCAAATACCTCTTCATACAATCTCAATCCCTGGAGAAAATGAGATTTCATTAACGTAGTTGCTGCAAAACATCTGACTGACCAAATTTGCATTCAAATATGGCATAGTCAAAGGATAAATCAGTGTCACTGATTTTAGTTTCCTTTAATCCACTACTATGCTAAGTAAAGTGAGTTGCTTAGGAATTCATTTCTCACCAGTATTGGCAAAATTTGACATTTACATTCACTGCTTTGTGAAAAGCTTCTAGGCCTTTGAAAGCTCATTCTCCTGACAATCAAAAATCATGTTGTCAAGTTTGGTGTGGTACTCCTTCACAGAAATACAGGAAAGAAAATTTCAAGGAGCCAGAGAAGATGTACCTATGCAAACACACCACACATCAGTAGGTATGAGCCAAAAACTCTTCCCATTCACAGGTCAAATGGAGACACTCAGGAAAGGGTGTTACATATCCTCATTGGAGTCTTTGCCCTGCCTCTCGGTTCTAGTTAAGCAAAAAACTATAAAGTCTCCAATTTACCAGGACTTAAGTTCACTTTAAGCAGTTAGAATTTAGTATTTGCATTCTAAAGAAGAGATTACCCAGAGTCTTCCACACATGCTGGTAGCAGAGAATTCTGTGTATGCCACAAAGATTGGGTTTTGTTCAGTAGCCTTATTGCACTTGTTTACTATATGTTCTTACTGTGCATTCTTCACTTTTGGGTCTGAATATATCTACTTTTGGATTGTGCTAAATCATCACTACCAGCACACATCCCTCCTCTCTTTCAATACACTAAAATTCATTATTAGGATTTAGGTTCCTCTGATCTTTCCAAATCACTGAATTATTAGAAAACCTAACCCTTTAGAGATGACTGATATTTACAAAGAAAAAAATACCAGGTTTTCAAGCATTGTCATAAGATGCTGAGTTTTTACCTACTTAATAAAAATAATAAATTGGGAATTGGTAATATATTAGTTAATATCAAACATGAAGATTAAATATACATCTTTGGTATAGTGACCCCTTTCTGCCTCATGGTAAGTTAAAATACTGTGAGAGTTCTCTTGTTCATGAGAAAGGTAAAAACTGAATTAACTTCAAATTGGTTCAATTTCCTGGGGTTGGATTTAAACTTCAAATTCAGAACCTTCTAAGAGGTCCCTGAAGCCTTTGTCCCAAGGACGGCTATCAAATGCTCTGTGAAATGAATTTTTGAATCTCAGATTGCTCTAAGGGAGAAGCAAACAAATGCCCACATTTCTTTTCAACACAGTCCTTTCTATTTTCTCTAAAACCACTTTACACTGAAAAAGAAAACAAAAAACATGGATTTCTCGATCTTTTTTGTCATAAGAAAAAGCATTAGCAGTATTTATCTTAAGTAGAAAAATATAAATCCTGTATCTCAAGGGAATTGATCCAGAATGGTCAAGCCCTTTTAAAGGGAAGATAATATATTTTAAATCAAAAACCTTGAAATAAAGTAGTAAACATATATGACAACATGCCTGAATTTGGAGTGAGGGTCTCAGCTTGAAGTATAGCTGTCTTATTTACTATCATGAGAAAGTCATTTTCTAAATCTCCCACTAGCACAAAAGACTCATAATTGAATTCAATAAATGGCATTAAATAAGTATTATGGGAAAAGTAATTGTTGTGAAAGTAGATGTGGAAGGACACATTTGTGACTGAAGGGTATGGCCAGTGCAGGGATACTCCCCAGATTGCATGAAATCAAATCACACAGGGAGACTTGTTGAGCATTCATGTTTGGAGATAGAAGACATAGTATAGGGAAGAAGTCAAAGAGAAAAAGTATTAGAGGTTTATACCTACAAAAGTTTTTATTTTTTCCCATGACAAAGCAAATTTTTGATAGTTAATGTGATCATTTAATATAAACAGGAGCCATTTTCCCATTTCTGATCGTTGAGTCCCAAATGCTTTATCTAGAAAATGTCATTTATCTGCAGCTAAAATATGATTCCTGATCTATGATTTGTGAAGGTTACCACAGAAACAGAGGTTACTGATATAAGTTGAACAAAAGCCAAGACCCTACTTTGAGGTGAATCTTGCATGACCATTCTCTGTGAGAAATTTAATCAATATCTGTCTCTGATCCTATGTCTTTGTATTGAGACAAAACTAGAGGCATCTCACTGAATCCCCAGGAAAAGGGAAGATCATGATTTAAAGAAAGAAACTTGTGTTTAAACACAAATCAAAAAGTTTATATTAACATTTATATTTTTTTTCAAATCCCATTGCTTTGCTTTGCCTAATTTAATAAGATATTCAACTAGAATGTTTAGTCTTAAGGCTAAGGGGATTCAGACAGGATGAAGAACTTACCCTGCTACATGATGGATGTTGGTTATTTAGTCATTTCATCCAAGTATGTGTCTTCATGACCTTATTTGGATTATTCTTGGCAAAGATGGTTGTTTCCTTCACAAAGACAGTGGTTTGCCACTTCCTTCTCCAGAGTATCTTATAGGTGAGGAAAGTGAAACAAATAGGCCTAAGGGACTTGTCTAGTGTCATACAACTAGTGTCTGAGGCCAGATTTGAATTCAGGAAGATGAATTTTCCTGACTGCAGGCATGGCACTCTATTTATTGTACCACTTATGTACCCTACAAATGACATACATCTTTGGAAATAATCAGCTACACTTAGATTAAATAAGATACAAATATTACTACCAACTGTTTTATAAACAGTTTTATATTATAAACCAATGTTTATAATATAACAGAAGTGATGGACATATAGTATGCTCATGACATCATAATAGTTAACAAATAATATTTTAATATTTGCAGAATAGCTTACATGTACTAGTTCATGTAATTCTTGAAATAACCTTGTGAAATCAGCAATAAAATTGTTACTATTGAAATTTTACAGATAAACGAGTTTCCATACTTACAATCACATAACTGGTTAGTTTCAAAAGTCCTTTCCAGGCTAGAACTTTCCAGGGTAAAAGCCCAACATTCTTTTCACTACATTATGATAAGTCTACATATTCAAGACAGAATGTCACACAAAGGATAAATATAGACCCAACAATTAAAGATACTTGAGGAATATGATCACATGTTGCCAATGAGAACAGAAATGACTTTATAGAAAATTTGGTCTGTGAATTGGGGTTTCTAGAAAGGGAGGGATTCTATAAGGCATATGGCATAGGTGTCTGTGAGTTGTTTGCTCAAGAAGTGAAGAAGATCTGGAGAAAAACTGGGGAAATTCAGGTAGCATTAGGGAACTTGAAGTAGTTTAGTTTATTCTGGAACAAAAAAATGTAGAGTAGATAAATGCCCCAATGGTTAAAGAACCCTGAATTCAATTGCAATTAATCAAGTACTATTTTTGTTGTTGTTGTTGTTAAACATGTGAGTTTTCTAAAAATGAGGAGTATGATGATGATGATGACAACAGTGATGGCATTATGCTCAGTCTCAATCACCTCATGTATGCAATCCATTCTGCAATTTTTATTTCTCTCCAGCTTTTCAATGATTCTCACTACTCATTCAGTCATGATCTTAATTTAAGGGCTTCTCATCTCTTTCATGGATGATTGCAATAGTCTTCCAACTGATCTATTTCATATATCCTCTCCAATCAAACTGCTGCCCAAGTGATTTGCCTTAAGTACTCATCTGAACATGTTATTCCCTTAATCAATTATCAGCTTATTCAACAAATATGTATTGTCACTAAAATAAATTACAAACCTTTCCATTTTTCCTTGTAAAGTCTTGAATATCCTGGTGCTAACCTATCTTTCTAGCCTTGGTGCCCTTTATTTTCCTCACATATTCTATCCACTCAAACTGGCTTTCTCTCTATTCCTTCACATGGCTTTGCAATGGCTACTCCCTATGTGTGGAATATTTTCTTTCCTCACGTCTATCTCACAGAATCCCTCATTTCCATTTGAATCTAATCAATTCAATAAATTATCATTAAACACCTACAATGTGCTAGAAAATGTGCTAAGTGTTGGAGGTAAAATACATACAGTTTCTGATATCATAGAGTTTTCAATATAACGTGGAGAGACAATACACAAAGGGAGACAGCAAAGGGATATGGGGGGACACCAGGAGTATGGGATGCAGGAGCACTTTGTTCCATGGAGTTGAAACCAGAAAGTACAGTGGATAAAAAATTGTATGAACTAAGAGTCCAGTTTCTGCTCACTATAAAGGAAAGCATGCGATGGAGTTTGGCATTGTATCTTCTAGCCCTCCAATCAGAAGGGAGAAGAGATGGTGTCAAACATGGCTTGATTTAGCTACATGGTGATGAGATTGGAACTGATGAATTTAATCAGGGAGGATCATCTTGTTTCAGGGAGTTGATAGTAGACAGAGGAGCAGATGCAAAGTGAAGGGATGATACAGCATTATGATACTACAATGATACTACATTAAACACAAAGCCTTTCCTGAGTCCTTCAATTCCTTGTACCCTAACTCACTAATTTTCTTATATTTAACTACTTTGTACAGACCCTGAACAAAGAATTTCTTTTCAATTTTTAAATACTATATATTTAAGAATGTCATTCTTAGTTCATAGCTCAAACAGACTCAGCCTTGATCCAGAGGATCAGGCTTAGTTGAACAAGAGGTTAAGGGAGACATGATAAGTCTTATATGGACACAAAGGAAATCTGCACAAGTGAAAAGATTGGAAGACTCTGGTAGTAATTGTTCTGTAAAAGAAATGAGGCTTTTAGTAAGATGGACTGCAATGTGAGTTAGCATTGTGTTATGGCAGCCAGGAAAGAGGAAACAAAAGGAAAAGCCAATTTGATCTTGGACTACAATAAAAGGGGAGTAACTGTCCCCTCATCATGCTTCATCTGAAATATTTTATTTAGTTCTAGGTACTTCAGTTTTGGAAGAGCAATGGTAATATGGAGAATGCTCAGAGAAGATAACTAGGATTGTGAAAGTATTTGAGTCAATGTCACATGAGGATTGGTTTAAGGAACAGAAATTGTTTAGCCTAGAGAAGACTCGGGGCACTTGTATCAGTTGTCTTCAAATATTTGAAGAGTTGTCTTGTGGAAGAGAAGTTAAAGCCTTTATGTTTTTATTAAGAGGGCTGAATCAGAAGTAATAAGTGCAGATTTCAAGCAGAAAATATAAACTGGATAGCAGGCAAAACTTCCCAATAATTAGAACTGTAGAAAAGAAGAATGTGCCTTCCCAAGAGATATTGGGTTTTTCCACATGGAATGTCTTTTAGTAGAAACTGGAATAACACTCCTTGTTGATTTGTTTTCAGTGTGGATTGCTTTTTGTGTATGACATTGGACTAAATGATTGCTAATATGCCTTCTTGAATTTGATGATTCTGTCATTATTGAGAAATATCAATGGAAAAGAAAGTAGGTGCTCAGATTTAAATATCAAACTCAAAAATGTCATAACTTCAATCAATCAATCAATCAAGAATGATTTATCCAGGATTTACTATGTTCCAGGCACTGAGTTAACTCTTTTCCTCCTACCTCAGTATTTTTTTAACATTAAGCTGTTTATATTCTAGACACACTCTCTTCTCCTTCCTGGTAGTCATTTTCTCCTATACTGTCCCTTTTCTTGAACTGTCCATATATGGATATTCTCTGTTTGGAAACTTCTAGGCGTGAAGCATCTATTTTCTTATGTAATTAGCATCTCTATGCCTGTGACATCAGATATGGGAAAATAGTCAAACTCACATAGAGTGAAAATGAGCATAGGAGTCCTAGCAAGACTTTAATGTATCAAGCTTCAGAGAAATGTCTTGTAAGATCATTGTAAATTCCCTCTTCCTATCAAGGCTTCAGGACTATTGTGCTCAAAGTCTTAAGCAGTAAATCTATTTATTTTCTTTCTCTTCCATCTTTTGTCCCACCTTGCAGATGACATTCCAAGTGGCTATGAAAGAGGCAGGTTGTCAGGGCCTTATTGTTCCTTGGAGATGTCAGGAAGTGTTCCAGGAAGTTGTTGCACTACCATAGTCTTCCATTGTTGTTTCTACTTTTCCCCTCCATGCATCTATAGGCACCTACAATTAAATCACATGCCCTTCCTTTAAATGTACCTTAATAGAGCCTCCTTCCCTTAGTAGGAACAAGGAATTCTGATTAATCACCATGGATTTTTTAAGTAGTCCAAACCTTCAAATCTTAATAAGCTATATTATTCCTTTGTATCTGAAAGCTTATTAGACTTAAAATGAAAATTTGAGAGACACTTTGTAAGTTTATTGATCTCCATTCCCCCTTTCTGTACATCAAATTGTCTTCATTAGAATTATATACAAATCAAGAATTTATTTAATTGAAATACGAAAAATGAATAAGTAGACTCTCACAAATCTTTTTTTATATTGCTCAGAGTGCCCAACTGACTGACCTACAGATATTAAATGATCCCAGTAAAAGTCAACAAGTGGTTATTAAGTACTAACTTTGTGTTAGGTGCTATGTAATACAATATTGACTACAGTGGAACTTACTGCCTAGAAGGACAGGGAGATGGGATTTCACCTCAATCTCATGGTTCTCCAGTATACTTAAAATGTTTTTGTCTTACCTTTCTACGAACTTTTCCAGCCCCCATCAAAATTTTCCAAAAATGTGGTGGAAAATCTCCTGCACTTCTGTTCCATTTAGCTACTTAAGGTTGGACTATCTTATGTATAGAAATAATTATTTTAGGAAGTATAATTACAAATATTCAAACTGAGCCCCATCAAATGGAAACTTAATCCCCTTCTCTTCTTGTACCATCTAATTATTCGGGAAAGGAAGGCAGCTCATAGCTTAGTTCACTTCCTAAATAGCATCCTCCTAGTTCCAACTCCAAAATTCCTTTTGGGCTCAGGTCTCACACATCTTGACTTTTCCTGGCTTCCATGTCAGGCTGGCTGGATGCACCATCCTCCCTGTAATCCTTAATTCCTTAATCCAATTTCCATGGCTTAAACTCCTAGGTCTGTTGGGGCCTCTTGAAATTGAAGAGGAGAAACAGCACAGGATGGAAATACACATTGTGCTCTAACATTCGTTTGGTGCTGTGATAAAAGACAGAGGGGAGAAAATAAAATTTTCCCTTTTCACTCATTCATTTTATGGGTTTAGGGTTCAGTAGTGTTTATAAGACTGCAAAAAAAGCCTTCAGAGTTAGAAAATATGATGAAAAAATGGTGGGAAAAGAAAATGTGTGGCTTAAGTGTAGAAAGTGTAAAATTTAAAGATATAGGCAGTCAATCAAGGGAGACTTTTCCCACCCAAACGATAAAGAACACAGACAACTCAGTGTCAGGCCATCAGGTGTGTTCATTCACTTCAGTCATGTCTGAGTCTTCATCACCTTGTGTAGGGTTTTCTTGGTAAAGATTGTGAATTATTTTTCTGTTTTCTTCTCTAGATCATTTTACAGATGAAGAATTGAGTCAAACAGGGTTAAGTGACTTGTTCAGGGTCACAAACTAGTAAGTGTATGATGCCAGATTTGGACTCAGGCTTTCCTGATTCCATGGATGATGCTATACCCACTAAACCACCTAGTTGCTGAGGCAATCTGGCCATGCTCCAAAGACTCTTCAAAGATGCATCCATGTTAGATGAACTGTGCATGCTCAGAAAAGACAAGATTATATACAGTTCTGGGAAAAATAAATAAAATAAGGAAGTTCCCACCCTCAAGGAACCTATTGCAATGGAGGAAGACTATGAATAGTTAAATAAATAGATGAATACATGGATAAATAAATTAATCAATAATAAGCGAACTAACAAATAAAGCAAGCAAGTTGAAAATTGGGGGAAGGAGGAGATCTCCATATGGGACCATAGTAGAGAAAGAAGTCCGAAGAATCAGAAGAGGAGCCAAGAGACAAATGAATTAGTTACAACGGCAAGAAGAGACATTTCCTTAAAGTAGATGGTCGAGGAGGAATCAAACAGAGGAAGAGGTTGTAAAAAGAGATAAATCTTTTTAAGGTGAAAAGTTCAAAGGGAAAGAAAGAGCTGGGCAAGGTCTAGTAGGAGAGACTGCCAGGTCATTACAGAGAAGACGTCTAGAAAGTCAGAAGTGAAGCCCAGAGAGGGATGAGGGAGTGCACGTGGTTAATCTGGACGTTTTTCTTAAAAATGGATATTCTATGAGGATCTGAACAGTAAGAAGAAGTGACCACAGGTTTGGCATGATAGTAGAGGGTGAGAAAGCTATCAGGTAATAGTGGAGAAAACAGCTGTTAGTCACCATCATGACAATGTGTGTTTGATAGTCTTCTTTGTCCCCATTGTGTTCATTCTTTATTTAGTTGTTTTAATGATCAAAAGTCAATTTTTAAACTTTAATGAGGAAAAGGCATTTAGCATGAATAGGTTAATCACATTCAAAGTTCAATGAAAACATAAAGATAATTTAGTTTTTCAAAGTCAAACTAAACATAAATCACATATACATACATATTAGCCAAATATATTCACATTAGCATAGAAAATAACCTTAGAAAAACCAAAATGGTATTGTATGCTTCCTATTCATAGTGAGGTTTTCTAGATATATCTTTTTTGGCATGAAATTATGTTAGTTACTGCCCCGTGTGATGATATAAACTCATTGAGATCTACAGATGCACAAAAGAGATTCATTTCAATATTTTAATTTCATTCAAGTTCGCAAGGATTGTTAGTGTGTCTCTTATCTTTGAAGTACTGTATTTCATGTTGGAAATACAAAGACAGAATGTGAATAGTCTCTCCCCAAAAATTCACAAAGAACATACCAAAATATGGCAAACATGTCATTCAGATCATTGCATGTAGGTGTATGGACAGAAAATATGTGAATTTATTTATTTGGGACAGATACGGAAGACGGAAAAGTATATGGACCACAAAAGTGAATAGAGGGTGTGCTAAGGGCTCTATTTTACTTGAGAAGATGCAAATTATCTTCTGAGATCCCCACATTGTCCCTGACACTTAAATGCACATTTTTGTCAATCTCCTGAAACACAAAATCAAGAAAATAAAAATTGAAAAGTAAGGAATCAATGGGCAAAGTTTCAAGATGAATATGAAAAGGCTGTAATATGTCACAAAATATGGCTTGTGAACAGAATGTGATACAAAAAAATCTTCCTAGAAATATGTTTATCAGGAAGTCTCCTGATCATAAAGAATAATAGGTAAGACATAAATAGATCAGATGTTGTATGAGTATCCTTAAAATATCATCAGAACATGAAGAAAACATCCAGCCAATTGATCTGGATTTTATATTGGAATATTACTTTTTTTTTTATTTTTCAACACTTAATAAAAGCTGGTTGACTAATTATAGGAAAAAATAAATAAAAAAATATTTATTAAGTGCTTAATACATGGCAAACACTTTGATTGATGTTGAGGTTACAAGCATATAGAATGAAACAATTTAAAGTCAAAGTAAACACATTCTAACAAGGAATAGAAGTATATATAAAAATTCATATGCTATAAACATCAAGTTAATAAATACAAACATACACTAAGTTGTTAAATACACAATATTTTTGGAGAAACTGACAGATCAGGAAAAGCTTCATGTAAAAGATGATGTTTAATCTAGATCTTAAAGGAATAAAGAAACTCTAGAAGGTTGACAACATGCTAATCACGAGGGATGATTAGTACAAAATTTTAAATGGAAAGGAAAACATTTGGAGGAATGAGAAACATAAACCAGTTTGTATTTTTATTTGATGCTAATCACTAATGAAACAAGAGAGAAACAAAGTATGGGAATGAATAATAAAGAACAAATTAATTATAAATTGGAGCATTGTGCTTAGTTTTAGTGCTAGATATTGAAAGAACATTGACGAACTATAATATCTCTACTGTGATAGAGTAGACTATGAAAGTGAGTTGCCTGTAAACTATTTCAAAGAAACATTATTAGCTGAAGAAATTTGTCATATTTAACCTCAGGGAAAAATACCGACTTCCCTCAAATTTTTCAAATAGAATTCTCATTTACAAGATAAAGTAGATTTGTTTGTGTTACTGTAGAATACATTTCCAAGGGGTGGGGATTTCAAGCATATAGATATTATTCAAGCATAAGAAAAGATTGTCAAATAATTGCATATATACCTTACTGAATTGGAATACCTCAACTGATGAATGATTTTAATCATTGGGGTTATTGCAGCAGAGGCTATTTGTCCTTTTGAACTTTAGATGTGTATTAAATCTTTCCTCTCTGGGAAAATAAGTATTCATGTGTGCATAAGTACGTTTAAAAACTTTTATATACTCTGTGTAACAAAAAAAAATTCAGACTTCATATTTTAAAATTGATCAATACATATTTTGACTAGAATATCCTTCATTTCTATTTCTAATTCTACTCATTTGATGACTATATTTTATATGAGGCCTAATGAAATTTCAAATGTTACCTTGGTAAGGCTTATTAATATTGTGAAGAGATAGCTATAATGATTAATATTATGTCTGTAAGTGATGATAAGCGGTGAATTAGAGGTTATCAACTTTTGTACTATGATTACTTAATATTTATTCATAACTGGCCTAGTTCTATTTCATAAACCAAAACAAATATTTGTAGAAAATAAAACAAAAATATCTGTCATGAAAAAGCACACATCTATCTTCCACCATTGACCATGTTGCTGCTTTTCAGTTGTTTCAGTGTTGTCTGACATTTTGTGATCACATTTGAGATTTTCTTGGCAAAGACACTGTAATAGTTTGCAATTCATTTCTTTTTTTTTTTAGTTAAATTTATTTAACTTTCTACATTCATTTTCACAAGATTTTGGGTTCCAAAATTTTCTCCTCCTTTGTCCCCTCCCCCCTCCCCGATACACTGGACATTCTAGTTACGCATATCATCAATCTGCCCTCTCTTCTATCATCCCTCCCTTCCCTTACCCCACCTTTTCGTTTGTCCTGTAGGGCAAGATAACTTTCTATTCCCCATTACCTGTATTTCTTATTTC
>CM053769.1:631727354-631744103 GCA_028658325.1 Potorous gilbertii
ACCGCCTGAAAGAGATCCAAAAACAGAAACTCCTAGGAACATTGTGGCCAAATTCCAGAGTTCCCAGGTCAAGGAGAAAATATTGCAAGCAGCTAGAAAGAAGCAATCCAAGTATTGTGGAAATACAATCAGGATAACACAAGATCTAGCAGCTTCTACATTAAGTGATCGAAGGGTGTGGAATAAGATGTTCCAGAAGTCAAAGGAACTAGGTCTAAAACCAAGAATCACCTACCCAGCAAAACTGAGTATAATATTTCATGGGAAAATATGATCTTTCAATGACATTGAGGACTTCCAAGCATTCTTGATGAAAAGACCAGAGCTGAAAAGAAAATTTGACCTTCAAACACAAGAATGAGAAGAAGCATGAAAAAATAAACATCAAGGAGAAGTCACAAGGGACTTACCAAAGTTGAACGGTTTACATTCCCATATGAAAAGACAATATTTGTAACTCCTGAAATTTTAAGGATCTGGGTAGTTGGTGGTATTACACCCACACACACATACACACATGTATACACGCACATGTACAGGCGTGCATGCACACACATACATGCACACACAGAGACAGAGAGCACAGAGTGAATTGAATAGGATGGGATCCTATCTTAAAAGAAATCAAGGTAAACGGTGTAGAGAAATGGAGTGGGAAGAGAGACGGTGAAATGGAATGGGATAAATTTTCTCTCATAGAAGAGGCAAGCAGGAGTTTTCTTAGTGGAGGGAAAAACAGGAGAGCTGAGAAAAAAAAATGAAGTTTACTCTCATCACATTTGAATAAAGGAAGGAATAAAATCCACACTCATTTTGGTATGAAAATCTATCTTACAATACAGGAAAGTAGGGGAGAAGGAGATAAGCAGGGTGGGGGTGGCGCTGATGGAAGGGAGGGTAAAGGGAGGAGGGAGCAATTTGTAGTTAACACTTGGGTAGGGACAGGATCAAAAGAGAGAATAGTAACAATGGGGGGCAGGATAGAATGGAGGGAAATATAGTTAGTCTTACAGAACAGGACTCTTATGGAAGTCATTTGCAAAACTACACAGATATGGCCTATACTGCATTGCCTGCCTTCCCAAAGGGAATGGGTGCGGAGGGAGAGATGGGGAGAAGTTGGAACTCAAAGTTTTAGGAACAACTGTTAAGTATTGTTCTTGCTACTAGGAAATAAGAAATACAGGTAATGGGGAATAGAAAGTTATCTGGCCCTACAGGACAAAAGAGAAGGTGGGGTAAGGGAAGGGAGGGATGTAAGAAGAGAGGGCACATTGGTGATAGGGGTAATTAGAATGTCCAGTGTATTGGGGAGGGGGGAAGGGACAAATGGGGAGAAAAGTTTGGAACCCACAATCTTGTGAAAATGAATGTAAAAAGTGAAATAAATAAATGTATTAAAAAAAGAAACAATTTGAGTACTATGGAAATATAATCAGGATAACACAGTATCTGGCAGTCTCAACATTGAGGGATCCAAGGGTTTGGAATGGGATATTTCAGAAGTCAAAGGAACTGGGATTGAAGCCAAGAATCACCTACCCAGCAAATATGAATATAATACTTCAAGGGAAAACATAGTAATTCAGTGATATAGACAAATTTCAAGATTTCATGTTGAGGAAAAGAGGAGATCTGTATTTAAAAATGTGACTTCCCAAGACAAGAATCAAGAGAAGCATGAAAAGGTAAACAGAAAAGAAAAATCATAAAAGACTCTCTAAACCTGAACAGTTTACATTACTACATGGAGAGAAAGTATTTTTAACTCTTGAAACATTTCTCAGTATTTGGGTAGTCGGAGAGATTGTATACACACACATACATACATACACAAAATAAAATAAAAATTAAGGGTTGAAGGAGGAAAATTCTGGGAAGAGAAAGGGGGTAATGGAATGGGGTAGGCTATAACCCTTAAAAGAGAAAAGACAAGTCTTATTCAATGAAGGAGATAAGGGAGAAGGGGAGGAAGAGGAAAAATAAAGCTCCTCTCCCCCACGTGTGGCTGAGGGAGAGAATAACATGCTCTCTAAATTTGATATGAAAATTTATATGCACCACAGGAGGAGACAAATGGAGCAGGGGGAATGTTAAAAGGGACGTCAAATGGGAAAGGAAGTCACTAGCCATAAACACTTTAAAGATGGGAAACGTCAATTGTAGGAGTGAAAATAAGGGGAGATAGGGTAGGTCAGAGGGCAATATAATTACAAAACATGATTACTATGGAAGTCTTTGGTAAAACAACATATATTTATTCTGTATTGAATTGCTTCCCTTCTTGGTGGGACTGGGGAGGGAGAGGAGGAGGGAGATAAGTTGGAATTCAAAGTATTAGAAACAAATGTGGATATTTTTTATTGCATATAATTGGAAAATAAGAACTACAGGGATAGGGGTATGGAAATTCATCTTGCCCTGCAAGTAAAGAGAGAAGATGGGGATAGGAGAGGGGTGGGGTGTGTTGGAGGGGAGGGTACATTGAGGAAAGGAATAATTAGAGTGCAAGGTATTAGGAAACGGGGGGAGGGGAGAAATATTGGACGTGTTATGTAATGAGGTAAAAGCAATTAGTATTAAAACAATAGACTGAATTAATTATTGAGAATAAATCAATGACATCTTTAGTTTGGAGAAAATAATTTCAGTCTAAGTTTCCTAGAGGAAGGTAACCTCAGGTAAAATTTGGCATTGATGGAAACGTCAGGGTTTTAATGGTAAATTTGAATTTATGATTGCCATCTAATTAGGAACTAGAACATATATAGAAAGACATGTAAGCCACTTAAGACTTGCCTCAAAAGATGTTCCTTAGTCAACGTGAAAGTATAATCATATTTGAAACCTGGTTATTTGAACTTGCCATTTTTAGATGATATGGGACTATTAGGTAAATGTTCTTCTGTGTCTAACTCCAGGTATCGGTAGTAAGACAGGCGATCTGAGCCTCCAATACATGATTCCAGTAAGCTGATGAGATACTGGTATGAACTGCATAGGTGATCTCAAAGGAAGGGTGGGAGAGCAGCTATTCAGCATGGGCTGAGGTTGGATTCTCCTGACTCAATTTCCCCACTAACACCTGCTAGACTTTAAGCATGACTGAATGCAAGTGGATAATCTCATCCTGCCTTGAATTGACATGAAGTTGGGGAGATATTGTATCCATGCAATGTCCTTACTATTGATGGCAATTTCCTATAGTCAAAAGGTTTGTAAGCTTAGTATCAGATCTATTCAGTTACAGGTTATGGATATGGGGACATCTGAGGTTGTCTAAAATTAAGCTATTAGGCATAGGACTTTAGACCAACAACATTAAGTTAGGATCCTTTAATTCTTAGTAATACTATGGAGACAATTAGGTCAAGAGCTTGTGAAGTTAGTAACATAAACTTTATCGGTGTATCAGTTGGTTAATATCTTTAAAAAAATTCTTTTGTGGTCCATATTGTAAATGCTTTAAAAAGATGTATCACTTGACCAAAGGTTTGAACTTCTTTATCTGTTATAAACTGTTAAAAATTAAAAAAAAATGAATGATAAGTAAAGCTACATTATTATTCATGTACTTTTTTTTCCTGTAGCATGTTTCAAATTCATAAGTAGTAAAATGAGCAATGGGAAATAAGGTGATTACAATGCTTGTGTCAGAATTCTTTTTTTTTAAATATAGTCTAAATCATTGTATATGCAATACTACTAAATCAAAAGAAATAATTTATTTGGTTTGCATTCACATTTTAAACTTTCCATTTATCTACACAGGTGAAGACTTTCCATATATCTTCTCCAGCTAATTGTTCCTTCTATCATTCCTACACTTACTTTTCCTCAGTTTCTCTACTTGCTGCTTCTCTGCTTTCTACAGATATACCATGTGTCTCCCCTCTTCAAATACCCTCATCTCTTCCTTTTATCCCTGATAGTCTATATCTTTTCTGCCTTTTATGACTAATCTTTTCAAGAAGGCAACTTTTTTTCTCTTCTTTATTCTCTAAAATCTGTTCTCTGCTCTCATAATTCAACCAAAATGACTCTGCCCAAAGTTACAAATGATCTCTTAATTGTTAAATGCACTGGCCTTTTGAGATCTCAATTCATCTTGACCTCTCTGCAGCTGTTGACATCATTCACTTTCTTCTCCTTGATACTCACCTTTCTCTAGATTTTATTCTCTTCTGATTTCCCTCCTACTTAATTGCTTCTTTTTGGTCTCCTTTGTTGAATCTTTATCCAAGTTACTGTCTAGTCATTGATGTTTCACCGAGGTCTATCTTGGGCCCTCTTCTTCTGTCATTCTGTTCTATTTCACTTGGTGGTCTCATGAGCTCTCTTGGATTAATAATGCTATTATAATAATTCTCAAGTTTACTTATCCATTCTTATTCTGTCTGCTGATCTAGTCTTGCCCCTCCCAGTTGATAATAAACATATTGAACTGTATATCTGAAGCATCTTAAAACAATTTTCCAAAAGATAACTCATCTTGCTACCCAATTTCTCCCCTTTCAATTGTCTGCATTATTGTCCAGAGCATTCTCTCACTCCCTCAAGGTTGTAACCTGAGTCACTCTCTACTTCTCACTATTTCTTACCCCCTGTATCCAATAGATTTCACATTAAAACATCTTTCCCATACATTTCATTCTTTCCTATGCTATAGTTACCACCCTGGTGCAGACCATCGTTTTCTCAGTCATGGACTGTTGCAAAGTTTGCTGATTGGTCTGTTTGTATCAAGTCTTTGCCTATCTTAGTTTATCCTCATGAAGTCTTCAAATATTTTTTCCTGAAGTACAGGTCAGATCATGTCACTCCACTTATCAATAAACTGCATGGATCCCTATTGACTTCCAGGATTAAATATAAAGTAATCTGTTTGTCATTAAAAATCTTTCATAACTTAGTCATAACTTAGTCCCACTTTCCCAGAGTTCTAGTCTTCTTACAACTTACTTCCCTCCACCCTCTCCTCAAGACACACATATAACTAGTGACCAGGCTTCTTTGCTGTATCTCATGACATTTAGTTCTAGGAATTTCAATTGACTGTCCCTCATGCCTGGAATATTCTCCCCCCTCACCTCTGCCTCCTTACCTTCCTCATTTCTTTCAAATAAGATTAATATTCTAAAATGCAAAATTAAATGCTTAAAAACTTAAGACATAAACTTGCCATGTAAGAATATATTTTAAGCTTCATATTAGAATGGTGCCTCCTTAATGAGAAAGATTATATTTTTAGAAGTAATTTTGTATTCATGATGCCTGAACAGTTCCTGGGAAACTGGGCATCTTAAAATATTTGTTGAATTGAACTTAGAAGCATAAAAATAAAATTGAGCAGTATTTTATAAAATAGAACTGTCCAATTTCTTTTCTGATTAAATATTTTAAATTCTATTTTACTGGGTATACTGTCAAACTTTTTTTTTCACTCTAACGCCTTTTTATCTCAAGCTACTAAAGTCTGGAATTGTAAACATCATAGTGCAAGTTCATGTGTGTTTTTTTAATATCTTTGCACATGTTTGTACCTTAAGGGAGATTCATTACCCTTAATTACCTAGTACATCTTATTAGAGAGAGGCATGAATATTTTCTCTTTACTTTCCTCAGTCTCTGGAGAACAATGAGAACTTCTCCAAAAGCTTTGAACTTGCTTTTTGCAGCTGCATGACCAGAAAATTCCTCCTGCCACTTTTTTTATGACCTTAACAAACCAAGTTATTTACTACAGAAGCAATATGGTGGCCTGTTCCTACTATGGTCCTATAGCTTCCTTTTGCTTAGTACTATGTTGATCGTAAAGGAATAAGAATTTTTCATTAAGTCCTTGATAAGCCTCCCCTATCCATTTCCTGTTACTCCCCATTCTGCCTTGTAAACTTTTCTTTAAATATTTAACAAAATTTTCTACAAACTTGAAATTAAGCATCCATACATATAAGACACTGTGCTAAAAGCTAAAAAATGATACAAAGATGAATAAAATCTGGCACTTTCAACTTAATTTCTCTATTACCTAACTGTCACTTAACATTTTTCAACTTGTTTCATAGTGAATTTTATGATTTTCCTTTCTATTTAAAAATTCCCCGAAATGTTTGAGGCCTTTTCTCCATTGTTTTTCTTAGTCATTCCCACTACCAAAGTATGTTTAACATAGAAACATTTTTCTTTGGTATATTAAAAGTTATCATAATAAAGCACAAACACTCCAGTATAATTGTGAGACTGAGGTTAAGATCCTAGCTCTTCCAAGCTCGTGGCCTTGGTCAAATCAATTAATCTTTTTGAGATTCAGACTCTTCAACTATAAAAGAGGAATGCTACTACTACTACTACTACTACTACTACTACTACTACTACTACTACTATTAGAAGTAGAAATATTAATAATAATCTCTCTAACAAAGGTTTTATGGGGGAATATTTTTGCATACCTTTAAGTTCCATGTCAAACTGACCCATTATTGTGAAAAACAAACACACATAATATAAACACAAACGTACATAAGCAGATTTCAAGATGTTTAAGTAGTGCATTTTGTTCATAGAACACATGAACATGTCATGCAGGCCTTCATGACATAGATCCCACAGAATGCTTTAGGGTTGCCAAAGGATTTTGGGTGACCTGTGAAAAATGTAAGTTTGTCCGTGTACAATCTCTCTTGTTTGTCATACAACAACATGTCATAATCAGTCTGTTTCTAGTATAACCAAATTGTGGTCCACTGCAGTTTAACCTATTCTAATTGTGGCCCCTACCTACTGACAAGTTTTGCAAGTTTGCTCTGATAGGTAATGAAGTGATAACAGTATGAAAATGATTCTGTCAACATGCATTAGAGAGAAGCCTGTGACACTAAATTTAGAGAGTCCATTTAGTTGGTATTTAATATAATTCATTTTTTAAACACATATTAATTAATTAATAGGTACAGAGGAATTGCATTTTAGAAAGACATCTCTGATTTCTGATATTTCCTCCGTCAATTTTACGTATTTAGTTTAATGTCTTCTTACAATAATAGTAACAGTTATTTACCGTTTTTACAAAACATTTCAAGAAATGTCTTCATGATGAACGTTGCCAAATTTTTTGATGTGCGTGGAGAAATCATGTAAATGTTTATCTTTGGCTTTTATTTTTCATTTCTTTCATTTCAAATGGAACAAAGGATGATAAAATTGCTTATCAATATCTAAATAGTTCCCACATGTTCTCATAAATATCATTTTATGCAAAATATTTGTATTATATATGAGTGGAATGGTGAAAGTAGACATATATTTGAATAGTCAAAATTTAAGTGAGCCTTTTACAAACTAATAATTGCAATTTAATTGAGAACTGAGGGGAAATTTAGCTGGAATGAAGTAGAGCTCTGGGTCACTTTCTCATACAGAGATTAAAATCATTGCTATAATTTGAAGACAATCATAATTTCATTGACTTTCAATCTTTTCTAAGTTATTTCCATTTATCTTAAAGCCTTCAGGACCATATTTGTAATTTAACCAATAGTCAAATAAAAATGTGATTATTAAAGCTAAATGATGAAGATGATTTTGTATTTTCATGATTACCAAAATGATTAAAAACATATCTGAATGCTATTCAATCATTTTAATGCTAATTTAAATAAAATATTTCTAAAATGTTGAGATTTATTGGAAATAATAACTTAACAAACACATCATTGATATCATGAAAAAAGAGTAATCCTCTCCATTTCTTGAATGGGACCTCAGATATTTGAAAGATAATTTTTTTTATTGTGTTCAGATAACATTCAATATATGTAAAAGAGATAAAGTATTGAAATATGGGTTACAAAATTTAGAGCACTATATTGAAGACTATTTTTCAGTGATTCACATTATGTATGTGTATCTCTCTCTCTCTCTCTCTCTCTCTCTCTCTCTATATATATATATATATATATATATATATGTATATAATGAAATATTCTAACAGAAAAAATATAGAACATTAAAATACATATTTAAAGATTAAAAAAATCACTTGTGGATGAGAGTCAAGATGGTGGAATAGGACAAGCCTACTTGAGCTATCCCCACGAAGCCCTCACAATACATATAAAAATGACTCTAAACTAATTGTAGATTAGCAGAAGCCAAAAAATGACAGAGTGAAAAAGATTTTCAGCCCAAAAGAGATTACAAGGCAGACAGATAAAATAGACAATGACCTTTCAGTCATTGCATTGGGCTGAAAGTTGAGCCCAGCCCAGTGAGGACCATAAAGGCATAGATAGGACTGGAGCAGGCTTCATGGCACTGAATCACAGGCAAATGCTGTGGTTTTCAGATTTCTCAACCCACAAACTACAAAAACACCTTCAATTATGAGGGAGATAACTCTTTCACCTGTGTGACAGAGGACCTAGATCAGGCCCCAGTCATAGCCCCATGGGAGTGGCAACCACTGCAACAGCAATGTCCCTCTCTGGAGCTCTTGGTTTACAGACCCTGGGGGATCTGCTTCTAATCTGGGTCTCAGTCCTGATTGGGAGCTCTGTGGTGAGAAGGAGGGCTAGCAGGGCGGACCTTGTGGCAGCTGAAGAGAGAGAATTTTGCTTGAAGCTCCAGAGTAGAAGAGTTCACAGACAAAAGTGCAGGCCAGAAAGTGAGTGAACATCTCTCCCTTGAGTATGCCACTTTGGAGGAACTGGAAATTTAGAAGCCCCTAGAGATGTCTCTGAGAACAGCTGCACAAAACCTCTGAAGCCGAGGGTAGTATACCCTCCACCTGACAAAGGAGAAAAAGTCAGGTAATTGGACAGGGAAATGCTCAAATTCGGGAAAAATATGCCTAAAGAAGGTTGCTTTCTTGGAGAAAAAGTATTTTCTTCCATCCTTTCAAATAAGAAAGAGCAAAGAATATAATCAAATGAAGACAGCATGGTAAAGGCTTTTATATCCAAAGCCTCCAAAATATATGCACTGGTCTCAGACCATGGAAAAGCTCAAAAAGGATTTGAAAATCAACTAAGAGAGGTGGAAGAAAAGTTGGGAAGAGAAATGAGAACAACACAATATAATCATGAAAAGCAAGTCCACAATTTGCTGAAAGAGATAAAAAATGTTGTTGAAGAAAAGAACACCTTTAAAAATAGATTAACCCAAATGGCTAAAGAAGTCCAAAACACCAGTGAAGAGAAGAATGCCTTAAAAAGCAGAAGTGATCAAGTGGAAAAGGAGGTCGAAAAGCTCATTGAAGAAAACTGTTCTGTAAAAATTAGAATAGAGCAGGTGGAAGCTAATGACTTTATGAGAAATCAAGATATTATAAAACACAACCAAAAGAATGGAAAAATAGAGAAGAATGTGAAATATTTCATTGTATAAACAACTGACCTAGAAAATAGATCCAGGAAAAATAATTTAAAATGTATTGTTCTAGCTGAAAACCAAGATCCAAAAACAGCTTAGAAATGACATGATAGTCTAGAACTAGAGGATAAAACAGAAATGGGAACAATCCACCAATCAACTTCTGAAGGAGACTCCAGAAAGAAAGCTCCTATGAATATTGTAGCTAAATTTAAGAGATTCTATATCAAGGACAAAATGTTACAAGCAGTCAGAAAAAAGTAATTCAAGAATTGTGAAAACACAATCAGGGTAAGAAAAAATTTATTAGCTACTCGGATCACAGGATTTGGAATATGATATTCCAGAGGTTAAAGGACACAAGATTAAAACCAAGAATCAGGAACCCAGCAAAACTTCAGGGAAAAAATAGAACTTCATTGAAATAGAGGAATTCCAGGCATTCCTATTGAAAAGACTAGAGCCGAATAGAAAATTTAACTTTCAAATACAAGAATAAAGAGAAACATGAAAAGCTACCCAGGAAAGAGAAGCCTTTAGGAACTCATTAAATTTGAACTGTTTCCATTTCAAAATGGAAAGTTCATATTTGTATCTCATGAGACCTTTTTCATTATTAAGGTAGATAGAGTGAATAGACAGATAGATGGATAGATAGATGGGTGATAGAAAGATAGATAGATGGATATATATGCCCATGTATAATGTGTGTGCATATATATATATATATATATATATATATATATATACATATATACATACATATATATGCAGATGTATATGGATATGTATGTATGTGAATAGTATATATGTGTAAATATGTATATGTACCTGAGTATATGTAAGCGTATATCTATACATCGAGAGCATAGGGTGAGCTGAATATGAAGGGAGGATACCTAAAATATAAAATTAAATGTTGAGAGGTTATGTTCTTGGAGTAAGCAAAAGAGGGAGGTAGAATGTAGCAAAGCATCACCCATAAAAGAGGTAAGAAAGTTTTTACATTGAAGGGGAAGAGGGGGGAGATGAAAGGATATAATTGAGCCTTACACTCATGGGATTTAGGTCAAGGAGGGAAAACACACAGTCAATTGGATATAGGAATTTGTTTTACCTGAAGGAAGGCAGGGAGGAAGGGGATAGGAAAGGGAAGATAATAGAAGGGACAGAAAATTGGGGAAACGGATAATCAGATGCAAACAATATTGTGGGAGGATAGGTCAATGGAAAGAGTGGAATAAGTGGAGGGCAGGATAGGACAGAGGAAAATGTTGTTAGTCTTTCACAACATAACATAATGGAAATGTTTTGCATTGTTGCATAAATATGACTTATATTGAGTTGCTTGCTTGCTCAATGAGGATAGGGAGAGAATATGGAACTCAAAGTTTTAATAATGAATGTTAAAGTTTATTTTAATATACAACCAGGTAATAAAATGTACAGGCAATGGGGTACAGGAATCCATTTTGTCCTACAGTATAATAGGGGGAAAGGGGATTGAATAAGGTGGGGGATAGAAGGGAGGAAATACTGGAGGAAGGGGTAAACGGGATGCATGTTGTCCTGTGTGGGGGGCGGGGTGGAGAAAGATGGGGATACAATTTTGAATTCAAATTCTTGTGGAAGTGAATGTTGAAAACTGAAAAATAAATAAATTTAATGTATTTTTTTAAAATCAATTGGATAATCTGTATATCCAGAACAAATAACAAATTATAAGTACTGAGTAGAAAAAGGGCAATCATCATGACAACACTAATGTTTTTAAGATTTGACTAAATTAACAGAGATATTTTAAACAGCTTAACACCTCTGATTTCATGTCAAACGTCATTAGGTTTGTAATATGAAGACTATTCCATGTCATTTCAGAAGACTTGAATCCAAACTGATCTTTTCCACTTGCTTGTCAGCTTTGACAAGTCAACATCAGGTTCCTCTTCTATGAAATAAGAAGATAAAAATAGAACTTTATCATTCTTAGTAGCTTTAAATGGATGGCACTGGTATCTGTCTATCTATCTATCTGTCTGTCTGTCCTCGTCAACCCTATTTAAATTTTATAATTCTTTAAGATTTTAATCTCAATAATAAATCTATACATTGAAGGATTAAAGAATTTTGAGTAGCAACAACGTTACCTAATCTTATATTTTCTTCTTCACCCCCTTAATCACATTGACTGTAGAGTCAGGCCAATCTACTCTCTTTCACAGGTCCTACAGGTATTTTCCACTGACTTTCCAATTTGTCCTTGGCATTTTGGGTTTGTGAATTCTGTAAAACACCAGAGGTACAAGAGATTAAATCTTCCTAGATCTTCTCAAATCCCATTTGTGCCAGCACAGCCCATCCAGGATTGCGCTCTGCTCCCAGCTTGACACAATGGACATTTCCCCTCCTCCTTTCAGGTTGTCTTGGGCTGGAGATTTTCTTTACTCCATTATTCTGTGTGTTCTTCAGTTCCAAAATTTGTTCAGTCATTTTTACAGGTATTTGGCTGGGTTTGAGGGAAGAGGTCTAGCAAATCTCTGATTTTACCCTGATATCTTGACTCCACCCACTCACTCACCAATCCTATTTTTTGTTTTGTTTCCCCCAATTTGGCTTTTGTACCTACTTTTTCATTTGGCCAACGGTACTTTTTAAGGAGTTATTTTCTTGGTGAATTTTTGCACATATTATCCCCTACTCTTTGTACTTTCTTTACCACAATATTGATTTTTTTCATAATTCCTCTGCATAAATCTCATTTCTTTTCCCAATTTTTATTCTCCTCTATTTGATTTTTAAAATTCTTTTTGAGCTCTTTCAAAAGATTCTTTTAGGCCTAAAATCAATTAATTTTTCTCTTTGAAGCTTCACATGTAGGTGTTTTGAAATTGTTGCCCTATTTTTTGTTTTGTTCTTCCCTGTCACCATAGTAACTTTCCAATGTCAGGGCTATTTTTTCCCACTCATTTTCCAGTCGATTTCATGAATTTTAAAGCTGGGCTCTGCTCCTGGTGTAACAAGAGTGTCACAAACTTCTTGCTATGTGAGTTAGGAGCCTGGACATCAGGTTCTTGCACTGTTCCTCCTGGGCTGGTAGATCACTTGCTACTACAAAGCTAGAGCCTTCCAGCTTGGTTACTGTGCTTCTGACCTACTGAGAGAGGGCCATGGGGTCTTGGTTAATGATCCATGCTGGGGTTAAGGGTCTCCTGTTGTCTTGAGGGGTATGCTGGGATGCACTCCCCTTTTCTCTAAGTGAGAAAGATCTTTTCTCTAGTCATTATAAGTTATCTTGGGCTGGAAAATTGTGCCACCTTGTACTTTTCTCCTTTACCTTCTTTCTGCAATCTATCAACTGTAGTGGGGCTGTCACATAATTGATCAATTAAAAAGATTACAGATTTTGTAAAAAATTTGACCACCAGATGAGATTTCACCTACACTAGAGTGTCTTTCTCTGTCCTGAACCTATTTGAGAACAACCATTTTATCATTCCTTCTCACTTAGGCCTGTCTCATTCATTCTGTTTGTTTGTTTTTGTTTTTTATCTTAGCCTTCATGTGATTTATTAAAATGATGTAAGGTATCTCATAACAGTTGTAAAACAAAACAACCCAAAATCTTAAAAAAGAAACATGTCAAACTATATAACACATTGTATATTGAAACGGTTATGGTTATCTGCCATACTTTTTCTGGACTGATAGATGGGCAAAAAGGAAATTGAAGGATTTAGAAGATTTTAAAATTCCGACATTTTCTTAGCAACAACTCTCAGGAAATGGGAGTACATAGATTGGGGAAGGGGAAAGTGGAGTACTAGGATGGGATGTATTTGATTTCAGTGTGACTGTTTATAATGGAAAGATTTTCTCATGAAAGTGGGGGTTCTAAACAAAATTTAGTTTGTTCTGCTTCCATTCTGTCTTTCCATTTGTTCTCGGTTAGAGTTGTATGGTTCTCTAGATATATTCCCTGTTCTTTATTTACTTTGCTCCACTCACCTGCCAGACTGAGTGGAACAGACATTTCATCATTGCAGAAACCAAACCCTGTGCCCATAAAATGCTTGCCTGCGAAGAGTCTTCACAGCAAAAAATATAAACAAGGACTTTGAAAAATTTGCTCATGTTCCTTTGAACTTACTAATCCTTTACTCCAGTCACTTCTTCAAGACCATAGACATGGTAATTGACAAACAGAGAATGTTCCAAATAGTGTGTTTTAAGCTATGATAGTTTAAAATAAAATAACTTGAAACTTCAATAAGACTTTTAGAACACCATGTACAATCACAAAATTTACAGGGAAATCAAGAAAAGTTCACAGCCTCTGGTGTGAAAACATTTATTACTCATTTTTGAAAACTAAAACATTTGCCCTTTCGGAGAATACAAGTACCCTTCCTCATTCTTCAACTACTCTTCTTTCAGAAATCATGTGAGGAGGATCAACAGTCACATCTCACAGACTTTCAAAACTGAAGAATGTAGTCCATATGGGCCAAATGACTTGAGTTTGTCAAGGGCATCTAAAAACTTTCTTAATATCTCCTTATTTATATTGACTATTTCTTCCTCTTAGACACTTTTTGTCCTATATTTTTCTCATCCAAATCTCATTCTCCATGATAGGAAAAAAGGTGGAGGTCACAAGATGAGAATTCCTCACCTCTCCCTTTTCTTTATTGTCCATCCTTCCAGTCTCGCATACCCATAGCAAGAATTTTAACACTTTTTAAATTTTCAACAGCATATCTAAATAATAAAGAAGTGAAGTCACCTTTTTGTGTGTTTGTTTCTTTTGTTTCTCTTAACAGTGTCAATGATCACTGAAAGTCAACAGGTAAAGAATACTTCATATGCTTTAAAAGTTGGTGCATTTTTTGGCTGGTTTTGCTAAGCTGCTTATGTCTTAAAAAATTAAAAACCTTTAAAAAGTATGTTTTTTTCTTTCTCTAAATTATTTCTGAGAAACATTCTTCTATCAGCTGCTCTGCTTGGTTTTGACCCCAGGAATATCATGCTTTCCCCAGAATAAGCTAATTGACTGAAATCTTACCAGCATGGAGACTGGATCGGCTTTAACATTTAGCACCCCAGAACATACTGTCTCTACATTCAAATACCAACGTCTTCAGAAGACTTTTTCCCAGTCCCTACCATTTCTACTATCATCTGCTTAAATGTTAGTTTCCATTAGCTTTGTGTATATTGTATAACAAATATTTTCTTCCCATTAGAATGTAAGCTCCTGGAGGACATGGATCACCTTGGTTTTTATTTATACACCCCACATTAAGTATGGTATTTGATACTTAGAAAGTATTCAATAAACTCTCAATGAATGATGACTTCTTGTGTAGCTGATGTCAAGAAGGAAATATTTGAGAATGAAGATGATGTGAAAACAAAAGACAGAAATAATTATTTTCAAAGATGCTTATACTATAAACATGTATGCCAAAAATTATGTAATAACTGATGGAAAACAATTAGGAATCTAACCCTTTCCTAAGAAGCTTCTTTCTTTAAGACATTTCTACTTCAATTATGTATTACCTGAATTGCTATATTGCTACAGTGGGTAGAGATAAATCTGATATGAAATGTATGCCTCCATCAGACACAGAAGAAATGCAATCTCTACACAGTCTGGGATGAGGAACCTGTGGCCTTGATGCCATGTGTGGGCTTTTACAGTTCCTTGAGTGCGACCTTTTGACTGAGTTTAAGTTTTATAGAACAAATCCTTTTATTAACAGGATATGTTCTGTGAAGTTTGGATTCAAAGGGATGAACCTCAGGATCTAGAAAGCTACAGGGTTCCCACCCCTTCTAGTCACTACATATAGACTTGTTTTCTACAATGAGAAACTAAGTTCATCATTTGGATGACTGTTATGAAGGGATTAAGAGCATTAACCTACCCGATTCTTGATATTAACCCATGCATCGATGGTTTTCTGGCATTACAAAGACTACTATGAAAATGAAATAGAACTTTTATCTCTAATATATTTACTTTCTAGCCAATTTTGACCACTTATTTGTAGAGCATGATAAAAATCGTAAATTACAACAAAGTATGCTTCAAAAGAATATTCACATTAGGGAAATGGTGGCCCTGGTCTTTCAAAGTAGATGGAGAATTTAAGGGCAATAAGAGAGCTGAATTGTCCAATTTCACTGCTACCGAAGAAGGTGGTTTAAAGCAGTGAAAGTAGGAAAAGTTCAACATTTTTTTTAACATATTAGAAATAAGTTCAAAGCACAGAGAAATGTAAATTATTAAACTTGAAAATGAGTAATGAGTAAACTTGAAAAGAAAGATGTAAAGGCATGCTACCACTTAGATATTAAAATCCTTGTCTCACCCACAAAATTATCACTGTCTGCAATGGAGCAGAAAAAGTACAACAAAAACTGGTTTCTTTTTGTTGGATGCATTGGACAGAGATACAAGCCTAATTAGAAATGATGTTTGGAATAAGTGTTTAATGTATGCCATGATAATGAAAATGATTGGAATGACCTAGAAGGCTATGTGCTCATGGTAAGCAGG
Source organism: Potorous gilbertii (assembly GCA_028658325.1). Classification (NCBI taxonomy): domain Eukaryota; kingdom Metazoa; phylum Chordata; class Mammalia; order Diprotodontia; family Potoroidae; genus Potorous; species Potorous gilbertii. The sequence goes on from CM053769.1 coordinate 631,743,292, forward strand.
GAAAAGACACCCCACCACTTGTCCTTTTGAGTTCAATCAGAAGAACATTACAAAAGAAATTTTCTACACTGGTAACTTTTTGCATACATTTCCAGTTTTGGCTTAGAGACAATTAAAAGTCCTTTTTGTGGGGGGGCGGAGCCAAGATGGCAGAGTAGAAAGACTCACATATGCTAGCTCCAAACCCACAGTCCATGGATTTCCTCTAAAAAGAGCTCCCAACAAATTCTGGACCAGTGAAGCTGCACAGCAACACAGTGAAGGAGATTTCCGTTGCAGAGAGCCCTAAAAAACCAATCACAAAGGTACATCGTGCACCAGACGGGAGTGGAGTTCAGCCCTGCCCTGTCCACACAACACCAAGAGGAGCAAGCAAATCCAAGCAGGCTTCAGGGACGGAATCTCCAGCAGCCACGAAAGTCCCTCCACACACAGACTCACAGGTCAGTGAGAGAGATGGGCTGAGAGAGGAGCGGGGTGTCCCCAGGACCCAGGACCCCTCAGGAGGCAGTGGCAGAGGCAGCGGGCAGAAGCAGCAGGTGGCCAGAGGCTCCCAGAGCATGCAGAAGCTTTGCAGCAGCTCCATTACAAAAGGTTTCTGCATAAACCCACTGAGGGAACTGAGCCTGGGAGGCTGAACACCAGAAATTAAGCTCCCATTGAATAGCAGCCAGGACTGCTGCCAAAAGCCCTGAGCCTGGGGAGCAGCATTTGAATCTCAGACCCCAAGCACTAGCTGGGAAGACTTAGGCCGGGGTGGAGAGGACTCTCACAAGTCAAGTAACTGGCTGGGAAAATGCCCAGAAAAGGGA
>CM053769.1:631744603-631762490 GCA_028658325.1 Potorous gilbertii
GGAGACCCCAAAAAATGCTGAAGAAAATAACACCTTGAAAAATAGGCTAACTCAATTGGCAAAAGAGGTTCAAAAAGCCAAAGAGTAGAAAAATGCTTACAAAAGAAGAATTAGTCAAGTGGAAAAAGAGGTTCAAAAGCTCACTGAAGGAAATAGTTCTCTCAAAGTTAAAATGGAACAGATGGAGGCTAATGACTTTCTGAGAAACCAAGAAATCACAAAACAAAACCAAAAGCATTACAAAATGGAAGAGAATGTGAAATATCTCATTGGAAAAACAACTGACCTGGAAAATAGATCCAGGAGAGACAATTTAAACATTATGGGACTACCTGAAAGCCATGATCAAAAAAAGAGCCTAGACATCATCCTTCATGAAATTATCAAGGAAAACTGCACTGATATTCTATAAGCAGAGGGCAAAATTAGTATTCAAGGAAAAGTCCTTTTTGTTCACTAAATAGTGAGTAGCTGGATAGGCATAGAATGGTCTGAAGCATAAAGTTAGTTTTCTCTTTTGTACATCATCATGAACTTTCAAAATCAGACTCACAGCTTTAACGTGCTTCGTCCCATAATGTATAACCTGCTACCCATGATCCTAAGGACTAGGTCTCTGTTGCCAATTCCCTATTTTTCAGTCATGTCAATTGCATCTGACATTTTATAGTGTAATAATCTGACACTGTGCAATATTCACAGTGCCTACAACAACCGTGAATATCCCGGCACAATTCTGAATTGCTAAATACCACATCCTCTCTACCTGGAAGACAGCACCAAAACATTTATTCAGACATCAGAAAGTCAAATCCATCATACTAACAAAAATGTATACCAAATAACAATGCAGAACACAACACACCATCCTCAAGTCTCTCCGCACAACCAGCTCTCTTAAACAAATCACACAAGACTCTCAAACAAAATCACACACAAGTTCTCCCACTCATGCTAGCCAGCAGGCTGTTTGCCTGCATCCTTCCAAACTGTGACTAGACTCTGACCAGTTCTGCTTTAGTTCTTCCTCTTTGTGTTCCAACCATTCAGCACACTCCTCCCACCACATGCTCCTTATGATTCAGATTCATGTGACTCAGACTTCCACGTAACCCAGGAAGACCACATAGATTTTTAATAATTAATTATTATTTGTTAATTATTAATTAATTATTAATAATTAAATTGGTGAATTTTAACTGTCGTTACACATTGTAAAACCCCATACAGAGTGCTCTTTTCAAAGATAGTGAAGTGGTATGAAACTTCCATTTCCGTTTCATTTTACAGACAAGGAAACTGAGGCAAATATGGTTAAGATTCTTCCCAAGGGTCACACAGCTAGTAAGAGTCTGAGGTTGGATTTGAACCAAGATCTTTCTAAATTCTTTCCAAGCAACCTATTCCCTACCCCACCTAACTGTCCTAGTTCCCCATTACGTGAATAAAGTTTTAAAAAATGAATATTGAAATTTCTTGATGTAGTGAGTTACAGAGAAAAATACTCTAACTCTGGATTCAGATGCCCTGAGTTTAAATTTTATCTTCACTACTTACTACCTGTGAATTTTGGGAAAGATACTCTGTCTTTATGAGCTTCAGTTTTCATATTTGTAAAATGAAATGGTTCTACTAGAAAACTTTTATCAGGTCACTTCCCATGACCTTATAACACTATAATATTTACCATCATCAAGATTATAATTAGACTTTGTTTAAAGCAAACAAGTTTTACATAGAGATTTATTACTGTTCATTAGTTAGTGTATCAATGGCTCTTCATTGCTGAGTAAAGTCCAAATTCCTTAGCTACCTAATCTAGCAGCTTACCTTGCTACTCTCATGTGCAAGGAGTCTATTCCAGTACTGCACTCATGTATTTTCTTAAAATTACCTACACCTACATTGTGGCACCTCGACTCTGCAATCATCCTTTATGAAACTCCTAAATCTACTTGATAATTTAAATAAAAAGTCATATCTCATCTTTTCCATGGCATTTTCCCTGATCTCTGTCAAATACCCCTTTAATCAGTAGATATCCCTCTACTTTGACTTTTCCTGCATTTAGGTATGGTTTTACATGTTAGCTTCATTTTTTTCCTTTTCTCTCTTTCCTTTCTATCTTTTATCTTTTGTTTTCTTTTTGTTTCTTTATATCTTTCTATATGAGCAGACAGAATTTCAGGTCTATGAGTATAGGCCTGTGGTCTCATTATAATTTTAATTCTCCCTCAGCTACTAGCAGAGTGAGTTTGTTGTATAGCATATATTCAATAAATATTCACTGAATTGAATTGAAATTGTGAAGATTGGGAGAGATCCCGTAAGTAAATAAAGGAGAATTACACTTATTATCCTTGTGTTCAGTATAATTATTCAGTTCCGCTTTTGTTTTCAAACAAAATTATATTTGTATCTATATTGGCTTGTATCTCTATTTTTTTCATTCTGTTCCATACTCAAGGAGGTGATATTGAGGAAGTTGAATTTGCAAAGAAAAATCCTTTCAATAATTACAGAAGCTGAGTAATATACAATTTTTGTTTACTTTCTTAGGAAAATGGAGCTTCTGTTAAAATCATGTATGATATACCGACTCATATTAATGGAAGTATTTTGTTTTTGTTTTTATTAGCATGGAACAATTTTTATGAAGACCTTGGTTGGAATATTGGAACAACTCACTACTTCCTGAATTCAAGTCCTGATCTCCTTAACAGTTAACCCACTCTTCTTTTGAACTTCCAAGACAGGGTCCTAAACCAATCATTGGTAACTGAGTTTATGCAAACTTGCTTACTTGATCCCCTCTGTCACTATATGGTTATTCATGCAAGATCATCCCTTTGCCCCATATCTTATTTTGCCATCCAAGGAGTCAGGTCTGTATCACACCCTACTTATCACCTCTCTTCAACAAAACTCCTTTCTCTTTTCACATTATTCCTAACTGTCTTGTCTATCTCTTTTTAGAATTTGACCTCCTTGAAGACATGGAACACCTTTATTTTTTAATCTTTTCTTTCCATAACATGAAACACAATGCCCAAAAGATAACTACTTAGTAGCTCTCTTTTTTAAAATTTATTCAGTCACTGAACTACTGTAAGCTTTGTAGAGGGAGAGGTTATACCTCATTCTGTTTGCAGCACTGAAAGTGTTTATTTCAATGTTTTATACTTTGGAGATATTACACAAATAATTGCAGAAATAAATGAGTTACAAAGTTTGCTAAAAACAAAACTATCATCAGGATAATTATTGTTCTGTATAAAGGAAAAGAATTGGTGCTACCAAATGATACTTTCACCAGATAAGTATTAACATACCTATGAACTATAAAGCAGCAATTTTTGATCCAACTTGAATTTATATCGTTAATTCTATGCTCAATCTATAACGACTTTTAAGGTGAACATAGCAAAGATTATATAATCTTATAAGTATTAACTTGGAAGATCACATTTAAAACAGAATAACATGTGTGGAGAAGCATTGTATCACTAAGAGCCCCAACATATACAGGAGAGTCTGCTGTGCAGGTTCTTAGATCTATGTTTCTAAAAAGAAAGCAACTTTTGAGGAGTCAAAAATCACTTTAATCAATCACATGTGTCATACACTTAGTTTGGGGAAAAAGGTCAGCACCCTGAACTTCAGAGAAAATACAAACAGAAACAAAGATCAACCAACAGACAGCGCTTCCAAGTGTCTGACCATAAGCAGTACATATATCACAGATCAATAGACAGATCAAATTGTCTGACCGTACATGCATAGATACCAGAGAGAGAAGCACCAACATCTGACTTTTCAAAGTGGGGGCTGGGGGAGAGAGTTCCTTAAAGACTGCCCAGAGTGTCCTCTGACCAAATATCTCCAATGAGTAAGCTCCAAAGTAAAATCTCACATCAGAGTATTTATACACATTTCAGCACTAGAGGACATCACAGTCCTTGAGAACCAGTGCCTCATTAGAAAATTAATAAAAGGACCTCCCCTAATCAAGCTTTCCTTAATGGGCAGGTCCATTAAGGAGTGGAGAAGTTCTTTAGCTGTCACAATTACCATTATAAGCATGAAACCTGATTTCTAGCACACTTTTGATCTGTCTCCTTAGATGACACCAGAATTACTAGATCTCAACCTCAGTGTTTTCATATGTAAAATGAAAGTTGGATTGTATTATTTTCTACATCCCCTCTTGCCTTATAATTCTATGAGTAATTATGAATCTCTAAGTGTATCCCAGTGAAATCTATTTCAAAACAATATATCAAAACATTTACCAAAAACTATGTGCACAAATTTATATTTAATGTCAAAGAATTTACTATTCTCAGAATCTTGATAAATTATTATGTAATTAGATTGTATCTCAGAAGAGAGAGAAAAAAATATTTTCATATACACACTGGTCTATTTCCTAACTTTGGAAGGTACTGTTGTGAGTCCTTTTTATAGGCAATTTTGCAACACTATTTCCCATATGTGGTCTAATTTTATAATTCTTTATATTTACCCACACATTGCATTTGTCAGGGGAAATAAAAGTTTTAAATAGAAAAAACATTGTATCTTCCAGGCTATTGTTCTGCACCTTTAAGATGCCTTGACCTTGTACCTGAGCTGCCTTCCACATGATTGCATCTGGTATTGCAGTAGCTCCCACAGCCTTGGCTCAGTTGTTAATATTGACAGCAATTACTCAGTTTGGGATACTGGGCTCCCTCAGGCAAAGTCATTTTCTAGGTCACTTTGTCCATCATTTTTTGCAGAGGTGCTCTGTCACTAGAAAAAATGTAGCATGTTAAAGCACAACAAATACATTGAAAACTTGGTGTTGGAGTGTAACTAAAATTCATTCACCAAGAGAAGAAACTTTTGTAAATTTATATTTTTAGAGGTACCATATGAAAGGTAGAAAAATAACGAGTTTTCCCACCAAATCCTTTTATGCTTTATGCTATTGGACAACTAATGTATATGTGGAAGTAAAAATGAGTGACTCTGGGCAAGTTATTTAACTCTTAAGAATCAGTTTCAATATCCGTTAAAACATGAGAGCAATTATCATTCCCCCTAAAAGTTCTAGGATTGCTCTATTTTCCATCCTTATAAAGGGAAAGGAAATAGATTGTCCTGTGACTATCACATGCCAGTCATGGTTGGCAAGGTTCTTGTCAGTCATCCTTAATTTCCTGATCCTTCATATAGAAGATGATATCCACCCTAGAGTCAGTGTGGGTTCAGAAAAGGCCAAGAAATGGTCGATATAGTGTTTTCTGCCTGACCACTCCAGAAGAAATTCCAGGAGCAGAACAAAGGTCTGATATGCAGTGTTAATTTTACCTAGGCCTTTGATACTTCCAATTGTGAGGGCTTGTGGAAGATCATGGCAAAATTTGGTTGCTTATAGAAGTTCATTCTTAACCTCTATATTAAACATAAGCCTGAAGTTACCCATTTTTTTTATTTATTAATGGCCTTTCTTTGTTAAAGCCTGCCTGACTCCCTTCTCTCTTTCTTCGGCTCCCCACTCCCACCTTGTAGAAATTAGCTTTAGTTTCTTCAACCTCAAAAAAGCCTTACATTTAATTTCTATTGGTCATATATTCTTATCATGTATATACACAACATATTTCCCTTTATGATTTGTAAGCTATAGGAGATCAGATACCATAATTTATTTTTTCTCACCCAGAACTAAATCACTATGCATAGCACAATATAGCTATTTCATCAGCTTTTAATTAAATTGTTGTTTTTCAAGACTTCCTTAGGTACCTTTTTTTTGTTTTCATTCCCTTCTATCATGTGAATCCCTATATTATACTGTACTGAATAGAAGAGATGTGACACAATGGGAAGTGATCCAGCCTCTGAGTCAGCCCTACTTCTCACACATACTGGCTATGTTACACAGTGGGAGTCACTTAACCTATTCCCTATCCACTAATGGGAAATGGAGTTGCAGAGGTGCTGCCAATCTGTCATTGGAAAGAAAGTTTTCTGAGAAAGGGTTGATACACTCACTGAAAACCAGCTTCACACACTTGAGGCAAGAAAGTTTACTTATCTACATAGCACATTTTTCCTCCCTGTGGACTTTGCCTCTCATAGCAGAGCTCTCATGTTCCAGGAGGTTCTATTTTACAAAATTTTCTAGGCCTCCCATGGATAACCCTTCATCTCTACATCCAGACTTCATTCCTCATTCTTCAAGCTTCTTTCTTCATTCTAATTTCATGTGGATATTTTCTCTTCATTCCACCCCCCCTTTTAGCTTCATCTTATGTGTGTTCTCCTCTGATTAGAATATAAGATCTTTGATAGCAGAAACTATCAACTTTTGTATGTAATTAGTACAGTGCCTTACCAATAGTAAACACTTAACTTGTGATTTTAAATTCCACGATGACTCTAACACTTGCATTTCAGATAACTTGCTCATTTAATAGAAAGTACATTTCTTTGCTGGATATTCCCACTGTAACCACTCAGGATCCATGAACAATACCAAATACACTAGCTCAGAGGTGGGGAACCTGTGACCTCCAGTCCACCTATCATCCTTTAGGTCCTCAAGTGTGGTGTTTTCAGTGAATCCAAACTCCACTTGAAGTCCTAGAGGGCCAGATAGGACCTCAAGGTCTCAGGTTCCTCATCTCTGCTCTAACTCATAACTGGCAAGCATTGTAAGAGCTACCATTGAAACTTATTTTTCCCTGTTCCCACATAAAATACGACTAAATTTTCTTTAAGAAGATATCTTATTGCCCCAATTGATAAATGGTTAAAGGATATGAACAAGCAGTTTTCAGAGAAGGAATGCAAAGCTATCTATAGTCATATAAAAAAAAAACACTATTTAGAGTGTTGATTATTGATTTGAGAGATACAAATCAAAACTCCAAGGTACCACATCACACCTATCAGATTGTCTAACATGACAAAACAGGAAGATAATAAGTGTTGGAGAAATGTGGGAGAGTTGCAACAATACTTTATTTTTGGTAAAGCTGTGAGCTAATCCAACCATTCTGAAGAGCACATTAGAACTATGCCCAAGGGGCTACAAAAATGTACATACTCTTTAATCCAGCCATCCCACTTCTAGGACTATATCCTGAAGAGATCATAAAAGTGAGAAAGGGTCCCACATGTACAAAATTATTTATAGCAGCTCTCTTTGTGGTGGCCAATAACTGAAAATCAAGGGGATTTCCATTAATTGGGGAATGGTTGCACAAGCTGTGATATATGAATGTAATAGAAAACTATTATGCTATATGTAATAATGAACAGGAAGACTTCAGAAAGGCTTGGAAAGACTTATATGAACTGATGCTGAATGAAAGGAGCAAAACCAGGAGAATGTTGCACACTGCAACAACCATAGTTTCCATGGAATTTTTCTGGTAGACTTAATCCCTCATAGCAATGCAAGGACCTAAAAAATTCCCAATGGACTTTTGAGGCAAAATGCTTTCCTCATCCAGAGAAAGAACTATGGAATTGAGTTGTCGAATGAAGCAGACCACTTTCTTTTTTGCAATTTTTTGTTTTGTTTTGTTTTATCATTTCTCCCATTCATTTTAATTTTTCTATTCAACATGACTGGTGAAATTGTATTTAATAAGAATATATGTGTAAAACCTATATAAGATTGCAAGGCATCTAGGGGAGAGAAAGTGGAGGGAGAGGAAGGGAGGGGAAATATTCTAAGATATATGGAACTGATTATAGGATACTGATAACAAATAAAATAATTATTGAAAAAGAAGATATCTTACCAGTGTCTGACTAGGCTGATGAGATTTACAATTAGAATGAAATGAGATTTAGAATCGATATGAAATTAGATACTCATAATCCATCTAACAGTTAGCAAAAAATAGATTTACCTTGTCATTACAAGATGAAGGACGGAATGTTCAGTATTAACATGGTCTATTTTTCATGCTGATCCCAGCTTTCTTGTGTTGGTCTTTGTCACTATACCTGTTTGTGCTCAGAAAACTAAAGGAGGAGTTTTGACACTTGTTTTCTCAGGTTAGCAGGAAGTTATAACACTAACACAAGTCTTAGCTTCTCAAAACAATTAAATATCAAGGGTCCTCATAATATATTTTTATAGGAAAGGAAGGAACTACAGGAAAGGAAGGGAAAACCACTGTTATTTGCTTATGGAAGGACCTTAGGATATTACTTACTCCCATTACATCTGTAACCTATTATAACCTCCAGTTATAACCTGCTTAATCTTAGCCTCTCAACAGACTTCTTGCAAGAGTCCATAATACCAGAGTCCTGAGACATCATAATTTATTGGCTTGGCAGGGGGTTCCCTTCTTACAATCACTAATTGCACGGGATGGATGGAAGGACAAAATCCTCACTCTTATTGTTAAGATGGTGGAAAGTTTTGGAGAGGTGGAAGAGTATAAACGACTGTGAAAGTAAGAGAAAATATTTTGTACAGACGAAGTTGAAATATGTTTTCAAACTAAACTTAGAAGGAAAAAGAAATGAGAAAGGAGACTGACAATTATTGCATTCCATTTACATAATCAATAAATTGTCTTCCCTAGACCAAATGATTCCCTCCTCATCTTTATTTTTCATGATGAAAAAAATAATAAAAATTACAACACAAAGTGTTGTTCTTGGGGTAAAGGGAAGCTTGTCTAGAGTACATTTGGACTAAAATTGAACTTGAATGAATCCTGGAACTGCTATTTTCTGTGTATGGCAAGTAGGTGGCGCAGTATCTAGAGTGTTAGACCTGGAGTAAGAGACCTAAATTCAAATCCCACAGCAGACTCTCTAAGACCATGAGCAAGTCATCAAAAAATGACTGTTGAATTCCTAATCCTCAAGATTTTATGAGGTTAAAATTATAGAATAAATACTATAATATAACATAATGTACTTTACAAATCTTAATGTAATGTATAAATAGAAGCAATTATTATTTTTGTTTTTGTTTTCTGTTGGGCAAATGAATTAACCTTTTTGAAACTATTGAGTGACCTGAAAAATAAAGGGGTTATGATAGCTAACCTCTGAAGTTTCTTCTATCTTTAACTCTCTAATGCAAATTATATTTACTCTGGCCCTTGAAATCCTTACCTTTACTTATGCATAATCCTCACGCCTCATAAAATTCTTCGTAGATACAACTTTGTTCCATGCAGGCAGCCAAGAAAGACCCTCAAAATCTCTCCTGACAATGAATTCAGAGTTGTTACTTCTATCCAACTTGAGCAATTCTCATTCCCCAGAAATGTCACCATTTTCAGATAGATGTCATCTCTATCTGTCCCTGAACACTTTCTCTATTGTCATCAAATACTACTCTGACAATGATTACTACTGCCATTATTCATCAGTACTATCACTGACAGGACCTCTAGACATCCTGAGCTTACCAGATTTACTTGAAACTTCGATCTCATAAAACTTGTTCATCTAGAATCAGGAAAAAAATAGAGGTATCATATGCTCATGGATGTCAGGCAGTAGGTGGAAGAATGTGACCAGTTGCCCCTCCCACATCTGCTAACTCAAATGCGTATGCCTCACCAAAAACTGAAAAGGAAATGAAAGGTTAGGAATGGGTAGGTTGCACCTTTTTATTCATACTTATTTCTATCTCAACAACTTCACTCATCAGTTGTTCCAGCTCTGCAAAAGATTAAAAAAAAAAATTATACATGGTTGTTTGCACTGAACTCAAGCATAGTATGTTTATGAATAAGTCAAGGACCCTCTCATATCCCTAAAAGACAGTTGACTCTATTGTACTACTGCAAGAGAATATATACAAACACACACACATATGTGTATGTGTGTATATGTGTCTGTGTCCATGGAAGGAATAGGCTCAGATACAGATCTGATGGAAAAGAAAATATTTTGCTGGCTAAAATTTTAATGCAATGGTCTTCCTTCAAAGCAGAGCATAGATGGCAGAAGACTGAGAATCATTCTCCCCCAAAACCTCTAAATACCCTTAAATAATGACAATAAATACTAAAGCAGAAAAACTCACCAAACACAGTGAAACAACTTTCCAATCCAAAACAATGTGGAAAGAAAGGTTTATTGTAGCAGGATAAAAGAGGACCACAGTCCAGAACAGGCCATGCCAGTTCACACCAGGCCCCAACAAACCCAGAGCAGAACTTAGGAGTGACTGAATCAGTAGCAGCAGTTGCATCTGGAGTTTTCAGTACACAGAAAGGAAGAGAATCAAATAACTGGTTACTATGAGAGTATAGGGATTTCTTTGCTAGTACTGAGGCAGGAGTGCATATTTTGCCCATATTTAAATCCAGGTCAGAGTTCTGGGTGGCAGTCTCAGGGTGGGAAGGAGCACTAGAGGTTGCAGGCACAGTGGAGTGGAGTTCTTCCTAACATTTCCAAGGACAAATAGAGTGTTTGTGGTCACTCATAAATGAAAACAGATCTAGGAAAGTAATAAAAAACTCTCGATAGATCGTACTACCTTGGAATAAGTGAAAACTTAGAGGTTCACAGAAGTATCTCTGAAAACAGCTGGAAAAAATCCTTGAACCTTGGGATAGTGCGCCGTATGCTCTGGAAGCAGATCCCTACTTTGACAAAAAGCTAAAATTAAATAATACTCTGGGAAAATAATCAAACAACAGAAGAAAATCTGATCATTGAAAGTTACTATGGTAACAAGGAAGATCAAAACATACATTCAGAAGAAGATAACAAAGTCAAAGCTGCTACTTCCAAGACCTGCAAGAAAAATATTAATTGATCTAAGACCATGCAAGGGCTCAAAAAAGATTTTGAAAATCAAGTAAGAGATGTGGAATACAAATTGGGAAGAGAAATGAGAGTGATACAAGAAAATCATGAAAAATGAGCCACAGTTTGGATAATAAAATATTTAGCAGCTACTTCATTAAAGGTTAGGAAGGCTTGAAAAATGATATTCCAGATGCAAAAAGAGTTAGGAGTACAATAAAGAAATCACCTGCCCAGCAAAACTAAGTATAAATTTTCCAGGATAAAAATGGATATTCAATGAGAGAGGATTTCCAAGTATTCCTGATGAAAAGACCAGAACTTAACAGAAAATTGGACTTGCCAATATAGGACTCAAGAGAAGAGTAAAGAGGAAAACAGGAAAGGCAAATGATAAGGGACTTAATAAGGTTAGAAAGTGTTTACATTCCTACAAGAGAAAATACTTGTAACTCAGAAGAACTTTCTCATTGTTAAAGCAGTTAGAAGGAATATATATTAACAGAGGGCATAGGTATTAGTAGAATATGAAGTGCTATCTAAGAGGCATCTACAAAAAACCTAAAAGGAGTGAGAGTTAAAAGTACTGGGAGAGAGGAAAATATAGAGGTAGAATGAAGTAAATTTTCTCACATAAAAGGGTAAAGAAAAAACTTTTATAGTAGAGGGGAAGATGCAAAATGTCAAGAGGAGTGAATGAACCTTACTCTCATCAGAACTGGCTCAAGTAAGGAACAACACATGCACTCAATTGGATAAAGAAACCTATCTTGCCTTATAGAAAAGTAGGATAGAAAGGGATAAGAGAAGGGGGATTATGATTGGAGGAAGGACTGACTGGGGAAAGGGGTTGCCAAAAGTAAAACATTTTAGAGAAAGGACAGGTTGAAAGGAGAGAAAGTATAGCATAAATGGGCAGTGGAGAATAGAATAGGGGGAAGCACAGTTAGCAATGTTAACTGTGAAAAAAAATTGAAGGAAGTTTCTCTGATAAAGACCTTATTTCCTAAACATATAGAGAACCGAGAGTCATAAAATATAGCTCATAAAAATAAGAGCCATTCCCTAACTGATTCATCATCAAAAGATATAAGTAGTTTTCAGATGAAATAGTTAAATCTGCCTATAATAACTTGAAAAACAAATATTCTGACTCGTTGATTGGAGAAATGCAAATTAAAACAATTCTTGAGTACTGTCTCATACCTATTAGATTGGTAATAGGATAAAAAGAAAAATGAAAAAGTTTGGAGGGAATGTGAATGAAGTGGGCCATTAATGCACTATTGCTAGAGCTGTGAATTGATTGAACCATTCTGTAGAGCAATTTAGAACTATGGACAAAGGTGCTATGAAACCATGCAAACTCTGACTGAGCAAGACCACTGCTAGGTCTGTATCCCAAAGGGATTAAAAAAGAAAAGGGCCTATATGTGTAAAAATATTTATATCGGTTCTTTTCTGGGCAAAAATTGGAAATTGAATAAATACCCACTAATGTTGCAATGGCTGAACAAATCGTGTCATGTGATTACGATGGAATAATATTGTGCTATAAAAATAAGGAGCAAAACGATGCTTTCATACAAAACCTCACAAGACTTTAATTAGCTCATGCAAAGTGAAATTTACTGTGCAGAGAGTAATACTTAACATGATCAGCTGTAAATGGCTTAGCTATTCTCAGCAGTGCAATGATCCAAGACAACTCTACAGTACTTATGACAAATATATATATATATCAATCCCCAGAGAAAGAACTGCTGCTTTCTGAGTACAAATTGGAGCATACTTCCTTTACTTTATTTTTCTTGAGGGGTCTTTTTGGGTCTCTCTTTTCTTTCACATGACTACTATAGAAATGCTTTGTATGACTGCACATACATAACCTATAGCAAATTGCTGGATTTTGAATGGGATTGGAGGGCAAAAGAGAGAGAATTTGGATTCCAGGCTTCAAGAATAAATGGTAAAAATTGTTTTACATCTAACTGTGGAAAATAAAATACTAAATAAAAGAAAAATATGAATAGGGCATACTATGAAAAAAGGAAGGGCAAAGGAAGTAAAAGGAGAAAATAGTATGGTGGAGCATGAGAAAAGTGACACCAGGGTCAGTAGAGGAAAAAAAATCACATTTTGAAAATGTGATTTAATTTCCAAGGAAGGCTATATACATAATAAAAGTGCCATAATTTGGGACTCAATTAATAAATAAATAAAATCACTTTCTCTTGTAACCTGAAAATCCTATGTGTTCTAAACCTATTACATTCTATGTCCTTTAATGTGTTCCCTATTAGAAATCATACATGTTTTTCTATCCTTTTTCCCTCTTATCAATTGTCAACATTATAATTGCTTATGAGTCCTAACAAAATTATACACATTCCAAGTGATTTAATTAGTTACCATTCTTCTAAAAATATATTGATGGTGACATATCCTACAGATTCCTGAAATTCATTTTCTAATAATTCACCTTATTGAATCATTTTATGTTGAAAATTAACAAAAAAAGACTTTCAAGTTCATTTGAAAATAACACATTTTTATACTACAAAGTAGGTACCATGAGAATCATGTACAAATATGCATGATTTGTTCAATTTCTACACTAAAATCTTAAGCTCGCAATGAACCAAGATTGCTTTTATATGAACAAAAATGTCCAGTGAAGACATTTGTGGCAAGTATTCAGTAACTAAAGAAGTTTGGACCTTATTTTATAAAATTTAAAACTATTTTGACAGCAGAAATTCTTAGTGTTCTCATGAAACACATACACCATTTTATTTAGGGTTGATATTAAAAGAAACTTGTGCTACACACTTCAATAGCATATAAAAAATGGAAAAGATTTAGGGAATATTATGTACTCTGTACATAGACAGACCATGAACATTGGTGAAGTACAGGCACACATACACATGCACATTGACCCCACATAGCACCCACATGTTGTATTGCTGTCATTTCATGTAAATACCTGAACTATTTCTTCACAGGTGACACAAATATTGGGATTAGAGGATATTTAAGATTCTTCCTAAATCCAAAAATCTATATTATGATAATTAATGATAAAAATAATTTAATGAATAATGACAGAGAAAAAAAAAGGTAGAAACTTCTTTTTCTATTTTTATTTTTTAAAATTAATTAATTATTTTATTTATTTATTTTTAAATGTTCTACAATCACTTCCTTAAAATTAAGATTTTATTCCCACCACACCTTCACTCCACTATCCCCCTCCCTCCACATGACAGCATAAAATTCTGTATAGGTTCTACATATACTTTCTTATTGAGCACATTTTCGCTATAGTCATGCTATGTAGTCGCACTAAAATAAATGGAAGAATCATATAACAAATCAAAGCATAATACACAAAAACCCACCCCCACACACACAAACATGATCTGCTACATTCTGTGAATGACTTCCATATTTCTTTCTCTGAGTGTGGAAGTTATTTTGCCTTAGAAAATCGTCATTGGGATTTTTTTTTTCATTAAGTTCTTGTGTTATTACAAAGTTCCAAGTCTACCAGAAAAAAACTCTCGCACACTGCGGTTGTTGCTGTGCATAAAGTTCTCCTGGTTCTGCTTCTTTCGCTGAGCATCAGATCATATAAGTCCTTCCAGGCCTCCCTGAAGTCTTCTTGTTCATCATTTCTTATGGCACAATAGTACTCCATTACACTCATATAACATAATTTATTAAGCCATTCCCCAGTTGATGGGCATCTCTTTGATTTCCAGTTCTTGACTACCACAAAGAGTACTGCTATAAATATTTTTGTACATGTGGGTTCCTTTACCATTTTTATAATCTCTTGGTGATACAGTCCTAGTAGTGATATTGCTGGGTTAAAGGGTATGCACGTTTTTTTAGCCCTTTGGGCGTAGTTCCAAACCATTCTCCAGAATGGTTGGATGAGCTCACAGCTCCACCAACAATGATTTAGTGTTCCAACTCTCCCACTTTCTCTCCAGCATTTATCATTTTCTTGTTCTGTGATGTTTGGCAATCTTATGGGTGTGATGTGGTATCTCAGAGTTGTTTTGATTTGCATCTTTCTAATCAGTAGTGATTTAGACCACTTTTTTCAAATGATTATAGATATTTTTAATTTCTTCCCCTGAAAACTGCCTGTTCATATCCTTTGACTATTTATCAATTGGAGAATGGCTTGTATGGTTATATATTTGAGTCAGTTCTCTATATAATCTAGAATTCAGGTCTTTATCCCTGAACTTAGCCATAAAAATTTTTTTCACAATTTACTACTTCCCTCCAATTTTGGATGCATGGAGTTTGGTTGTGCAAAAACTTTTCAGTTTAAAGTAATCAAAATTATCCATCTTGCATTTCATAATGCTTTCTATCATTTATTTAGAAAAGTTCTTCCCCTCTCCATAAATCTGATAAATACACTATTTCTTGCTTCTCCAGTTTATTCATGGTATCAATCTTTATACCTAAATCATGTACCCATTTGGTCTTCCACCACACAGTTAACCAGCTTTCCCAGCAAATTTGTTGAACAGTGAGTTCTTATCCCAGAAGCTGGGGTCTTTGAGTTTATCAAACAGAAGGTTGATATATTCCTTGCCTACTGTGTCTTGGGTGCCAAGTCTAATCCATTTGTCTACCGCTCTGTTTCTTAGCCAACACCAAGTGGTTTTTATAATTGCTTCTTTATATTATAATTTGAGGTCTGGTAGCACTAGGCCACCTTCCCAAGCATTTCTCTTCATTAGTCCCTTTGATATTCTGGACATTTTGTTTTTCCAAATGAATTTTTATATTATTTTATCCAGCTCCAGAAAATAATTATCTAATAATTTACTTGGAATGTCACTAAATAAGTGAATTAATTTAGGTAGAATTGTCATTTTTATTATATTATCTCAGCCTACCCATGAACAACTGATGTTTTTCCACTTACTTAAATCTAACTTTATTTGTGCAAAAAGTGTCTTGTAACTGTGTTCATATAATCCCTGGGTTTGTTTTGGCAGGTAAACTCCGAAGTATTTTACAGTGTCTACTATAGCTTTAAATGGAATTTTTCTTTCTGTCTCTTGCTGTTGGATTTTGTTGGTAATATATAGGAATGCAGAAGATTTGTGTGGGTTTATTTTGTAACCTGCAACTTTGCCAAAGTTGTTTATTATTTCAAGTAGTTTTTTACTTGAATCTCTGGGATTCTCTAAGTATATCATCATATCATCTGCAAACAGTGATAACTTAGTTTCTTCTTTGGCTCTTTTTATTCCTTCATTTTCTTTATCTTGTCTAATTGCTACCGCTAACATTTCTAGTGCCATATTGAATAATAGTGGGGATAATGGGCATACTCGTTTCACCCTTGACCTTATTGCAAATGCATCTAGCTTCTCCCCATTGCATATAATGCTTGCTGAAGGATTTAGGTAGATACTGCTTATTATTTTATGGAAAGTTCCCTTTGTTTCTATGTTCTCCAGTGTTTCTAATAGGAATGGGTGTGTATTTTGTCCAAAGCTTTTTCTGCATTTATTGAGATAATCATGTGGTTTTTGGTAGTTTTGTTGTTGATACGATCAATAATGTTAATAGTTTTCCTAATATTGAACCAGCCCTGCATTCCTGGTATGAAACCTACCTGATCATAATGTATTACTCTCTTGATAAGATGCTGTATTCATTTTGCTAAAATCTTGTTTAAAAATTTTGCATCCATATTCACTAAAGAAATTGGTCTATAATTTTCTTTCTCTGTTTTGTGTCTTCCTGGTTTGGGTATCAAAACCATATTTGTATTGTAGAAAGCATTTGGGAGAATTCCTTCTTCCACAATTTTCAAAAATAGTCTACGTAGTATTGGAGTTAACTGTTCTTTAAAGGTTTGATAGAATTCACTTGTGAATCCGTCTGGTCCTGGAGATTTTTTCCTAAGGAGTCCATTGCTGGCTTTTTCAATTTATTTTTCTGAGATGGGGTTAAGTATTCAACTTCCTCTTCTGTTGATCTGGACAATTTGTATTTTTTAAAATATTCATCCATCTCGTTTAGATTATCTAAATTGTGGGCATAAAGTTGGGCAAAGTAATTTCTAATTATTATTTTAATTTCCTCCTCATTGGAGGTGTTCACCCCTTTCATTTTTAATATTAGTAATTTGATTTTCTTCTTTCTTTTTCTAATTAAATTGACCAAAGGTTTATCAATTTTTTTAGTTTTTTCTGAAAACCAACTATTGGTTTTATTTATTAATTCAATAGTTTTCTTAATTTCAATTTTATTAATCTCTCCTTTAGTTTTCAGTATTTCTAATTTGGTATTTTCTTGGGGATTTTAAATTTGTTTTTTTTTCTAGCTTTTTCAGCTGCATCCCCAAGTCACTGATCTCCTCTTTTTCTATATTATTTATGTAGGCATTCAAATATATGAAGCTTCCTCAAAGAACCGCTTTTGCAGGATCCCATAAGATTTGGTAGGTTGTCTCATTATTGTCATTCTCTTGAATGAAATTGGTGATTGTTTCTATGATTTCTTCTTTAACCCATTCCTTCTTTAGAATTAGATTATTTAGTTTCCAATTGATTGGTGATTTATATTTCCATGGCCTTTTGTCACATATAATTTTTATTGCATTATGATCTGAGAAGGATGCATTGATTACCTCTGCCTTTCTGCACCGGATTGTAAGATTTTTATGTCCTAGTATATGGTCAGTTTTTGTAAATGTTCCATGTACTGCTGAGAAAAAGGTATATTCCTTTCTATTCCCATTCAATTTTCTTCAAAGTTCTATCATATCTACTTTATCTAGACTTTTATTTACCTCCTTAACCTCTTTCTTGTTTATTTTGAGGTTAGATTTATCAAGTTCAGTTTTGCTGTCAATTTCATCCTTCAAATTCCCCAACCTCTCATTTAGGAAGCTGTATGCTATACCACTTGGAGCATACATGTTTAGTAATGATATTGCTTCATTGTCTATGGTGCCTTTTAGCAGGATATAGTTTCCATCCTTATCCCTTTTTTTAGATCTATTTCTGCTTTTGCTTTGTGTGAGATTAGGATTGCTACTCCTGCCTTTCTT
>CM053769.1:631762590-631802429 GCA_028658325.1 Potorous gilbertii
TTAATCCATTCTGCTATCCATCTCCATTTTATGGGAGAATTCATTCCATTCACATTCAGAGTTATGATTATAATCTGTGTATTTCCCTCCATCTTCTTTCCCACCATTTGTGCTTTTAGCTCTTCTGTCTCCCTTCCCCTCCTCAATAGTATTCACTTTTCACCACCTCCTCCTGCCACCTTCCCCTCCTTCTTTTAACCCCTCTCCCCTTTACTCCCCTTTACTCTTGTTGCTTTTTCCCTCCCTTTTAGCCTCCCTCCCCTTTCTTCCACCTTTCTCTCTTACTGCTTATAGAGCGAGTAAGGATTATCTACTTAAGTTTATTGTTCTGTCCTTGAAACAAATCCGATGAGAGTACCTCTCACACAATGCTCATCTCCCTCCCCTCTTTCTCTCTACTATGATTTTGTACTTCTTCTTGTGATGAAATTTGCCATTTTTGGCTTCCTTCTTTTCACACCTCCTATTACAATCCCTTCTCATACGTATATCATATTTTATATCATGGTATCATTTACTTTATACCCGTTCCCCCTATGCATATCCCTTTTATATTTCATAATAGCCACACAATTCTCAAGATTAACAGATATCATCTTCTCTTTTAGGGAGGTAAACAGTTTGCCTTAATTGAGTAACAAGTTGTTTTCCCCCCTTCCAGTTTACATTTTAATGATACTCTTGAGACCTGCATTTGATGATCGAATTGTCTATTAAGTTCTGGCGTTTTGGTCAGGAAGCTCTGGAAATCCCTTACTTCATTGAATGACTTTCTCCTTGCCTGAAACGTTATGCTGAACTTTGCTGGGTAGTTGATCCTTGGTTGTAGTCCCAACTCCTTTGCCTTACAGAATATTGGGTTTCAATTCTTTCGATCTTTTAATGTAGATACTACTAGGTCCTGTGTAATCCTGACTGTATCTCCTTGATATTTAAATTGTTTCTTTCTGGCTGATTGTAATATTTTCTCCTTCATTTGATAGCTCTGGAATTTGGCAACTCTATTTCTTGGGGTTTTGAGTTTGGAATCCCTTTCAGGAGGGATCTATTTTCCAGGTCAGTTGTTTTTCCAATGAGATATTTTACATTTTCTTCTATCTTTTCATTCTTTAGATTTTGTTTGACTGATTCTTGCTGTCTCATTGAGCCATTAGTTTCTACTTGCCCAATTCTAATCTTTATCAAATTGTTTTCTTCGGTTAACTTTTGCATCTCCTTTTCCATCTGCCCAATTTTTCCGTTTAAGAAGCTGTTTTCTCCAGTTAATTTTGGTACTTCCTTTTCCATTTGCCCTTTTAGGAAGTTACTTTTTGAATTTCTTTTTCCATTTGTTGAATTTTCCTTTTCGAAGAGATGTTCTCATCAGTGAATTCTTTCTTAATAATTTTAAGATCATTGGCCAGTTTATCTTCTATTTCCTTCTTCAGCTGTTCCAAGAGAGATGCTTGTGCTTGCAAGCAGTTCATAGTCCCTTCTGAAGATTCAGATGGAAGTACAGTCTCAACTCTGGCCTCTTTGGTGTTTGTGTTTTGGTCCTTATCCCCATAGGAAGAATCTATGGTTCTTTCGGTCCTCTGTTTTTTCTTGTTCATGATGTTGAATTGAGTGTTGTGGCTTCTGATTCTTTCAGTCCAAAGCTAGAGAACATTTTGCTGAGCTGATGTGTGAAAAAGCTAAAAGTAGGTTTTTGTTCAGTGTTTCCCCAATCAACTCTGGGTTTAGCTTGCTAAGTGTGGGGGAGAAGTGGTCTGGTCACAGGAGATCTTCTCAGTTGACCTGAGGCAAAGGCAAGCTCAGGGGCTGGTAACCCCAGCTTCCCTATTGTCTTTGTGATTCCCCTGGACAGCTGAGGCATGCCAAGATGCTAATGCATGTTACCACCCCTCCTGCTGCTCCTCTCCTTGTGCTGGGGCTTGCCTGTGTCCTAGTACAAGTTTTCCCTGCCCTGGGTCCTCTGTCATTCCAGTTTGTCTCTGCCACCGTATGAGGAATCCCCCTTAGCTATTTTCCTTGTCTCAGGTGTTATGAGACTATTGGCCTCCTTCTGCTGTTTCTGCTGATCTGGGATTTTTCTGGGGAAATGTTTTATGGTTCTTTCATGGTCATCAAGGAGGGAGGAGAGAGTATTTACTGATCACTCTGCCATCCTGGTTCTCAGAACCAGGTGGGTTCTTCCATGATGGATTCATTGAAACACTAAACTGAAAGAAGATTCCCCTTTCTTAAATTTTCTGACTTCACTTTTTAGCAAACTTTTATTTGGCTCCATTAAATTTCATTTTCAATTGTATACTGAAAATGAGGTGACTTACCAAAGTTTGATCTTCCAGCTGAAGGTCTCAGGAGCTGCTGAGCTGATATCTGGCACTCGGCGGCTCTCACTGACTCAGTTTGGCTTCTCTCCTGCCCTCGGTGCCACTTCTCTGGTTCCGCCTGCCGCTCAGGTTTCTTGTGTCCCTTCTGCTCCGCTGTGATGGCCACGCTGCACTGTGCTCTGTGGGCTCACCCCGCAGAACAGATCCTTACCATGGACCTTCCAGTTCAACCTGAGCTCCAGAGCCGTCACCCTCTGTCTCCCCCTGGATTCCGCACCTCCAAAATTTGGTCAGATTCTCCTTTCAGAGGTACCTGAAGGAGTTTGTCCAAGAGCTTAGGTGAGTCGGTGCTCTCTCTTCGCCATCTTGGATTCGCACCAAATGCTTTTTCAATCTAGAAACTTCTTAAGGATATGAATAAGAAAAGTGAAATGGCAAGTCAAGCAAGGACCATAATAAAGGAATGTATCTATGAATCAGTGAAAAAGGACATATAGAAAATTGAATGGGGGATAGGGCATAAAAGAAAAGGGATATCAGATTAAAAGCACAGGAGAGAGGATTAACTATGGCAAGAAATAGAAATGTCTCTTACTCTATTGAATGTAGAGTAAAGAAGAAATGAAGAAAAGGAAATAAGTATTTCTTAAATACCTGCTATATTGCAGGTCAGGTACTGTGCAACCAATTTACAAATATTTATGAGGTGAATGCATTCAATATTTTGTCTGTAGGCAACTGGAATTTAGGATGGCTATACTGGTGAACTTTATCTCAGCTGCAGTAGTTACTGTCTGCTGAATTGAGAGAGATCAAGGTGACTTGATGCTTGAGAAGAGTCCAAAAGATTTGCTTTATACATTGTGGAGAGTATGGGAAAAAATTCAATGATAAAGAGATTACAAGCAAAAGCAAAGGCATAATTGAGTTTGAAGAGCATTTAATAATTGAGAAACAAGCATTGATCAAGTGCTGAATTAAATACAAAATGTGTGCTACAGCTAGCAAAGGAAATTAAATGTCTTTGATGGAAGGAGTTTATAATCTACTGGAAGAAATACATATATATATAATTGAAAATGAAATTTAAATTTCTATGTGGGTTTATGGAGCCAAATAAAAGTTTGCTAAAAAGTAAAATCAGAAAATTTAAGAAAGAGGAATCTTCTTTCAGCTTAGTGTTTCAACGAATCCATCATGGAAGAAGTAGCATTTTGGTTGAACCTGGAAGGGACAATAACTTTGCCAGTGGCAATTATAGAATGCATTCCAGTAATAGAGATTATCACAGAATCACAAAATATTATGAGTTAAGAAGGACCTTAGAGGTAATCATCTAGTTCTGCCAAAACTTGAGCCAGGATCCCTTCTGATGAAAGTGATTTTTTGAATCTCCAGAATAAAATTTCACAAAAATAATTTTCATTTTTCAATTTATTAGATCTGCTGTAATTCCTATTCATGTCAAACTCTTTTTCATCCTGCTTCCATCATTCAATATGCTAGCTGCTGTGGAAAGGTTAATGTTACACACAAATTAGAAAGCTAGTCCTTCACACAAAGACAGTTAAGTCCACACTAGGTCTTCTCTTCATAAATGAAAAATATTCCACATTCTCTAAAATGTAATTGAAAGGAATGTTCAATCAACATTGTACTCAACATAGTAGATAATAAATGCAGTTTGACTTGAGATTTGTATTCCAGATGTTGCTGATCACACAAAGTTTTGACAGTACTATGGCTTTTGACCTATGATCTTTGGACATCATGCCTCTTTCAGCAAAGCATTTGGACTACCATGTTGGATGGGCAGGAAGGTGGCACAGTGGTGGTAATGAAGTCAAGTGATACTTATTTTTGTGAGGTCAGATTTAGCCTGACACTTATTAGCTATGTTCAGGTAATTTCAGCCTTTTTACTCCAGTTTCCTCATCTGTAAAAAGAGTTGGAGAAGGAGATGGCATGTCTCCAGTAATTTTGCCACAAAAACCTCAAAAAAGATCATAAAGAATTGGACATGACTGAAAATAACTGAACAACGTCATTAGATAGTTAGCTGATATTGTATTTGCATTCCAATAAGATACCCAAGTGATTTTAGATTTATCTTCCAAACATATTGTACCCTTTGATTTACTTTTGAATTTAATTTTTCTAATCTGAAGTGTAATACTTTGCATACATCCAGTAAATTTCATTTTATTAGATTTGTTCTTTCCAGTCTTTCCAATCAAGATATTTTCTTGAATAACTTTGTAATTAAATATACTACCTATTATTTAGAGAATAATGTTATATGTACATTTTATTAGCATGCCATCATATGTCTGTCCAAGATACTGACAGACAACACAATGTCAAGGACAGTTGATTACTATTGCTATAGTCATTCGAATATTATAATTGTTCTTGAAGTTACAACACGGAGTATCATCTGGAATTTAAGATCCTATTAGTAATTTTTATTTAGAGTAAGATGGTTTCTAGTCCTTTTTTCTAAGACTATATCTGTGACTTAATTGGTATAGTTAATTATCAATGTGAGAACTCCCTCTACCAATGAAACTCAGGAACTCTTTTGAAACAATTCTTAGAGAGTTATTTGGGGCACTAAAACATTAAGTGATTTGCCTAGGGCAAGGTACACAGTGTGAGTCAGAGGCAAAACTTAAAACCATGTCTTTCTGGCTCTGTTTCTGTCTCCTCTATACACTGTCACACTGGCCCTCAAACTTTACTTACTTAAGTGTAGATTTCTTAAGTGTAATATATTTATATTTGTATTGTACAGGAAAAGTTAAATTTCTCAGGAAAACTATGAATCAGACAAAAATTTACCTTTTGAATCTTGTTAGTTGTTAAATATTTGACATTCTACAAATTTTTCTTTTCTTAGGAAATTGGAAATGCTAAAAAAAAAACCCAAAATTTTAATTCTCTTTCTGACTCCCTCTCTGTCTCTCTATCTCTGTCTCTCTCTCTCTCTCTTTCTCCCCACATGCACACACACACAACCCCACACATTTTTCAGGGTTTTTTCTGAGATACCCCTTTTTCTCTCTAAGAATGTCTCATATTTCCAGGAAAAAGAAAAGAATAAATTGTTATTTCAGTACTCCTAAATTTCCTAGCTCAGTCTGTAAGGCCATCTGTAATCTGTATGTAAATAACAGTTCCACTGTTATTCACATTCTTCCCTTCATTTTCTCTGCATTTCAATTAAACTGAGGTATGTATAGGACACCAGTTCAGTGTATCATCTCCCACTGGGAATCCTGAAGGTCTTAACCTCCCAGTTTGATGATTTTTTTATCAAAGGGTCCATCCCTTGAGTAACAATTTAAAGTAGGCTATTCATTTTTTTTTATAAATTTATTTATTTAACTTTTTATATTCAGTTTCACAAGATTTTGGGTTCCAAAATTTTCTCCCCATTTGTCCCCTCCCCCCTCTCCAATACACTGAGTATTTTAATAACCCATATCATCACTCTGCCCACTTTTCTTTCATCCCTCCCTTCCCTTACCCCATCTTCTCTTTTGTCTTGTAGGGCCAGATAACTTTCTATTCCCCATTATCTGTATTTCTTATTTCCTAGTGGCAAGAACAATATTCAACAGTTGTTCCTAAATCTTTGAGTTCCAGCTTCTCCCCATCCCTCCCTTCCCACCCATTCCCTTTGGGAAGGCAGGCAATTCAATACAGGCCATATCTGTGCAGTTTTGCAAGTGACTTCCATAATAGTCGTATTGTGTAAGACTAATTATATTTCCCTCCATCCTATCCTTCCCCCCATTGTTGCTATTCTCTCATTTGATCCTGTCCCTCCCCGAGTGTTAACTTCAAATTGCTCCCTCCTCCAATTACTCTCCCTTCCATCACCCACCCACCCGGTTTATCTTCTTCTCTTCCACTTTCCTGTACTGTAAGATAGGTTTTCATACCAAAATGAGTGTGCATTTTATTCCTTCCTTTAATCGAATGTGATGAGAGCAAACTTCATGTTTTTTTTTCCCAGCTCTTCTCTTTTTCCCTCCATTAAGAAGTCTCCTGCTTGCCTCTTCTATGAGAGATAATTTGCCCCATTCCATTTCACCCTCTCTCCTCCCACTACATTTCTCTCTCACCGTGTATCTTGATTTCTTTTAAGATATGATCCCATTGTATTCAATTCACTCTGTGCTCTCTGTCTCTATGTGTGCATGCATATGCATATGTGTGTGTGTGTGTGCACGCCTGTACATGTGTGTGTATGTGTGTGTGTGTAATGCCACCAACTATCCAGATACTGAAAAATTTCAGGAGTTACAAATATTGTCATTCCATACAGGAATGTAAGCAGTTCAACTTTGGTAAGTCCCTTGTGACTTCTCCTTGCTGTTTATTTTTTCATGCTTCTTCTCATTCTTGTGTTTGAAAGTCAAATCTTCTTTTCAGCTCTGGTCTTTTCATCAAGAATGCTTGAAAGTCCTCAGTTTCATTGAAAGACCATATTTTCCCCTGAAGTATTATACTCACTTTTGCTGGGTAGGTGATTCTTGGTTTTAGACCTAGTTCCTTTGACTTCTGGAAGATCCTATTACATGCCCTTCGATCCCTTAAGGTAGAAGCTGGTAGATCTTGTGTTATCCTGATTTCATTTCCACAATACTGGAATTGTTTCTTTCTAGCTGCTTGCAATATTTTTTCCTTGACCAAGGAACTCTGGAATTTGGCCACTATGTTCCTAGGAGTTTCTCTTTTTGGATCTTTTTCAGGTGGTGATCAGTGGATTCCTTGAATACTTATTTTGCCCTGTGGTTCTAGAATATCAGGGCAGTTTTCCTTGGTAATTTCTTGAGGGATGATGTCTAGGCTCTTTTTTTGATCATGGCTTTCAGGTAGTCCCATAATTTTTAAATTGTCTCTCCTGGATCTATTTTCCAGGTCAGTTTTTTGTCCAATGCAATATTTCACATTCTCTTCCGTTTTGTCATTCCTTTGGTTTTGTTTTGTGATTTCTTGGTTTCTCAGGAAGTCATTAGCCTCCATCTGTTCCATTTTAATTTTGAAAGAACTATTTTCTTCAGTGAGCTTTTGCACCTCTTTTTCCACTTGGCTAATTCTGCTTTTGAAAGCATTCTTCTCCTCATTGGCTTTTTGAACCTCTTATGCCAATTGAGTTAGCCTATTTTTCAAGGTGTTATTTTGTTCAGCATTTTTTTGGGCCTCCTTTATTAAGGTATTGACAGGGTTTTCATGCTTTTCTTGCATCTCTCTCATTTCTTTTCCCAGTTTTTCCTCCACCTGTCTAACTTGATTTTCAAAATCCTGTTTGACCTCTTCTAAGCCCTGAGCCCATTGGATATCTATTTCAGATGTTTGGTGTACAGAGGCCTTGACTCTTATGTCTTTTCCTGATGGTAAGCAGTTTTCTTCCTCCTCAGAGTAGAAGCTTGGAATAATTTTTTCACCAAGAAAATAACCTTCTATGGTCTTAATTTTTCCCTTTTCTGGGCATTTTCCCAGCCAGTTATTTGACTTGTGAGAGTTCTCTCCACCCCTGGCCTGGGTCAGCCCAGCTGGTGTTTGGGGTCTGAGATTCAAATGCTGCTCCCCAGCCTCAGGGCTTTTGGTGGCAGGCCTGGCTTCTATTCAATGGGAGCTTATCTGCTGGTGCTCAGGTGAGGACAGGGCTGCCTCCCAGGCTCAGTTCCCTCAGGGGTTTTATGCAGAGAGCTTCTGTAATGGAGCTGCTGCCGAGCTCTTCCCTGCTCTGGGAGCCACTGGAGGCCTGCTGCCTCTGCTGCTGCCACAGCCTCTGCCTCTTCAGTTCCCTCCCGAGGTGGCCTGAGTCCCAGAGACACCCAGTTCCCCTCTCAGCCTGTCTCTCTCACTCACCTGTGAGTCTGTGGGTGGAGGGACCTTCGCGGCCGCTGGAGATTCCATCTCTGACGCCTGCTCGGATCTGCTCTCTCCTCTCAGTGCTGCTTGGCCAGGGCAGGGCAGGGTAGGGCTCTGTTCCTGTCTGGTGCGCGATGGACCTTTGGGATCGGATTTTCAGGGCTCCCTGGAACGGAAATCACCTTCACTGTGTTACTGTGCGGCTTCCACTTTTCCAGAATTTGTTGGGAGTTCTTTTTAGAGGAAATCCATGGGCTGTGGCTTTGGAGCTACCAAATGTGAGTCTTTCTACTCCGCCATCTTGGCTCTGCCCCAAGGAGGCTATTCATTGAGTAAGTGTATCTTTCTCAAAGTGAGAATGAGGTAAGACCTTAGACTGAAAGGGCCAGGATCTCACATTTTATCTTGGGCCCTCTCCAGTCTTCCTGATGTATATCAGACCACTTGCCCCAGATGACTCATTAGAAGAAAGTGAGGGTGGTGATCTTGAAAAGTCCTCCCTCACTCAAATCAAAGTCAACTGCAAGTTTTGTCATCATCTTGATGTCATGGCCCTCTTCGAGAATGAAGGACAAACACAACAACCTATTTTATTAGGACATAAATCCATGATGTGATGTACTCTGAGTACATGTTAGAATATTTCAAATGGCAGACCAAGAAAGGTTCAGTGATGGAAGTGAAACTCAATGTAGCTATCACTACTTCAATTTGAAAGAGTGAGCTAAGTTGACAGAAAGATGGGTGACCATGAGGGGAAGGAGCAAAATATTGGGAAATCATGGGAAAATTTATTGTTTAGCTATTAAACAAATTGTTTAGCTAAATTAAGCCAACTTATTTACAAAGTTCATGGCTGACTTCCATCTAATTAACATCACTAAAGTCAATCCTTTCATTAACTATGTAAACTTTATATCATTGTCCAGTTAATGAAACTGTGCTACTTCATCATAGCATTAAAAAAAAATCATTCACAGTATGAACATGATACAGAATGAAATAAAAACCACCTTCACTAGGAATTCCATGTAACCATTTGAAAGGTACATGCTTAAGGTCTATTTTCTCCCCAAAACAAACCCCATTATATTTCTCTGGATACAATTCTAAACATCAAGATTGTGAGTCTTAAAAACTAAAACTCTCAAAGAAAATTAAGCTATATATTGGCTTATAAAATATTAAAACACACAAAAGAAAAATCATACCACATCAATATATTTTTTCAGAAGGCACAAATGTCCTCTTCTTGAAATTACAAAATCAGTCACAATTTATGAATTAGACTATTTATAGTGAAAACTACAAAGTGATATCAAATTAAAACCAATGTGGGCCATTTAGAAGGCATTGTCACATCATAATGTTTAAAAATGAATGTTAAGGTAAAATGCATGTATTAAATGAGAACAAAGATAAAAATAAAAAATAAAGGGAACTTAATGAAATAAGTGTTATTTTTATTCTTTTTAATGTTTCTACCTAAGATCTGGAAGGAATATGATTTAGAAACTAAAATATTCTGAAAAATAGAAGACAAAGGATCACATTGACTAAAATTGACTGTCATTGATATCTCACCGACTTCAGACATATTACAGTATGTAGGAAAATACTGTTATCTAGAAGAAAATGGTAATTTATTAGTACTTATCAATATTTGTAAGTTATTTTGAGTTTATTTACTTTCATGAAAAGAGGAAAAGAATACATTTAAAGTTAGCTGGGAAAGAGGGCAACAGGGAGAATGTAAAACAAAATTAGAAAAAATAAGGAAAAGATAAAATGATACTTTGTTAAAGTTATTACTTTTACATCTAGTTTTTCCCTTGAATTCGAATTGGCTGATATAGATATTTCCCAATTCTAACTTAAGTGGCAAATTTGGGGGCTGCCAATCTATCGGTGGTAGTTGAAATTCTAATAAATCGAAGAGCCATTGAAAGATTAAAGGAGGGCACATGACCGGATTTTTATGAACAGAAAGGAGCAAAAATCTCCCAATTATAAGCTAGGAAGCTTTATTTCAATTCCTTATAAATATATTCAGATTACTGAAGATATAGGACACAAATATCAGGATAACAAAAGATCTAGCAGCTTCTACATAAAGGGATCAAAGGGCATGAAATAGGATATACAATGAAATGCAGAAAAGTAGAAATAGCTATATATTCTTTTCAGATCGTAATGCAATAATTATTAGATTACATAATGGGCAATTTTAAGAGAGATTAAAATTCATGCAAAATTAAACCATCTAATCTTAAAAGAAAAACAAGTGCATCAAAGAAAAGAAACCATAGCAGCAACTGGCAATTTCATTAAAGAAAATTACAACATGTGTTAATGTACCAAAATTTAGGTGAATCAGCCAATTATCTGTAATAAGGATAAGCTAAAAGACATCCAATACAAACAGGAGTGAAACAAGGTTGTCCATCTTAACTTTTATTATTTAATATTATACTAGAAATACTAACTTGAGCAATAAAAGAAGTAAAAGAAATTAAGGAAATTAGAATATAATATTGAGGAAACTAAACTATCATTCTTTGTAGGCAATATGTTATACTTAGAAAATCCTTTAAATTTAAATGAACAACTTTACTGAAATTATAAAATATAAAATAAATACTCATAAACCATCAACATTTTTCTATATTACCAACAAGCTTCAGCAGCAAGAGACAGAGAAATTCCATATAAAATAGTTGTAGACAATATAAAATACTTGGGAGTTTACCTGCCAAGAGAAACCCAGGAACTACATGAATACAATTATAAATTAATTTCTCATGAGGAAACCAAGCTAATTTAAGAAAAGTGACTATTCTATCTAAATTTGTGTATTTATTCAGTGCCATCCCAATAAAACAATCAAAATGTCTTTTGTAGACCTAGAAAAAAATAATCACAAAATTCATCTGGAACAATGAAACATCAGGGAATCAATAGAAAAAATGTAAATGAAACAAATATCTATATTTCAAAATATAATTGATTTAATAGGTTGTCTTCTTGTCAGTTAAGTCAGACAATTGAATTCAGTAACCTACTCTTAGAGGTAGGAGAAAGAGATAAGTATTTATTAAGTACCTACTATGTGCCAAACACTTTGCTAAACAATTTATAATTAGAAAAAAAATGAAATAAGGAAAGAAGATAGAAAAAAAGTTACATTATGTAGTTTTCTACATATATTCTTTCATTTTGTCTTTACAACAACCCTGTAAGATAAGTGCTATTATGGTCCCAATTTTACATGACAAAATTAGTAAGAAGTTGGTTGGTTGGTTATTGTCCTTTGCTCTCCAAGAGAATCAAAATGATATCATCATGTTGAAATGAAGTTTCAGTGTGTCTGAGTGTGTCTCATCACAGCAATATAAGCTCGAAGTGCTCTCCCACAGGTTGGGTCATGAATATTCCATGTGAACATTTGGGGTGGGTCCTTGAAATTTGTGCATCCTAGGTTTACTTTGTGATGTCTCAATTAGATTTTGTTCCTAGAGCACAGGGACCCTTTCTGAGGTGAGCACACTGTGTTGAGCTGTCCTATGCCAGTGTCTCCCAGGTTGTACAGTCAAATCCAAAGTCTTTGAGACAGATCTTGAGACTGTTTTTGTATCAATTCTTCTGACCACCATGTGATCACCTCCCCATATGAGTTCTCCATAATGTACATTTTGCATTTAAACAACATGGCCAACCCATCAGAGTTATATTCCCTGAAACACAATTTAAATGCTTGGCAGTTTAATTTGAGCAAGGACTTCAGTGTCTAGCACCTTATCCTCCTATATGATCCTCAAAATTTTTCTAAGACAGTTCTAACTGAAGTGATTCAGTTTCCTTGGCATGGCACAGGTAGACTTTCCATGTTTCACAGGCATAAAACAAAGATGTCAGCACGACTCTGTAGATCTTCAGTCTGGAGTCACTCTAATAGCTCTTCTCTCTCAGACTTCTCTTCAAAGTGTCCCAAACCCTGAGCTAGTTCTGGCAATGCATGCATCAACCTCATGCCAATGTGTACATCCCTGGAAAGTATACTACCAAGGTAAGAGAACTTATGCACAGTATTCAAAACTTCATTTGTTGTATCTGATGCTTCCACATATGGGTGATGTGGTGTTGGCTGATGGAGCACCTGTGTTTTCTTGCTGCTAATTATTAAGCCAAAATTAGCACAAGCAACAGAGAATTGATTCATATTTTGTCGTATCTCAGCTTCAGAGGATGCATTGAGTGCACCACCATCAACAAACAGAAAATAATCCACCAACACTCCTTCCACTTTGGTCTTGTCTTGTAACATTTTCGGGAGAATTTGCCATCAGTAAGGTAGTTGACCTTGATACCGTGTTCATAAAAAATTACTATTTCATTTATTTTCAGTATTCTACAATAACTTCCATACAACTTAGAATTTTTCCTCCCTCCCCCTCCTTCCATTCTACATTCCCTCTCCCTCCCTGAGATGGCATGCAGTTTTACATAGGTTCTACACATACATTCCAATTAAATACATTTTTGCCTTAATCATGTTGCATAGAAAGTAAAAATGAATGGGACAAATCATAAAATAAACCAAAACATAATAGAGACACAGAAAAATGATCTACTGCATTCTGTGATTGAATTTCATAGTTCTTTCTCTGGATATGGAACGCATTTTGCCATAAAAGACCACTGGGAATTTTTTAAGTCCTTGCATTGCAATGAAGTTCTAAGTCTACCAGAAAAAATCCTCACACTGTGGTTGCTGCTGTGTATAAAGTTCTCCTGGTTCTGCTCCTTTCACTCAGCATCAGATCATATAGGTCTTTCCAGGCCTCTCTGAAGTGTTCCTGTTCATCATTTCCTATAGCACAAAAGTATCTCATTACATTCACATATCACAATTTATTCAGTCATTCCATAGTTGATGAGCATTCCCTTGATTTCCATGTTTTGATCACCACAAAGAGTGTGGCTATAAATATTTTTGTACATGTGGGTCCCTTTTCCATTTTTATGATCTCTTGGGGATATAGTCATAGAAGAGGTATCAATGGGTCAAAGGGTATATACATTTTTGTAGCCCTTTGGAATAGTTCCAAATTGCTCTCCAGAATGGTTGGACCAGCTCACAGCTCCACCAAAAATGAAATAATGTTCCAACTCTCCCACATCTTCTCGAAAATTTATCATCTTCCTGTTTTATTCTCTTAGCTAATCTAATAGATGTGATGTGGCACCTTACAGTTGTTTCGATTTGCATCTCTCTAATCAATAGTTATTTCGAGCATTTTTTCATATGACTGTAGATATCTTTAATTTTTTCCTCTCAAAAGTGCCTGTTCATATACTTTGACCATTTATCAATTGGGGAACATGCTCATCCTCTTTGAAAGCTTTTGACAAACATGGCTGAAAACATCATACTAACAAGTACGTGTTTCACATCATTGGTAACTGGGACGACATGAGAGCATTGCCCACTAATCAGAACCAAGGCAAGCATGCTATCATGAAATAGACGTTCAATGCTGACAAATGTCTCTGGATAACCAAATTTTGACATAATTTTCAATAACTCCTCATGACTAACAGTGTCAAGGGCCTTGGTCAGATCTCCAAATGTTATGTAGAGAAAGAACTCTGCTCTGCTCCTGGCATTTCTCCTGGAGTTATCAGGCAGCAAACACCATATCAACCATTCCTTGACCTTTTATGAAGTTACAATGCCTCTCAGGTTTGTGACCATCTTCTATGTGAAAGATTAGCCATTTTGGCAGCAATGACTAAGAGAGAGATCCCCCTGTGATTTTCACAGGACATTCTATTCCCTTTAGCTTTATAGTGATAGACAATGGAGGCATCCTTGAATTCCTGGGAGATAACCTCCTCTTGCCATATAACCTGGAAAATTTCAGTCAGCTTTTGTATGAGGAATGGTCCACCTACCTAGCAAATCTCAGCTGGAATAGAATCAGCACCAAGTGCTTTGTCACATGAAAGGAGCCTAATACCCCTCCAAACGTCTTCTTTAGTTGGAAGTTCAGTTAAGAGGGGATTGACTTCAACCTGAGGTAAATGGTCAATGGCCTCACCATTGATTGATGATGGTCTATTGAGCACACTATGGAAGTGTTCAGCCCATCTCCCTAGGATCATGCCCTTATCGCTAATCAATGTGGCTCCATGCACACTGAGTAGTTGTGATGCACCATAGATTTTTGATCCATAAATAGCCATCAGTGAATCATAAAAGCACTTTGGATTTTAACTATCAGCATAAAACTGAATTTCATCTGCCTTCTTACTGAACCAGGAATCTAAACTTTGCTTGTACTTCTTAGAGATGAATGAACTGTCCTGCGGTAAATGCTTTGTAGTTCTCCTTTTTCATTTATCAGCTTCTGAATTATCCCATCATTTTCATCAGACCAATCTTGATGTTTGTGAGTGTTCTGACCAAGATGAGCAAATTCAGTGTTGTACACCAAATCTCTGAAAACTGCCCAATCCTTTTCTGTTCCACTGTTGCCAACTGTATGTTGGTTTAACTTTACCTCCAGGTTAGCAACAAATTATTCATGCTTCAAGAAGACCTCTAATTTGTTGACATCAAATCTTCTGATAGTCATTTTGCCTTGTGGGTGGCACTTTTGATGAATGAGAATATTTAGCTTGGAGAGGATAAGTCTATGATCAGTTCAGTACTCTGCATCACAAATTGCCTTTGTCACTCTCATGTCTTGTCTGTCTCTTCTCCTTGCAATCAGATAGTCTATTAGATGTCAATGTTTGCTACAAAAGTGCATCCATGAAGTTTTATTGCATCTAGGTAAATGTCAAACGTTGTTGGTGATGAGAAAGTCAAGAAATGCACAAGTCTTCTGCAGTTAATGACCATTGGTGTTGCCATTTCCAACTCCATTCCTCCCCAGGACTCCCTGCCTGGTCTGCTAGTCTGAGCCTACTCCAGGGTTAATGTCTCCCAGAATTATAAGCTTGTTCTCTTTTGCCACATTGATGATAAGGATTTCTAGGTCTTCATAATTTTTTTTTGCCTCATCAGGGCTCAGCATGGTAGGAGCATAGGCACTGATGGTGTTTTGTTTTCCACCAGAGGAAGTCTTCACATACTTGGGGAAGACACCCCCCTAACTCACCAACAGCTACTCTCAACCTGTTTTGGCCTGCCTGCCTAAATAGTTTACTGGATATGGCCATTGCTTATCCTGCAGATTCTTAAAGTCACGGGTGAGAGTTGAGTGGAACAGGTAGACAGCAAAGCCCCAAAAACGGTTCAGCAGCCAACATACCAAAGGTACTTGTCTTCCTTGAACACAGCCTACACTCCTAATAAGTAGAGAACAAATGACATATTGAGGGTAGTATAGCAAGTATCTGAGACAAGATTGAAATTAAGATCTTTCAGATATTCAACTCCAAGACTCTAGTCATTACACCATTTAGATGACTTCATATCATAATAAGTAATCAATAAATTCTTGCTGATTCATTGGTTAGATATATTGACTGGAACTGTGATTATATTTTTTCAGGAAACTCCCAGATAAAGAGTTTCCCTTTACCAAGGAAAGTTGGTACCTTTTCAAGAAGGTCGAATTCTAGAGAATTGCCTAGAGCATTATCAAATTAAATGAACTGCCAGGGTCACACAACCAGTCCATGTCAGAAGTGGAACTTGAACCCATGTCTTCCTAGATCTCTATCCACTATTTTAGGCTATTGACTATCCTGAGAAAATAAATTCTATCTTTATTTGTCTTAGTTTTGAAATATTTTTAATACCTATGTAATGCATTTTTTATTAACAAAATGTATTATAAACTTTGAAATAGCATATCGATGTGTTTCATTATTATACACACCCTCACTATCAATGATAAAATGAAAACAAAGACTTCAGCTTCCTAGAAGCTAGAGGAAAGTATTTAATTAAATTACTTTTTAATCAAAGATATATAAATGCTGTGTATGTGGTAGAAGTATGGAGAGAAAAGAAGAATATAACACAAATTTCT
Source organism: Potorous gilbertii (assembly GCA_028658325.1). Lineage (NCBI taxonomy): Eukaryota > Metazoa > Chordata > Mammalia > Diprotodontia > Potoroidae > Potorous > Potorous gilbertii. The sequence goes on from CM053769.1 coordinate 631,778,837, forward strand.
AGTTTATTTAAAAATATGAGACACTATGGAAGAAGTAAAACTTGGAGTAGATGTTGATTTACTAGAGTGAGACATTTTTTCTTCACATCACTTTCATTTTCCAATATATCTGTATACCTACCTCATCACATAGAGCCACTCACATACCAGTGAATAAAAAAGATATTTAAAATAAGAAAAAAAATCAGTTACATTGCAAAATACATCAATTAAATTCAGCATGATATGTAATTTTCCACAGCAAATTTTCTCCAACATTACAAAGAAGGGAAAGAATTTTCATATCACTTCTTTAGAGGTAATTTAGGGCTTTGGGTTTTGTAATGCCAAACCATTGGAATTTTATTTTTGTCCTTCCACTTGCATTGTGAAAATCATTGTGAACATGGTATTGTAGTTATGTTTATTTCATTTTGCCCATGTTGAAGATTTCACATATTTCTCTGTATTTCGCACATGGACTTTTAAAGAAGCATATGATTTCTAGTGGCATAAGCATCTGACAATACATAAGTACTCTGTGAACCTATGTGCAAGCAGCTACATGACACTATGTGTAGAGTGATGCTCCTGAAGTCAGGAAGACGTGAGTTCAAATTTGGCCTTAGATACTTATCTAGTTGTGTGAACCTGAGGATGTTACTTAGCCCTGATTGCTTCAATTTCCTTCAAATGGAAAATAAACTGGAAAAGGAAATGACAAACCACTCCAATATGTTTCTCAGTAAAACCTCAAATGAGCTTATGAAGAGTCAGACATGAGTGAAGCAACTACATGACAACAACCACAACAGCAACAGACATATGGGTTCAGGATCTTTTTTTAATTGTATGTAATAAAATTGTAGATTTTGTCTTCTGTGTTTCCTTCTATCCCTTACTTATTTATGAACTATTTACTTTACCAGAGATATGAAATATCTAATCTCTGTCAGACTCTTTTCTAGTTTTCCCAACAGTTTTGATAACTCATGGAGTCCTTACCTAGTATGCATGGAATAATAATAAGTATGTGTGTATGAGTGTGTCTAATATGTATATACCATATAATTGATGTAATATAAAATAGATATTATATGTCTAAAATATGTCTCATATTATATCTATCTAAATATAAGTAAATATTCATTATATTTATATACATTAGAGTTCATATATAATGTTAATTATTTAACATATATGTCAAAATATAGCATAGGTCATTGAAGCATATTTTTTAAAAATCTCTGAGAATGGAAAGGCAGCCAGAAAAAAAATCACAAACAGCATGTTCTAAACAGATGAAACATATATACTTAAAAAGAAAAGCAATCTATGCATACTAGAGACTTGCAGTTCCATGAACCAGTATCTTAATATCCCATTTTTGCAGGAAAGTTAGTTTGAATTTTTATTAAGTTCTGAATGAAAAGAAATCTAATATAAACATGAGTAGTGACAACGTTGGAATAGTGTCTTCTCTCATTCCAGCCAGCAGGTATTCTCCCCAGTGTCAACCCTCACTATTCAAACTAACAATACTTGTTGAAATATATACTCAATATACTTCAACCATTTCACAAATCTCCAGGTCTGAAGTATGGAAAATCTGCCCTCCTGCTATATTAGCACATTAAAGTACCTGATCTCTCTTATAGTAGAACATTCTCTATGAAAAAATGAAGGAAGAGGAATGAATACTCTATTATAATCAATAGACCCTCATTGTAATTTCATAGGTGATGGAAAGAAGTATAAAAATTTAAATCCAAAATTCTGTATTGAAAAAAAACTTTTTTTCCAAAATTTCCTTTAGAAGAGAAAAGAAATAACTTGAATAACATCCCTGCTAACACCTGAAAGTGCTACAGAGCATTATCCAGAGCTACTCAGTCTCAGCATCACAATGTTTGTCTTGCCATCCATCTTATTTTTATCATTTTATTGACTTTCTCCTATCAAATGACTTAAACATTGAAATTCAATTTTGACCTTAAAGACAAATTCTCATTAAAATGTGGAAACAGAGACACTATTGTAGGTTAGGATGAATTCATTATAGATCTCTATTGAATTCACAATTGTTGTGGCAAGGACTTTTCTAAATGGAAAGTGAGACTCATGAACTCTTTGTTGTTCCTTTTGTAAGAAAAATTTGGGATGAAATACTCAAGTGTTTAAAAGCATACATTCATGACATTTTAAAAGTAGTTTAAATATAGTTTATATATGTACATATATATCGATACATACACATATATATGTACACATACACATATATTATGTTGAGAGCTCACCTTGTGCATCTTAAAAAAAAGAAAGACAAATACCTTTGATAAGAAAACCTAGGTGTAATTTCCTTTAAGATTCTGAAATCCCTGTCCAACTCTCTATAGCTAAAAGTGCACATTGTATGGTGCATGACATTTATGCTAAACTGAGGTGTGAGTCATGTAAGAACTGGGGGCTGTGCTTTGACAGAAGATTTTGAATTTATTGACTTCTTTTAAAGAAAGGTAATGAAGCCTGAGCTATTCATAGACACTGTTTAAGGAACAGTTACATCTATTGCAACTAATCGCTGCCCCTCACCGCCAACCTTGCCACAGAAGAAAATATACAACCTTTTCAGACTTGTATAAAGATATGCAAACCAGCTTCCATCTTTTGTCATTGCCCTCTCTAGTATGACCTTCAAATGTCAAACTTTTCTTCTGTAGAGCATGCATATCATTTGAGCTTGATTCCTTTGTTGGATGTTAAATTTGGTTCAGATTTATTTTAATATAATTCATTCCTTAATAAACTAGTCACATCACATGTGTATTTATCTCTCATGTGGGTCACTTAACTCAATTAACTAGAAATGGTATTGATGCCTAAAATCTAGGATGAAAATATGAATGCCTTACAAAAGGTACGTAGTTTTATGCATAAAAATTATATATGTTACCCATGTATAAATTTTACTTTGATTAGTTCCAACCAGCCAAATGATTATGGGAGAATACTGGGAATAATGAAAATAGGAAAACCATCAATTCATAATGTTAAATAAAGGAAAATGGTTTCAACTGCATGAGCTCAAGACAATGGGTCATTTGTTAAAGCTTTATCAAGGACAGCACATTGTATTATATAAGGTGTAATATTGCTATTCCTTCCTTCTAAGGTAGAAACATGCCACATACAGAGCTGCTTAACTCTTTTATTGTATAATTTTTATTTTCCTTTAATTCTGAATTCTCTTCCTCCTACTTCTCATTTCTACTCCTAACATTTGGGGAAAAAATATTAGAAAAGAAAACAAGAAAAATGAAATTTAGGTTACAGGAATAAAAGGTAAATAAGTTGTCTTTAGAGGATTAGAGTAGCATTTCTGAGCATGTTACTGAAGGAGATACAGAGTATCAGTTATGATTCAGTGACATTGGCCAGTTCTAGTCAGTGTAAAAGGAAAACAAACAATACTTTAGCAAAATTATTAAATAAGAAATGTTTGTTTTCAATGTCTTCCATCTTTCCTATTAACATTCTTTTGCCCTCCTGTCCTTATGGTCCTTATGCAATACTACTGTGCTGATAAAATGATGTTCTTAAAGCACAGGTCTAATCATGTCATGTCCCTACAAAATACAATCAAATGGTTCACTATCACCTCTAGGAGCAACTATGAAATCCTCTGTTTGGCATACAAATGCTTCATAACTTTCCTCCTTCCAACCCACCCATATTTCTCTTCTTGCAGAAATTCAGAAATTTCAGCCTCTGATTGCCAAGGAACAAACTCTATTTCAACCTCCAAAGTGGTCAGTCTCTCTGTCTCTCTCTGTCTCTCTCTCTCTCTGTCTCTCTCTCTCTCTCTCTCTCTCTCTCTCTCTCTCTCTCTCTCTCTCTCTCTCCTGTCTTGCCCTAAATAAGTCTCATTCAGGCATGAACTGCATTCATCCAACATTCATTATTAGAACCACTATGATACAGATTTACCCCTAGGTACCAAAGAATGAAATGCCTGTTACCATTCACTAAATGTATATGCTTTTTAACAAGGAAAAAGTAGTTGATACACCATAACCAAAGAAAAGATTACTAATACTCAAAGCTCAATCATCTGTATCAGAATAATGGAATCCATATTTGAGTAAGGGAATGTTATTGACACAGAGCTCTAGAACTCTATTTCATCTCTAGCCAAGGGCCTATTCTGGAAACTACTATATCCTCCTTCTAAAATATCTTCCCAAACCAACATATCCTTTTAAAAATACTAAATTTTTGTAGTATCTTTTGAGAGGTACATTGTCTTAAACATGTATAATAACTGTGAAAAACAGATATAAGGATGGAATCACAAAAGGTATTGTAGGAAGAAAAAAAATCAGTTTTGGAAAGAAATTATATAAAAAGAATGTGAAAATCTAAACTGCTAAATATTATCCCAAAAGCCAATGAGAAGAATTAATTGCTAAATCATATTCTTTCATTAATGCCTTAAAATGAGTTTTTCACATTAATAAACCAGTAATTGAATTTATTTTCTATGGGAAAGCAGGCCTAGTTCTGAAGAAATCTGTTTTGGCTGTTACTGGGACTATCATAATCTTTTGACACTTACTAGCTATTTAGAATGAGGTATACACTTATATTACCTTCCTCAATCTACCCCACCCAATATAATCAGTCTTTAAATAAGGTCCAGCAATGGATGATACAACTATTGAGAAAGCAATATTCAGTTTATAACAAGATCAGACTTGTTTTAGAACTGACCATTAATTACACTTATAATTAATTATATAACTACATAATTTATATAATTATATTTATTTTATAATGATAAAATTATATAAATTATAATTTTGTCTTAGAAAATCATTGGTAATTATTTTTTTTAAGTTCTTACATTATTATGAAGGTCCAAGTCTACCAGAAAACAATCTCTCACACTGTAGTCTTTGCTGCGCACAAAGTTTTCCTGACTCTGCTCCTTTCGATCAGCACCAGATCATATAAGTCCTTCCAGGCCTCTGTGAGTCCTCCCGTTCATTATTTCTGATGGCACAATAGTACTCCATTACATTCATAAACCACAACTTGTTCAGCCATTCCCCAGTTGATGGGCATCCCCTTGATTTTTGGTTTTTGTCAACTACAAAGAGTGCTTCTATAAATATTTTTGTACATGTGGGTCCCTTTCCCATTTTTATAATCTCTTGGGGATATAGTCCTAGTAGTGATATTGCTGGGTCAAAGGGTTTGCACATTTTTGTAGCCCTTTGGGCATAGTTCCAAATTGCTCTCCAGAATGATTGGATAAGCTCACACTTCCACCAACAATGAACCAGTGTTCCAACTCTCCCACATCCCCTCCAACATCCAGCACTTTCCTGTTTTGTCATGTTTACCAATCTTATGGGTGTGATGTGGTACCTCAGAGTTGTTTTGATTTGCATCTCTCTAATCAAAAGTGATTGAGAGCATTTTTTCATGTGGTTATAGACATCTTTAATTTCTTCCTCTGAAAATTGTCTATTCATATCCTTTGACCTTTTATCAATTGGGGAATAACTTGTATTGTTGTATATTTGACTGAGTTTCTGTATAATCCAGAAAGGAGGCCTTTACCCCGAGATTAGCTGTAAAAATTCTTTCCCAATTTACGACATCCCTCCAAATTTTGGTTGCATTGGGTTCAGTTGTGCAAAAACGCTTCAGTTTAATGTGATCAGAGGTATCCATCTTGCATTTCATAATGCTTTCTATCTCTTCTTTAGTAAAAAATTCTTCCCTTCTCCATAAATCTGATAAATACACTATTCCTTCCTCCTCCAGTTTGTCCAGGGTATCAAGCTTTATACCTAGATCATGTATTCATTTGGACTTTATTCTTGTGTATGGTGTCAGGCATGGATTTTCCCAACAATTTTTGTCAAACAATGAGTTCTTGTCCCAGAAGCTGGGGTCCTTGGATTTATCAAACAGGAGGTTGCTATATTCCTTACCTACTGTATCTTGAGAGCTAAGTCTATTCCACTTGTCTATCCTTTTGTTTCTTAGCCGGTACCAAGTGGTTTTGATAATTGCAGCTTTATAGTACAATTTGAGATCTGGTTGCGCTAAGCTACCCTCTGTAGCATTTCTTACATTACTTTTTTCAACATGTTGCTTTGGGGTATAAATGAGATTTTGTACATAAAATATTTGACAAACATTAGATCATTAAATAAACACCAGCTTTTATCAGTAATAAATTTATTCTTAGACCTACAAGCAAGAAGATTAGCAATGTTATACACCGACAGAATTTGAGTAATTCAATACTATTCTCCATTCAAGAAGGTACTAATTATTTATACTTCTGGATGCAGAATGTAAATATGCTCCTCTCATTCTATCCTTCCTATATCTATTAGTCAACAATCATAAATTAAATGCCTGATATATACCAAAAACTGTGCTAGGTGATGAAGATAGAAATATAAATAAAGAAGCAATTTACATTTCCAAGTAGCTAATATTGCATTAGAAGAGGCAAGCATGTTAGTATATATACATATATATATATATATATATATATGTATATATATATGTATGTATGCAAGCATGTACATATATAATAAAGATACAGTATAATCATATGGGATTCATTGTAACTCTGTGATCATTTTCCATAATATGCTATAGTCTTATGTTTTAATTATATGATACATCACTAAAATATAGCAGTGTTGTATATACAGAAAGAGATGAAATTAAATAATTATATATATATGTATGTATAAATATTATGTTATTGCAGTATATGGTATACACACATTATATATATATATATATATATATATATATATATATATATAAAGAATAAATATAAATAAAATATGTCATATAATCAGTTCCAGATCACCCTTTCTTATTGTAGTGTTTAACCTCACACCCTACAGTGCAAAAATATTGTAATACTGAATTGACTCTGTTTGGGTGGAGTGTTATGCTTCCCTGACAGTTTTTAACTCTTTATTGATGGTAAGACCCACCTATTCCCAAAGGAACTCAATCTAAAAGAAGTTTAATGTGTCTTACAGAGTTATTTTGAGGCACTGTTAACTTAATAATGCATTATAAATTTAGTTATGATGATCATGAAATCATAGAATTTTAGAGTTGGAATTGACCTGATCATCACTGTAATCTAAGCCATATACCCAAAAGAATGCTCAAAAAATTGACAGGTAACGCATGCAAAAGAGAGGAAAATCACTGATTCTAACTACAACTCATACCACATGTGGATCATAATTAATGCATTTGCTGAGTTTTAAGAAATTGCGTGGTTTCAACATAAAAATTGTTCTTAATGGTAGATTGCTGCATAAGCAGTGACAAAGGAAGACAATATGAAAATAGAATGTTAGAAAATGATTGCTAAAAAGAAAATCCAAGAAAGCATTCCCAAGAAAAAGAGTTCATCGAAAACTGAGCAAAGTACTGAAAAACTACCATTGGAAAACACAGAAAGATAGACTCACTGACCGTTTAAAGTGTTTGCATTTTTAATACCTTATTTATGAAAAATTTATTTCACATTTTACAAAATATATGATTCTCAAAGAACAGGCAAAATAGAAGTATAAGGAAAAATAAGGGCAACAAATACAGTTACAATCCTGATATCACTGAAAAAACCCTGCAGTTTGGTGAGGGGATAGATCAGAAGAAATACATAATGACTTATTTGGATGAAAAAAGTAATTGTCTTACAGTAATATGTTTCAGGACTACCTATCTCACTTGAAATAATCTAAGTGGTGCCCTCCACTTTTTTCCTTCTTGTGTCCTGCCTTTCACATTCAATTTGTGAGGCATGCTACGCTCTTCCCTTTGAATATGTTAAGTATGGCATGACATTTTTAAAGGCATATTTTCTTGAATTGATGTTTGAATCTTAGTAACTGAAAGTAGATGGAGATTGATTTTAAGAAAAAAAGATGGATCACAAATAAAAAAATAGTCCATTGTACTTTAATCATGACTCCCTTTATATAGTTTAAAACTTATCTATAATCTTGCTGAAAAACTTCAAAAAATGACAAAGGTAATAAAAAAGTAAGTTAAGGTAAGTTAAGTCTTCATTTTTTATTATTGTACTAATAAAGATATATGAATCTTGGATTAGGTTTCCATAGTGAGAAAAGTTAATTAAAGACACATTGTAAAGGCTACATTATATGTTAAGAATAAGAATTGTCTATTACACTTTTATGAACAACACTTAGGTTTACCTAAACTAACTAATGGGGTCACAAAGAATTGGACAGGACTGTAAATGACTAAACAAGAACAATAACATTTCAGGTTAACATTGTGCATACCTTGAAATTCATGTCCAAAGGAGGATTGTTTTTCTACACTTGTGTGACATATAGCATGCTTTATTTTCTATGACGATCTTGTCCATATTTAGTAGGTCTGATATCAGTCTGCTGTTTCTCATAATATTTAAGATGATATGAATATTAGTTTTGAGTTAATTGTAACTCACTGAGAAGTCAGTCCCAAGCATCCATTCTTTTTATTCTCTTGGAAGTCCAGATACCAGTGATATGATGATTAATTTTCCTTTAACACATATGAATTGAGAACCTTCATTCTTTTCGCAGTTTAACATTTCTAGGAAGCACTAAAGACATGATGAATTTGGGTAACATTGTTTCAATATTAAATCATTTTTTCAACAATATTTATTTCATCACTGAAAATGTTTATTACTGCGCTACTACCATCAAATTAAGTATCAAAATTTCTCATTCATTATTTAAGAAAAGTATCACGAGGAATACTATCTATGTCCGAAAAAAAATGACCTTGCAGAAATCATCTAGAAATATCCAGCTAAAATGTTTAGGTGATGATAATGAAATATAAAGAAAATACATAGTATCTGCTTTTTTTTTTTTTTATTGAGAGTCTATCACACCCAGTCTGGATATGCAGCAGTTACTCAATGACCCAATCCCAACACTGATTGGCACAAAAGCTTTACCTTACGGGTTTTTTTTCTGACCTGGGCTGGTTAACCCCTCTTTAAGCAGCCTAGTGACACTCTGTGTCTGGGAATAATTGTTGCTAGATTTGGTGGGGATGCTGATTACCTTTTCCTTTACTGCTAAGAATTATCTAACTCAGTTGATCGACCAGCCTTAGCCCCAACCACAGAGTCTGTATGTCTACCTACGAATAAGATTTCTTTTCAGTGTTGATAAAGATTTTCTTCCTCTTGAGAGCTACCTTGCATGGATGTATGTATAAACATAAATGACCCCAAGGGTGAGAATTTCCATACAACTTTCCATGTAACTCTATAAGGAACTCACCTGCTAATTGCAATATAAATTGGTAAGGACAAGATAGGTGTGAATATTTAAAAATATGTATCGAGTACCAAAGCTCTACGGAATCAACATATTTTTAAATATTTGGAAACTCTGCAACTATATAACTTTTGTCAAGTCACTTGTCCAGTTTCAGTTTATTTAAAAAGCAAAAATTGCATTATTTGCATTACATAGCTAACACAATTGTTGTGAGGAGAGCCCTTTGCAAACCATAAAATATATTATAAAGGACAGATGTTGTTTTTCTTATTATTATAATTTTATATAATAATTACTGCAATATAATAATTATTAGCATTATTATTTGAATCGAATGACTCGATAAACAATTCCCTTTCCTTCAATATCCATGATTGATATTTACATATCTTTATCAACACTGAAAAGAAATCTTATTTGTAGGTAGACATACAGACTCTGTGGTTGGGGAAGCTAAGGCTGGTTGATCAATTGAGTTAGAAAATTCTTAGCAGTAAAGAAAAAGGTAATCAGCATCCCCACCAAATATATGGTTATTTCCTTTGATGAAGCATTCAGTTTCATTGACTTCAAGTATTCAATTTCATTTATCTCAAGTATTCAGTTCCATAGGAGGATGTGACTAATTACTGCAAAAGCCTTCCTTATATTAAGTTAAAGATTACCTTCTTTAATTTTTACCCACTTGTCCTCTGCAGGACCACAGTGTATTAGGCTCCCTTCTGATAGAAGGACCCTTCAAATACTTGAAGATAGGAACATGCTTCACCCATATACTGATACTACACAAACACAGTGTGTTCCCATTATCAGTCAATAATTGACATTCTTGTTTCTAAATCAGGAGTAGATATTTTTTTAAAATGTGGGTACATTTCAGAGAGTTTTAATGTGTGTTCATCCTTTGCCAAAGAAGACCATGCAATCAGAGAAATAGTAACATAACTTGCACATGACTTTGTTTTGTGTGAGGGAGGGCTGTACAGGTCACTAGCTTCATTGATCCTCCAGAGCCATCTGAATCCAGGGACCAGATATTCATCAGGATGAGGAAATTGGGGTTAAGTAACTTGCCAAGGTCCCACAGTTAGTGAGTGTCAAGTGTTTGAAGTGAGATTTGAACTCAGGTCCTCCTGAATCCTGCACTGGTGCTTTATCCATTGCACCACATAGCTGCCTGCCTAGAGTTTTAATATTCCTAGAACCAAAGTAAAATACAGTTTCTGGACCTGTCAGAAAGAGAGATAGAATCTGGTTTTTCTATCATCTTTTCACAGGTTCATTAATCAAAAATTCAGAGACAAGATATTCACCAGCCTTCCAACAAAATCCTGTTTTCAAGTAGTAAAGGATAACCATTTGATAATTGAGAACTTAGCTGATGATACTGAGCTGTAGAGAATGACAGTTGTTTTAGGTAGTTTTAATTATATGATGTTGGTCTAATATGTGAAGTACAGCTTCCAATCCACTGAGTTATATATGAGTAAAAATAATCGAGGCACTTATGAACTATACAAAACACACTTCATTTACTGCACTTGGAAACCAACCAGTTTCTTTTTCTTTTTGACTGTAGTAGTAGAGGATCAAGAACACTTTAACTCAAACAACTTAAGTTATCTTAATTAAAATGCATGTAGCACTGACCTTGTTGAATCATAGTAGCATCCTTCTTTGATTAATGTTTCAAAATCTTGTCTCATCTCACAGTGAAAGTGGAATTATGTGGACCATCAGCACAGCAAATAATGAAATATCTAGGAGAGAATTATTGTCAGTGACTGTCACAATAATTTTAACCCCAAGTAGCTCCTTTTCCTCTATTGGTATCTGAATAAGGCATGCATTTAATATGATATTATATTAATGGAGAATCATCATTTTTTAGTTCATACCAATCCTAAAACTTTTTTTTAATATTGAAGTTCTAGCAAAGTTCACAAAATGGCAGGTTATCAGCTGAGATATAGGGCCAAGAAGAGTAGCAAGAAAAAGGAAGTGTTAGAAATAAGCAAAGGTCAGGGGAAAAAAGAAGCATTATAAGACCTACTACACTGTTCTTTCATTTGACTTACAAAGTTGAACCCTATTCATTGGACTTCCCAATATTCAGAATTTGTATATCTATTCCTGACTAGAGGAAAGAGCTTCAAAATAGCAACCTAACACAGCAAGCATACTTAGATGTTATTTCTATATCGGAGGAAAAGCATATTAAAGGCACAATTTTCGTTTGTAAATTCAATTTCCTTAAAAAGATTTCCTACTATGGGCAAGGCATTATGTTAGCCAACAAAGAGATCAAAACAAAATGGTATTTATTCTAAAGTGACTTAAATTTTACTGGATGACCCCACTCATGCAAATCACTGGTGTAATATGTTGATTAGGGAGAAAATACTAACTGAAAGGTCAGAGAATGCTTCACTGTTCAGGTGATTCCAAAGCCAAGCTTTGAATAAGGACAAATATTCAGTCACACAAATCTTATGACAGTACTTTCTGTTCCTAGGAAATGTTTTCATAGGTGCCAAGAAGTCAAAGAAGTTAGTCAATCTAACATATGTAATTGTGGTGGATTGGGAGGAATAGGAAGGAGGGAGAGTTGAGATCATTCTGAAGATAAAGAAGACTTAGTAGAAAAAGCAAAATAATAGTGATGAAAAATATAATTATGAACAGAAAAAAGTCAAACATGAATTGTGGGGCTGCCTTAGGTAAGAGAAAGCAAGTTGTAGAAGCTGAGGATGTTAGAAAACCAATATGAGAGGATATCAATATGAATATTGCAATTTCCAGTTATTAAGTTATATTTTGAAGTTGAGATGAGCAATGTGAGGTAATTACTCTTTGTTAAAAAAGAGATAGTGAACTGAGTGGTGACAGGGAAAAGCAACATCATGACATTGCTGTAATCAACCTCAAAGCAAGAGTTTCCCTAGCAAAGGAGGTATAAGAAATCTATAATTCTCAACAACATATTTACACGTTTTCTGGTTTCACTGTATTAGATGCATGGGAAAAGAAAATAACAAAATGGAGAGGGTTGAGGTTATAGCTGAAAAGGGTATGTTTTCATGAGGATAAAAAGAGAGAAATGACAGGAGACGAAGGGCAATTCTAAGATGAGTTTGTCAAGAAAGTAAAGTTAAATCAATGAAAAAGAGATCAATGGAAGTATAGAATAAAAGAGGGTTTTGAAAGAAGTAGTTCAAATGCAGATAAGATTCCAGACAGTTAAAAAAGAGTAAAGTGGCATAAGTGGCATTCACTTAATTTTTTTTTTTAATTTACGTAATTTTTTTTTTCAATTGTATCTAAACTTTTACAGTTTAGGGGAAGGGAGGCAGTGAAACTTACTCTCATCAGAATGGACTTAAAGAGGGTATAATATACAAACTCAATTGGATATAGAAATCTATATTACCCTACAGGAAAGTAGGAGGGGAAGGGAATAAGAGAAGGGGGAAAGTGATAGAAGGGAAGATAGATTGAGGGAGGGGGTAAACAGAAGGAAAATACTTTTGAGGATGGACAGGGTGAAAGGAGTTAGATGAAAGAATAAATTGATGATAAGATGGAGAGAAATACAATTAGCAAGAGTAACTTTTAAAAAATTGAAGCAAGTTTCTCTGATAAAGGCCTCATTTCTCAAACGTGGAGAACTGAGTCAAGCTTATAAAATAAAGAGGCAAAACCAATGACCATTCTCCAATTGAAAATGATCAAAAGATATGATCAGTTTTATGCTTTCTTAATGAGGGTGGTTGGAGAGGGAGGAAAGGAAAGAACATAGAACCCAAAGCATTAATAATGGATATTAAAATTGTTTTTGCATGTAATTGGGAAATAAGTTATACATGCAATAGGGTATAGATATCAATTTTGCCCTACAGGGAAACAGAAGGGATGGTGATTGAAGTGGAGAGTATTAGAAGGGAGGATAGACTGGAGGAAGGAGTCAATGGAGAGCATGCTGTTCTGCGTAAGGGGTGGGGAGAGATGGGGAGAAAATTTTGAATTAAAATTCTTGTGGAAGTGAATGTTCAAGACTGAAAAATAAATAAATTATATATTAGAAAAGAAAAAAATGAAATAAGTATATTATAATGAGCACACTCATTGTAGAAACCCATCTGCAAATAATTCAAAGTATAAGAAGCAAAGTCCAATATTCACTTGAAAATGCTAAAACTATATATTCCTATTTTGAGTAGAAGTGTAATCAAGGAAGGAAACAGGGGCTGGACTTCTAACTTGGAAATAACTTGCCAATGACCATTTTCATAATTTTTAACTGTAAAATCACATGATTTTCTTGCGTGTGTGTTTATGAATATATATACATATATGTGTATATAATATTTGTGTGTGTATTGATCTGTGTCCATATGTGTATTTATATACACGCTTGTATATATATATATATATATATATATATATATATATATATATATATATATATATGTGTGTGTGTGTGTGTGTGTGTGTGTGTGTGTGTGTGTGTGTGTGTGTGCATATATGCACAGAATTCACTGTCTCAAAAATTAAAGGACCCTACTGAAAGTTAATTATAAGAAAATGTCTCTAGTTGGCTCTTTGATCTCTAATAATCTCATGGATTAAAGCAAAGGAGAAATATCTCATTAATTAAGCACACTTTACCTAATTTCATAGGTAGAGAGTTTACATAGAATTATGTAAACACAGCAGAATAATGAGAGAAAGAGTTAGTGTCTCAGAGACCTTATAGACTGCTTTTTAAGTAGCATGGAAAGATTGCTTTTAGTTACCAATGTGTTGATGGAAACTAACTAAAATCACTTAGAAATTCATACTTGACTGCATTGATTTAGGGAAGCTGAGTGGTATGCTAAGGCGATTGGGTGGTGCAGTGGGTGGAGCGCTGGCCCTAGTTGAAATTTTCTTTGGCATAATCATGATGATGACATAAGTTAAAAAGAAAGAAAAGGAAGATAATAAGAAAGTGCTTAGAACAGTGCTTGTAAACTAGTAGATACTATACCAAATTAAAATTCCATTTATCTAGTAGAAAAGACATAAAACTTGAACTCTCAAGCTACATTTGAAAAAATACCTCTGATTGTCATTGGTCTGTTCAAAAGTCACTTAATTTACTTGGGCTTCAAAAAAGTCTCAAAGATTTCAGTTTAATTAAAGATGACAGAAATCCTATGGAAATCAGAAGCCTTCTTTTGATTGAGAAATTGGTAACAATTCATAGGATTATTTGAAAAAAAATAACATGTTAATCAAAAAATGCCATCAAATAAGAGAATACTTTGAAGTAGTATTAGGCAAACAAAATCATATAGCAATGTGGCATTTTTTAGCATAGTAAAACCATTATGAGAAATTTATATATTAATGGATTCAATATATCAGTATCAACAACACACATATATACAAGTATATATCTATATCTATATATATCTATATATATATATAATATATATACATGTGTGTGTGCCTACAGAATACTTTTAAGCTGTTTTCATGTCAACCTTTTAAATTTTATTTCTTTGAAGTTATTCATTTATTTTGTTTTCAACATTCATTTGCACAAAATTTTGAGTTCCGAATTTTCTCCTCCTCTCTCCCCTCCCCCACCTCAAAACAAAATGCATTCTGATTACCCCTTCCCCAAATCTGCTCTCCCTTCTATCACACCTCTTCCCTTATCCCTATCTTCTGTTTTCTCTTATAGGGCAAGATAGATTTCTATATTCCATTACCTGTATTTCTTGTTTCTCAGTTGCATGCAAAAAACAGTTCTCACCATCCATTACTAAAACTTTAGGTTCCAACTTCTCTTCCTTCCTCCCTTCCCATCCATCCCACACTAAGAGGGCAGGCAATTCAATATAGGCTATAAATGTTTAGCTTTGCAAAAGACTTCCATAATAATCATGTTTTGTAAGACTAACTATATTTCCCTCCATCCTATCCTGCCCCCCCATTTATTTTATTGTCTCTTTTGACCTTGTCTTTCCCCAACAGTGATTTTTTCTCATTACTCCCTCCTCCCATTTGCCCTCCCTTCTATCATCCAATCCACTTCACTTATCCCCTTCTCTACTTTCCTGTAGTGTAAGATGGATTTTCATACCAATTAATTGCGTGTGCATGTTATTCCTCCTTTCAGTCAAATGTGATGAAAATAAGCTTCACTTTTGCCCTCTCACTTCCTACCTTTTCCCTCCACTGAAAAAAACTTTCTTGACTCTTTTATGAGAATTAGTTTGCCCCAATACATTTCTCACTTTTTCCTCCCAATATATTTTTCTCTAACTTCTTAAATTTTAGGCATCATCTCTTCCTATTCAACTCACCGTGATCCATCCAACCTGCCAAATACTGAGAAAAGTTTCAAGAGTTATAAATATGATCTTTCCACTCAGGAATGTAAACAGTTCAACTTTTTTGGCGTTTGGTGAGTGAGAAATCTCGAACTGTAGTTGCTGCCCAGGATTGCACCTGCTCCAGTCCTGTCCCTGCTGTGCTGTAGCCAAGACTAGGCTGTGCTCTGCTCCATATCTGGTGTGATAGACCTTTCTTGTAGACCCTCCAGGCTGTCTTGGTCTGGAAATCTCCTTCTGATGTTTTGTGGCTTCTACTGCTATAGGGTTTATTTAGAGTCATTTTTACAGGTATTTTATGGGCTTTGGGGGGAGAGCTTCTAGAGGTGCATCCTACCCCACCATCTTGACTCCACCCTCCTACTTTTTTATTTTTCTGTCTATCTTTTTATCTATCCCCCTCAATTAAGCATATATTTAAATGGTCTCCTGCTTCCACTGATAAAGGTACTCTCTTGATACATACCATAATTCTATCTTATCTTTTAATCTTATATGATTTCTATCCATATCTTACAGTAGATATTCCAGAACAGATCTATCTGATAAATTAAATGTTCTTTTGTTCATTTAATATTTTCTAATAACAGGGAAACCCATTTGATAGTCCAGTTTAACACTCTAATCTAGAAGGTTCTGTCCTTTCTTCTATTTCCTGTTATATGTTGCCTTGGTAATGACTTTTATAGTGCTTCAAAATACAGATCATTGTTAATGAATCTTTTTCTTTCATTTTTAATCTTATGTGACTTTAATTCCTTTAAAATTGTGCTTGTTGCCTGGAAGTCTGATGAAGATACAAGAGAGTAGATTTTCAAATATATCAGACCAGGATGGGAGTCTAGTGGAAGTGAGTGAGAGAGAAGCACAAAAATCCAAGTAACAACAGTACCCTCTTCTGAGAATATCAGCCCACAGAATAAATGCCTATAAGTTATCTACTTGAACATCTGGGAGAAAAGATGGTGGAGAGATCTATAAATATTCTCCCCCTCCCCTTGTTGACCTTGAGAAACACAGAGAATACTGACCCAGGAAAAGTCCTAGATCAGCCAAATGAGTAAATAGTCTTGTAGTTCAGGAGGCTAGGGAAATTGTAATTAAGAGTTTCTCTTACTGTGGCTGAAGGATACCAGTGCAGCATGGTAGGTACCCTAGACTGCCCCACCTCAGCAAACCAGGAGGAGATCCTGACCTTCAGGGATCGGAGTTGATAAGTGCCAACAAAAGGACCTCAGGTGTGCCTTAGCACAGCCAAGGGAATTGGGCAGACACCAGCACAGAGGGGGTTCACCAACAACTTCAACTGCCTGTGCTCTAACTCAGGAGAGGAGACCACCCCCAGTCAGAGCATCGCTCCCCTACACCTCGAGAAGTGAACTCCAGGGTAACTCCTGGGAACCTCAGGAAGCCTTTACCTGGTTTCTACTTTGGTACACCAACAAGTTCAATGCCAGTTAAACTAAAGCATTCTAACTTCTACGTGAAAGAACCGGAGGCCACAATACACAAAGACTCAAGTTCTAAGAACAAGAGCCATGGGACAGAGTGCACTCTGTTTCAGAAGCCGAGATCCACTCTAAAAGCCAGGAAAAAGGACAGGCATCATGAGCAAGAAACAAATCAGAAAAGTTCATAGAAGATTTCTATGGCAACAAGGAACAAAAATAATTACCACAGAGATGAGCATTGAGAAAATGCTCCCATCTGAAACCTCAGAAGAGAGTTTGAAATTGTTGCAAGTGCAAATAACATTGTTAGAAGAGTTCTAGAAGGATTTTAAAAGCCAGCTGAGGTAGAAGAAAACTGATTAATGATTTTAAAAATATGAAAAAAGAATTCACAAAAGAATTTAAAATTAAAATTGCACACAGGTATAAAGAAACACAATACATAAGTGGAAAAATGGAAACAGAGATGTAAAAATTGAATGAAGAAAACAATCTATTAAAAATTGGAATTGGGCAAGTAGAAGCTGGTGGCTCTAGGAGACATGAAGAATCAGTCAAATAGAATCTAAAGAATGAAAAAAATAGAGGGAAAGGTAAAATATTTCATGGGGGAAAAATAACTACCTGGAAAATAGATCCAGGAGAGAAAATTTAAGAATGATTAGTAATCCATGATAAAAAAAAAAAGAGTCTGGATAGTATCTTCCAAGAAATCATCAAGGAAAATTACCCTGAGGTACTACATTCAGAGGGTAAAATAGACATTGAAAGAATCTATTAATTGCCCCCTGAAATGATTTCAAAGAGAAAACATCAAAAAATAACGTTGCCAAATCCCAGAATTATCAAGTAAAGGAGAAAATACTGCAAAAAGCCAGAAAAAACAATACAAATATTGAGGAACTACAGTCAGGATCACACAGGACCTTGCAGCTTTTTTATTAAAATGTCAGGGGATTGGAATATGACACTCCATACAGCAAAGAAGCTGTGACTACAACCAAGGATCAATGTTCCATCAAAACTGAACTTAATATATCAGGCAAGGAGATGGACATTCAATGAAATAAGGGACTTCCAGATCTTCCTGATGAAAAGTATAGAGTTCAATAGAAAATCTGATCTTTAAATACACATTTCAAGAGAGGCATAAAAAGATAAACAAAGGAAAAATATTGTTCAGTATAAGCAAATTGTTTACATCCCTATAGGTAAAATTTTACTTGTTAATCTCGAGAATTGAATATTTATTATTATATTTAAACAGGATATACATAGATAGAAGGAGAGGGTATAACTTAAATGATGTGATGACAAAAATGTGACGTAAGGGTGTGAAGTGATTGTAACAGGAGATGAGAAAAGGAAGCAAAAAAAGCCATAAATTACGTGATAGCAAGAGGCATGAAAATATATTAAAGCGGAGGAAAAAGGGGAAGGCTATGAGCATTTTTGAGATTTATTCCCATGTGATTTTGTTCAAGTAGGGGAAAACAAAGTTATTTTAGTATGGAAATATAACTAGTGCAATAGGCAATAGTAAGGGAAAGGGAAAAGAAAAGGTAGGGGAGACTAAAAGAGAGGGAAGAAGTACTAAGAGGAAAGCAGGGCAAAAGGCAGCAGGGCTGATAGAAGGGAAGGAAGACTAAAGGAGGTGGTGGTCAAAAACTAAAATTCTATTGTAGAGGGGAAGGGAGAAGGGAGAAGTAAAAGCATAAATCGGGGAAAATAGGATGGTGTAATCGTGGTAATCACAACTGTGAATACGAATGGGATAAACTCTCCCATAAAATGGAGGCAGTTAGCAGAACGGATTTAAAACCATAATCCAACAATAGGTTTTTACTTTTGTTTGTTTGTTTGATTTTGTTTGTTTGTTTTTTACAAAAACACATTGGAAACAGAAGGATATACACAGGATAAAGGTAAAAGTTTAGAGCACAATATATTATGCTTCAGCTGATATAAAAAAAAGCAGCAGTAGCAATCTTAATCTCAGTCAAACAAAAGCAGAAACAGATTTAATCTAAAGAGATGAGGAAGGAAACAATAACCTGCTAAAAGGCACCAAAAACAATTAAGGAATATTATTCCTAAACCTATATACACCAAGTAGTATAACATCCACATTTTTAGAGAAGATAAAGGAGTTAAAGGAATAAAAAGACAGCAAAACTGCACTAGGAGGGGGACATCAGTTTCCCGCAACTCTGAACTTGATAAATCTGACCTCAAAATAAAAAAATAAAGGAGGTGAAATAAGTGAATAGAACTTGGATAAAGTAGATATGATAGATGTCTGGACAAAATTGAATAGGATAGAAAGAAACATAACTTTTTCTCAGCAGTACATGGCACATATGCCAAAATCGATCATGATGTAGGGGCTAAAAGGCTCCCAAGCCAGTACAGCAAGGCAGAGATAATACAACACATCTTTCTCAGATCATAATGAAAGAAAAAAAATATGTAATCATGGAAAGATAGACCAAAAATTATTTGCAAACTAAATAATCTAATCCTAAAGAATGAATGAGTTAAAAAAAATTATAGAAACAATCAATAACTTCATGCACTCAAGAAAATTACTATAATGAGATGACCTATCAAAACTTATGGGATATTGCCAAATCAGTTCATAGGGGAAGTTTTATATCATTGAATGCGTACATGAATTAAATGTAGAAAGAGGAGGTCAATGAATGAGGCATGTGGCTAAAAAAGTTGAAAAAAAATTTAAAACCCTCAAGTAAATACCAAATTAAAAATACTTAAAACCAAAGGAGAGATTAATAAAATTGGAATTAAGAAAACTATTGAAGTAATAAATAAAACTGAGTTGGTTAATAACAAAAACAATAAGATTCACAAACCTTTGGTCAATTTCATTAAAAAAAAAGAAAACCAAATTGCCAATATTAAAAAGTGAAAAGCATGAATTTGCCTCCAATGAAGAGGAAATTAAAACAATAACAAGAAATTACTTTGCCCAACTGTATGCCCATAATTTTGAAAATCTAAGTGAGATGGGTGAATATTTTAGAAATATAAATTACCCAGATTAACAGAAGGGGAAGTAGAATACTTAAATAAAATACTTAAATAAATCCATCTCAGAAAAATAATTTGAAAAAGCCTTCAATGAACTCCCTAGGAAAAATTCTCCAGAGCCAGATGAATTTACAGGTGAATTTTATCAAATATTTAAAGAATAACTCATTCCAACACTATACAGAATCTTTGCCAAAATTGGTCAAGAAGATGTCCTACCAAATTCTTTTTTATAATACAATAATGTTTCTGACACCTAAAGCCAGAAGAGTCAAAACAGGGAAAGAAAATTATGGATCAATTTCTCTAATGAGTACAGATGGGAAAATTTTAAATAAGATATTAGCAAAAAAAAATAAAGTAAATTATCAAGAGAATAATACATTAAGATCAGGTAGAGTTATTGCCAGGAATGCAGGGTTGGTTCAATATTAGGAAAACGATCAGCATTATTGATTATATCAACAACAAAACTAACAGAATACATAGGATTATCTCAATAGATGCAGAAAAGACTTTCAATAAAACAGAATACCCATTCCTTTTGAAAGCACTGGAAAGCATAGGAATGAACACAACTTTCCATAAAATAATAAGTGGTATTTACCTAGAATCATCAGCAAGAATTATATGCAATGGCAGTAACCTAGAATTATTTCCAATAAGATCAGGGGTGAAACAAGGATCCCTGTTATCGCTTTTGTTATACAATATACAAGTAGGAATATTAACTTTATCAATAAGAGAAGAAAAAGTAATTGAAGAAATTAGAATAAGCAAAGAAGAAGCTAAATTATCATTCTTTTCAAATGATATGATGACATACTTAGAGAATCAAGCAACAAACTTCTTGAAATAATAAACAATTTTGGAAAAAATTTCAGGTAACAATAAAACTCACATAAATCATCTGCATTTCTATATATTCCTAACAAAACCCAACAGCAAGAGAGAGAAAGAGAAATCCCATTTAAAATTATGGCATACATTGTAAAATATTGAGGACTCTGCATTCCAAACTAAACTTAAGGACTATATGAACACAATTACAAAACAATTTTGCGCAAATAAAGTCAGATTAAGTAAGTGGAAAAACATCAGTTGCCCCTGTGGAGATTGAGTTAATATTACAAAAATAAAGATTCTGCCTAAATTAACTTAATTATTCAGTACAATACCAATCACACTGCCAGAAAACATTTTCTGGAGCTAGAAAAAATAATATCAAAATTCACCTGGAGGAAAAAAAAGCGTTCAGAATATCAAGGGAATTAATGAAAATAAATGCTAGGGGAGGTGACCTAGCCTTACCAGATCTCAAATTGTATGATAAAGCAGCAATCAATAAAATCATTTGGTACTGGCTAAGAAATAGAAGGGTAGACAAGTGGAATAGGTTAGGTACTCAAGACACAGTAATCAATGATATAGCAATTTACTGTTTGATAAACCCAAGGACCTAGCTTCTGGGATAAGAACCCATTGTTTTACAAAAATTGATGTGAAAAATGTATAACAGTATGAGAGAAACTCAGCATACACTAATGCCTGTCACTATATACGAATATAAAGTTCAAATGGATACATGATCTAGGCATAAAAACTAATACTATAAAAAAAGTAGGGGTGCAAGGTATAGTGTATTTGTCAGTTTTATGGAGAATGGAGAAATTAGTGATCAGAAGACAGAGAAAATTATTTTTGACGACCACTTCCCTGAGTCTTCTTTTCATTCTTTTGGCCCCCTTCCCTCTTACTCCCCTTTTCCCTTACTACTTCTTTCCTCCCTTTTAGTGTCCCTTTCCTTTTTTCCCCTCCCCCTCCTACTGCCTTTAGAACTAGTTAGACTTCTATACTTAACTGAGTTTGTTGTTAATCAAATCACAAAATAAATCTCAAACAACACACATCTCCCTCCCCTCTTTCCCTCTACTGTAATATTTTTCTGCCTCTTTCTGTGATGTAATTTACCATTTACAGGCCTCCTCACTTGTACATCTCCAGTTGCAATTCCTTTGCACCCTTAAATAACATTTTTATCATCACATGATTTACTTTGCATTCACTCCCTTTACCTACGTATATCAATTTTATATATCATGATAAATGTAAAATTCTCAAGATTAACCAGTATCACCTTCCCTTATAGGGATGTAAACAGTTTGCCTATACTGAATAGCAAGATCGTTCCCCTTTCTTCACCTTTTTATGCCTCTCTTGTGACTTGTGTTTGAAGATAATTCAATTTACTTACTCATTTTGACTTCATTTTTTTCTTGAGGTAGTTTTTAATTTGTCAAGTAAACCATTTTTTAAAATTTTTTTAAATATAAATTTATTTATTTAACTTTTTACATTCATTTTCAAAAAATTTTGGGTTCCAAATTTTCTCCCCATTTGTCCCACTCCCCCCACACCAATACACCAAGCATTCTAATTTCCCCTATCACCAATCTACCCTCTCTTCTATCATTCCTCCCTTCCCTTATCTCCATATTCTTTGTCCCGTAGGGCCAGATAACTTTCAATTCCCCATTACCTGTATTACTTATTTACTAATAGCAAGAACAATAATCAACAGGTGTTCCTAAATCTTTGAGTTCCAACTTCTCCCCTTCCCTCCCTCCCCACCCGTTCCCTTTGGGAAGGCAGGCAATACAAGTTTTGAAAATGACTTCCATAATAGTTGTGTTGGGTAAGACTAACTGTGTTTCCCTCCATGCTATCCTGCCCCCCATTGTTTCTATTCTTTCTTTTGATCCTGTCCCTCTCCAAGAGTGTTGACTTTAAATTGCTCCCTCCTCCCATTGCCTTACCTTCTATCATCCTCCCCACCCTGCTTATCCCCTTCTCCTCTACTTTCGTGTATTGTAAGGTAGGTTTTCATAGCAAAATGAGTGTGCATTTTATTCCATCTTTTAGTCTATTGTGATAAGAGTAAACTTGATGTTTTTTTCTCAGCTCTCTTCTTTTTCCCTCCACTAAAAAGTCTCCTGCTTCCCTCTTCAATGACAGAAAATTTACCTCATTCCCTTTCACCCTCTCCCCTCCCAATACATTTCTCTTATACATTTACCTTAATGTTTTAAAGATACAATCCCATTCTATTCAATTCACTCTGTGCTCTGTGTGTGTGTGTGTGTATGTGTGTATGTGTGTGCATGTGTGTATGTGTATGTGTAATCCCACCAAGTACCCAGATACTGAAAAGTTTCAAGAGTTACAAATATTGTCTTTCCATGTAGGAATGTAAACAGTTCAACTTTGGTAAGGCCCTTATGACTTCTCTTTGCTGTTTACTTTTTCATGCTTCTTCTCATTCTTGTGTTTGAAAGTCAAATTTTCTTTTCAGCTCTGG
>CM053769.1:631802929-631856877 GCA_028658325.1 Potorous gilbertii
GTTTCTCATGAAATCATTAGCCTCCATCTGTTCCATTCTAATTTTGAGAGAACTGTTTTCTACAATGAGCTTTTGAACCTCTTTTTCCGTTTGGCTAATTCTGCTTTTGAAAGCCTACTTCTCCTCATTGGCTTTTTGAACCTCTTTTGCCAATTGAATTAGCCTATTTTTCAAGGTGTTGTTTTCTTCAGCATTTTTTTGGGTCTCCTTTATCAAGGTATTGACCTGTTTTTCATGCTTTTCTTGCATCTCTCTCATTTCTCTTCCCAGTTTTTCCTCCACCCGTCTAACTTCATTTTCAAAATCCTTTTTGAGCTCTTCCATGGCCTGAGCCTATTGGATAACTATTTCAGATGTTTGTGATACAGAGACCTTGACTCCAATGTCTTTCCCTGATTGTAAGCATTGTTCCTCCTCATCAGAAAGGAAAGGAGGAAACATCTGTTCCCCAAGAAAATAACCTTCTATGTTCTTATTTTTTTCCCTTTTCTGGGCATTTTCCCAGCCAATTACTTGACTTCTGAGATCCTTCTCCACCCCTGCCCAGATCTGTCCAGCTAATGCTTGGGGTCTGAGATTCAAATGCTGCTCCCCAGCCTTAGGGCTTTCAGTGGGGGGCACATCTGCTATTCAATGTGAGCTTAAGTTCAAGTGCTAAGGTAGGGGCAGGCTGCCTCCCAGGCTCAGTTCCCTCAGTGTGTTTATGTGGAGACTTTCAGTAATGAATTTGAGCTTCTGCCTGCTTGGGGAGCCTGGGTTCCTGCTGTCCCTATCTCAGCTGCTGCCTTCAGAGGGTGCCTGAGTTATGGAGACACCCCACTCCCCTCTCAGCCAGCCCAGAAGTCTCTTTCACTGACCTGTGCGCCTTTGGGTGGAGGGACCTTCGCGGCTGCTGGAGATTCTGTCCTGAAAGCCTGCTCGGATCTGCTCCCCTTGGTGCAGCACTGCCAAGGCACAGCTGGGCTCTGCTCCTGTCTTGTGTGCGATGGATGTTTGGGATCAGTTTTTCAGGACTCTCTGGAAGAGAGATCTCCTCCACTCCATTGCTTTGCGGCTTCCACTGCTCCAGAATTTGTTGGGAGCTCCTCCTTATAGGTAATTTATGGGCTATGAGTTTGGAACTAGCATATATGAATCTTTCTACTCCACCATCTTGGCTTCTCCCCCCTAAACCATTTTGTAAAGTTCAATCCTCATTCAGCAAACTACATTGGGAATACGTTTTATTGGAGTCAGAAGTATGAGATTATGCTATAACATCTAGGCATGTGTTTGGACACTATCAAACCCCAAAATGCTCTCACCTTCTGGAGACTTCTTGAAAAGTGGATATAAGGAGAAAGAAAACAGTTATTGTTGATTTAAGCTCTATTTCAATGGAATGATTTATTTATTTTTATTTTTTCTCAAAATTGTTAATTTATTTCTTTTCAATTTTCTACAATATCTTCTGTAAGTTTTAAATTTTCTCACTTTGCCTCTCCAAGGTGTCATGCACTCTCCTATGAATTCTACTCAAACTTTCACTTTAAACACATTTTTACATGAGTCATGTTGCATAGAAGAATTAAAAAGAATGGCAGAATCCAGGATAAAAACAAAACATCACAAAGGAGAAAATAGTCTGCTTCATTTTACATTGTTACTCCATGGTTCCTTCTCTGAATGTGGAGGGAATTTTGCATCATGAGAGACATTTGGAAATGTTTTATGTCCTTTCATTGCTGTGAGGGACTAGCTTATTAAAAACACTCCTGGCATACTGTGGCTGACACTGTCTATAATATTTTTGTTCTTCCTTCTCTATGCATCAGTTCACATAAACCTTTCCAAGTTTTATGATGTCTGCCTGTTCATAATTTCTTAAAGTATAATAATATTCCATTATGTTCACATACCATTACCTGTTCAGACATTCCTCAATCGATGGGCATCCCCTTGATTTTCAGTTCTTGACCACTACATAAAGAGATGCAATACATATTTTTGTACATATGGTCCTTTTCCCATTTTTATGATGGTTTTGGAATATTACTCTTGAAGCAGTATTGGTGGGTCAGAGGGTACGAACATTTTTATTTATTTGGGTATAGTTCCAAATAGCTCTCCAGAATGGGTGGATCTGGTTACACCTTAACCAACAGTGAATTTGTGTTTCAAATCTCCTACATTTTCTAGAAAATGTATCATTTTCCTATTTTGTCATGTTAGCCAATCTTATAGGTGTGCTATCGTATGTCAGAGGGGTTTTGATTTTTATCTCTGGAATCAGTAGTAATTTAGAATACTTTTTCATATCACTAAAGAGAGCTTTAATTTCTTACTCTGAAAACTGCCTGTTTATATCCTTTGACCATAAATCAATTGAGGAATGGCTTGTATTCTTGGAAATTTGATTCCCTTCTCTATGTATTTTAGAATTGAGGCCTTGATCAAAGCAACTAGTTGTAAAAATTATTTTCCGGTTTTGACCTTCCTTCATAATCTTGTTTCCACTGACTGTTTTTGCAAAACCATTTAATTTAATGCACTTCATAATGTTCTCTGTATGTTGTTTGGTCACAAATTCCCCATTCTCAATAAATTTGTGAAATAAACTATTCCTTGCTCCCCTAGTTTGTGCATAGTGTCAGCTTTTATACATGGATATTGTGCCCATGTGGACTTTGTTTTGGTAGACCGTGTCAGTTGTTGGTCTATACTCAGTTTCCACCCAACCACTATCCAGTTACCCCAGCAGGTTTTGTCAAACAGTGAGTTCTTTTCACAGAAGCTGGAGTCCTAGAGTTTATCATACAGTAAACTACTATAGAAAATGACTACTGTATCTTGAGTAACTAACTTATTCCATTGATCTACTGCTCTATTGCTTAACCAATCCCAAGTTTTTTTGATGATTGTTGCTTTATAATCCAATTTAAGATTTAAGGTCTGGTATGGGTAGATCACCTAACCTAGCATTCTGTTCATTAATTCCCTTCTTATTCTAGAACAAATTTCATTTATTTATTTAAATAGAAATTTATTTAATTAACTTTTAACATTCATTTTCACAAGATTTTGGGTTCCAAATTTTCTCCCCACTTGACCCCACCCCCACCCCAATACAACAAGCTCTCTAATTTCCCATATAACCAATCTTCCCTCTTTTCTATCATCACTCCTGTCTCTTGTCCCCATCTTCTCTTTTGTCCTGTAGGGCCAGACAACTCTCTATTCCCCATTACCTGTATGTCTTATTTCCTAGTAGCGAGAACAAAACTCTACAGTTTTTCCTAAATCTTTGAGTTTCAACTTCTCCCCAACCCTCCCTCCCCACCCATTCCCCTGTGGAAAGCAGGCAATTCAATATAGGCCATATCTGTGTAGTTTTGCAAATGAATTACATAATAGTCATGTTGGATAAGACTAACTATATTTCCCTCCATCCTATCCTACCCCCATTGTTTCTATTCTCTCTTTTGATCCTGTCCCTCCCCAAGAGTGTTGACTTCAAATTGCTCCCTCCTCCCATTGCCCTCCCTTTCAACATCCTCCCCACCTTGCTTATCACCTTCTCCCCCATTTTCCATAAATGTAAGATAGGTTTTCATTCCAAAATGAGTGTGCATTTTATTTCTTCCATTAGAGGAATGTGATGAGAGTGAACTTTATGGTTGTTTCTCAGCTCTCATCTTTTTCTCTCCACTAAAATGTCTCCTGCTTGCCTCTTCTATGAGAGATAATTTACCCCATTCCATTTCACCCTCTCTTTTCCCACTACATTTCTCTGTCTCCGTTTACCTTGATTTCATTTAAGATATAATCCCATCCTATGCAATTAACTCTGTGCTCTCTGTCTCTTTGTGCATGTGCATGCGTGTACATGTGTGAGTTTGTGCACACATGTGTACATGTGTGTGTGCGTGTGTATGTGTGTGTATGTGTAATCCCACCAACAACCCAGATACTGAAAAGTTTCAAGAGTTACAAATATTGTCTTTCCATGTAGGAATGTATACAGTTCAACTTTGGTAAGTCCCTTATGACTTCTCTTTGCTGTTTAATTTTTCATGCTTCTTCTCATTCTTGTGTTTGAAAGTCAAATTTTCTTTTCAGCTCTGGACGCTTCATCAAGAATGCTTGAAAGTTCCCTATTTCATTGAAACACCATATTTTCCCCTGAAGTATTATAGTCAGCTTTGCTGGGTAGGTGATTCTTGGTTTTAGACCTAGTTCCTTTGACTTCTGGAACATCTCATTCCATGCCCTTCGATCCCTTAATGTAGAAGCTTCTAGATCTTGTGTTATCCTGATTGTCTTTCCACAATACTGGAATTATTTCTTTCTAGCTGCATCCAATATTTTCTCCTTGACCTGGGAACTCTGAAAATTGACCACAATGTTCTTAGGAGTTTCTATTTTTGGATTTCTTTCAGGTGGTGATTGGTGGATTCCTTGAATACTTATTTTTCCCTCTGGTTCTAGTATATCAGGGCAGTTTTCCTTGTTCATTCCATGGAAGATGATGTCTAGGCTCATTTTCTGATCATGACATTCAGGTAGTCCCATAATTTTTAAATTACCTCTCCTGGATCTATTTTTCAGGTCAGTTGTTTTTCTAATGAGATATTTCACATTATCTTCCATTTTCTCATTCTTTTGGTTTTGTTTTGTGATTTCTTGGTTTCTCAAAAAGTCATTAGCCTCCATCTGTTCCATTCTAATTTTGAGAGAACTATTTTTTTCAGTGAGCTTTTGCACCTCTTTTTCCACTTGGCTAATTCTGCTTTTGAAAGCATTCTTCTCCTCATTGGCTTTTTGAAACTCCTTTGCCAATTGAGTTAACCTATTTTTCAAGGTGGTATTTTCTTCAGCATTTTTTTAGGTCTCCTTTATCAAGGTATTGACTTGTTTATCATGCTTTTCTTGCACCTCTCTCATTTCTCTTCCCAGTTTTTCCTTCACCTGTCTAACTTGATTTTCAAGATCCTTTTTGAGTTCTTCCATGGTCTGAGCCCATTGGATATCTATTTCAGATATTTGTGTTACAGAGGCCTTGACTGCTATTTCTTTCCCTGATGGTAAGCATTTTTCTTCTTCATCAGAATGGAAAGGGGGAATCATCTGATCACCCAGAAAGTAACCTTCTATGGTCTTATATTTTCCCTTTTCTGGGCATTTTCCCAGCCAGTTACTTGACTTCTGAGAGTCCTCTCCACACCCAGCCTAGGTCAGCCCAGCTAGTGCTTGGGATCTGAGATACAAATGCTGCTCCCCAGCCTCAGGGCTTTGTGTGGCAGACCTGGCTGCTATTCATTGTGAGCTTAAGTTCTGGTACTCAGGTGAGGGCAGGGCCGCCTCCCAGGCTCTGTTCCCTCAGGGGGTTTATGCAGAGATCTTCAGTAATGGAGCTCCTGCGGAGCTCCTGCCTGCTCTGGGAGCTCCTAGCCATCTGCTGCCCCTGCTAATACCTCCCAATTGGGCCTGAGTTATGGAGACACCCCACTCCCTTCTTGGACAGCCCTCAAGTCTCTCTCACTGACCTGTGCATCTGTGAGTGGAGGGAACTTTGCGGCCACTGGAGATTCCATCCCTGAAGCCTGCCCCAATCTGCTCCTCTTTTTGCCACGTGGCCAGGGAAGGGCTGCGACCTACCTTTGGGATTGGTTTTTCAGTGCTATCTGGAATGGAAATCTTATTCAGTGTGTTGCTGTGTGACTTCCACTGTTCCAGAATTTTTTGGGAGTTCTTTTTACTGGATATCCATGGGCTGTGGGTTTGGAGCTAGCATATGTGAATCTTTCTACTCCACCGTCTTGGCTCCTCCTATTTTTTTTTCTTTCACTTGATATTTGACTTT
Organism: Potorous gilbertii; assembly: GCA_028658325.1. NCBI lineage: Eukaryota > Metazoa > Chordata > Mammalia > Diprotodontia > Potoroidae > Potorous > Potorous gilbertii. The sequence continues at coordinate 631,808,772 of CM053769.1, forward strand.
ATTTTTTCTTACACTACGAAATATTTTTTGTGGCTTGATTGGTATGGCATTGATTAAGTAAAATTATTTTGGTAGAATTGTCATTTTAATTATGTTAGCTCAGTCTACTCATAAGTAAGTAACTGATGTTTCTCTAATTATTTGTATCTGACTTTATTTGCATGCAATTTTTTTATAACTGCGTTCATATAGTCCCTGAGTTTGTTTTGGCCAGTAGACTCCCAAATACTTCAAAGTGTCTATAGTAACTTCAAAAGGGATTTCTCTTTCTATCTCTTGCTGTTCTGCTTTGTTCTTAATATATAAAAATGTCGATGATTTATATAGACTTACTTTGTTTCCTGCAGCTTTGAATAAGCTCTTTATTATTTCCAGGAGCTTTTTACTTGATTCTCTAAGTATATCATCATATTGACGGCAAAGAGTGAAAATTTAATTTCTTCTTTGCCTATTCTATTTCTTTCTATTTCTTTTTCTTCTCTTATTGCTAAAACTAACATGTCTAATATGATATTGAATAACAGTGATGATAGTGGTCATCTTTGTTTCACCCTTGAACTTAATGATTCCCACAATATATAATGTTTGCTGATGGTTTTGGGTAAATACTTCTTATCATTTTAAGGAACATTCCGTTTATTCCTATGCTTTTCAGTGTTTTCAATAGGAATGAGTGTTTTATTTTTTTCAAAAGCTTTTTCTGCATCTGTTAAAAAAATATAGTTTCTGTAAGTTCTGTTGTTGTTATGATGGAGCATGCTGACAGGTTTCCTAATATTGAACCATTTCTGCATTCCTCATATAAATACTATCAAAATCAATTGTATTATTCTTGGGATAATTTGCTGTAATTATTTCACGAATATCTTATTTAAATTTTTTGCATCTATCTTCATTAGAGAAACTGGTCTATAATATTTTTTCTCTGTTTTGGCTCTTCCCAACTTAGTAACAATATGGTATTTGTACCATAAAAGCGTTTCATATGACTCTTTCATCAATTTTCCCAAATACTCTATATAGTATTACAAGTAATTTTTCTTTAAATGTTTGATAGAATTCACTTCTAAATCCATCTGGGCTTGGAGATGTTTTCCTTAGGGTGTTCATTGATGTCTTGTTCAATCTTTTTGTGAGACGGGGTTATTAAAGCATTTTTCTTCCTCTTCTGTCAATTTAGGCAGTATATATATATATATATATATATATATATATATATATATATATATATATATATATATATACTACTCATTAACTTCACTGAGACTATCAAATTTATGTGCATAGAGTTGGGCAAGATAATTTCCGATTGTTGATTTAATTTCTTCCTCACTGGAGATGAATTCACCCATTTCATTTTTCATGCTGGTAATTTGGTTTACATTTTTCTTTTTGTTTCATCAAATTAAATAAAGCTTTATCATTTTCATTCTTTTTTTCATAAACTACCTCTCAATTTAATTTATTATTTCAATAGTTTTCTTAATTTCATTTTTACTAGTCTCTCCTTTTCTTTTCACTTCTTATAATTTGTTTTTTATTTGGAGATTTTCAATTTTCTACATTTTGACCTTTTTTCAGTTGCATGATCAATTCGTTGATCTCCTCTTTCTCTATTTTATTTATGTAAGCATTGAGATGCAAAGCTTCCCCTAAGAACTGCTTTCACTGAATTCTATAAGTTTTTTAGTTTCCAATTAATTTTTGTTCAGTCTTTCTATGGCCATTTATTACATTCACTTTTTATTGCATCATGATCTGAAAAGGATGCATTGACTATCTCTGCCTTTCTGCATGGAATTGTGAGTTTTTTATGCCTTAATACATGGTCAGTTTTGGTATATGTTCCATGTTCCCCTGAGAAAAATGTGTATTCCTATTTTTCCCCATTCATTTTTCTCCAGACATCACTTATATCTACATTATCCATAATTGTATTCACTTCTTTAACTTCTTTCTTATTTATTTTGAGGTTAGATTTATCAAGTTCAGAGAAAAGGAATTTGAAGTCTATCACAAATGTAGTTTTGTTGTCTATTCTTCCTGTAACTCCTTTCACTTGTCCTCTAAGAATTTGGTGCCATACCACTTGGTACATACATATTTAGTAATGATATTACTTCATTGTCTGTGATGTATTTTAGCATGTAATGTAATTTCCTTCCTTATCACTTTGGATTTGATATATTTTTGAGTTTTTGCTCTGTGTGAGATTAGAATTGCTACCCTGCTTTCATTTTACTTCAGCTATAGCATAATTTATTCTACTCTAGGCTTTTCTCTTTACCATGTGCGTATCTACCTGTTTCAAATGTTTTTTTCTAAAAAATACAATATAGGATTTTATATTAATTACATTTCAAAATCATTCAGCTATCCACCTACATTTTATGGAAGAGTTCATCCCCATCACTTTCACAATCATGAGTACTATATATATTTCTCTTCATCATATTACCTTCTTTTATGCTTCTGTTTCTCCTTTCTCTCACCCTTCCTCCTCAAAAGAGTATTACTTTTGACCACTGCCTCCCTCAGCCTTCCCTCTCCTCTTTCAATCCTTCCTCTCTTTCTCTTTTCCCCTCCTACTGCCTATAGGATGACTTAGATTTTTATACTTAACTCAGTGTGTTATTCCCTCCTTAAACAAATCTGACAAAAGTGAAGACCAAACAATGATCATTTCCCTCCCTTCCTTCCCTTTATTATAAAATGTTTTTGTGCCTGTTCATGTGATGTTATTTACTCTTTTCTGCCTCTTTCTTTGCTGTTCCCTTTGCACCCATTAATCACATTTTTTTCATCACATCAGTTAATTTTTACCCACACTTTCTACGTATGTTCTTCTTAAGTATCATAATAAATATAAAATTCTCAAGATTATCAAGTATTAACCTTCCATATAGACATACAAACAGTTTGATCATACTGAATAACACTTCTTTTTCTTCTATTCTTGTTTACCTTTTTGTCTCATTTGAGGCTTTTATTTGAAGATCACATTTTCTATTGGAGCTCTGGTCTTTTCATCAGGAAGGTCTGGTAATTCCTTATGTCATGGAATATCCATCTCCTTGCCTGAAAGATTATGCTCAGTTTTGCTGGGTAAATAAATGTATTTGATGCTTTGTTGAAATAAAAGCTCCTTCACCTTATGCCATGTCACATTCCAATCCCTCCATTTTTTTTTAATTAAGAGGCTGCAAGCTTCTGTATGATCCTTACTGTAATTCTTCGATATTTGAATTGTTTCTTTTGAACATCTTGTAGTTTTTCTCCTTGGCTTGATAGTGCTGGAATGTGACAACAATATTCCTTGTTTTTTTCAATTTGGTTTATCTTTCAGGAGATGATTGGTGGATTCTTTCAATGACTATGGGCTGGCTCATTGGCTAGTGAACCGTGTCTTCACTGGTGTTTAACTAATTCCCCTGGCAGTACTCACTTGTCTGGGGTCCTGTTATTGACACTTATGGGCTGAACTCTCCTTGGGCTCAGGATCTCTTGCTGGTCAATTGAGGTTGGGCTTGCTAGGATGTCTCTGATCCTGCACTGCTTTCCTTTAGCCACAACGAAAGGGAACCTTCCATCAAACTCCCTAATCTCCTGAGCTAAGAGACAGCTATACCCCTTCTACTGGCTTTAGTATTCCAGGATTTTTGCTGGGGAAATATTCTCTGGGTTTTTCAAGGCATTTACAGGGGCCGTCAAGAGAGCACTTATAGTTTACTCCACCCTGTTGGCTCCTGGAAGTTCAAGTAGGTGCCTTTCAAATATTTATTCTGTGGGCTGATAGCTCCAGGAGTAGCTGCTGTTTCTGCTAAGAACCCTGTGCTTCTCTCTCACCAAGTTCTGCCAGAGTCCTGTGCTGTGCTGAAATATTTGAGAATTGGCACTTCTGCTGATGATTCAGGCTGCCCAGGACCTTTCCAACTCCATCACTGTTGTCTGCCATGGTGTAGCCCATGTTCTTTGTGTTCCCCCAGCCTAGTGTAACAAATTCTTTCTGTCGACCTTTTGGGTTGTCTTCAGCTAGAAATCTGCCACACTCAGTTTCCTAGTGCATTCTGCCACTTTAAAATTTGTTCAGATTGATTTTTGAAAGGTGTCTGAAGGAATTTGTGGAACAGCACAGGTGAGTCTCTGCTTTTATTCCACCATCTTGGCTCCATCCCCTCTTTTTACTAACAAGGAAAAATTCAGGAGTATTATGTAGATTGTTTATATTTCTTTTTTTGCCTAGGATTAATTTATTTAAATTGATAGCTAAGAAGGTTTTGGACTTTTAATAATTAGATTATTTTTTCTCATATTGGTAATTGCTTTCCAGTAGAAAATGTTATATTTGAATAATCTCTATCAGTGTCACAATTGTCACAGAAACCAGTATTTTATAATTTTATTTCTCTCCCTCTTTTGAGCTGCAAATGTACATACCTAAAATAAGAAGAACTACATTAATATTGCTATTACCTCAATGGGAATTTGACTAGCAACTCTCTTGACATCCTTTGGGTAGGCATTTTTCTTTTGAACCACTCTAAAACAATAACTTTATCCCAATTCTTTAGTTCTTTATTGTAAAATTTAAAAACAAATGAATTGAATATTTAATGCATCCTCTCCTTTTGTGTCCTTATGTGAAAAAACATATATACATAGTAAAATATATAGCATATTAGTTAAGTATTGAAAATGCCTCTGGTGAATATTACCTTAGAATGAAGCTAAATGTATTTGTTTTGATGCTTGTTTCTACAAAACTCCTAAAATGGTTAGTGCTCTATGCTGAGTTAATTGCTAAATAGACTGTGGAAACCATGTTACTCAAACCATGCTGGAACCATCCTTCAAATTATAATAAGAATTTATTTGTCTGGCTTTGTCCTTCTCTACTTAGGATGACAAGGTTCTGATACTGACTTTGTAATTTCAAAAGAGCTTTGCAGAGAACTCTATCCAGAGGGCTGTGTTCTTTGGCAAATGTGATAATTGTGCCCATTTGACTACTCATTCATTTGACCTTCCTATGGAAAATTGAGAACCACAGGACTGTGATAATCACCTAACAACATGGTGCTCTAAACATTTGTAACATCCTGTTCAAATCTGATCAAGTAAATTGAATTAATTACCAGCTACAGAAAGTATTTTTATAAGGAAAGGAAAAAATCAATTGTGTTCTTCTGTATTTAAGGAGGAGTGTCTGCAATACAGCACTTCAGCCAATAAGTATTCTATTTTTAACTAAAATATAATTAGTGAGAAAGCAGCATATTGTTAGTTAATAGCTTGCTTTGAGCTGAATTTGATTAAAATGTTAACATGTTTGGAAGGAAGATTTGATTTTTGCAGGAAAAACATAATTAATTGAATAGATGTTCATTCTTAAATAAATCTTATGCCATGTAAAGGGACTTTTGTTTTAGATTAGAAACTTAGGAGGAAAAGTTAATATTTGCTGTTCATGACTGATTAGGAAGAAATAATTCTTTTGAATTTTAATATTTGACTCTTGAGTCAATGTCTACATTGAATGAAAACTTAATAATTCTTGTGATATTATTTTAACAATTTCAGCTAACATTATAGTAGAATATTTCATCATAAATTGAAGATCAAATTATATAATATTTTTATTTTTTATAAAATAGCACAAATTGTCATGAAAGTTTTGATCAAAGGACTCATATTGGTGCAAGAATATTAACCCAGGGAGGATAGTACAATGACATACACAGAGGGTCAGATATTTATCTTCCTGTCACAGACAAGTGGTTGTTGCTGTATTTGGGTTCAAAATGATGGCAGGCTATGCTTTCATTAAAGACATGCCTATAGCAATATATCTTAACTGTAGATTTAAAGGAAGATGGATACATTTAACTTTAATAACAAAAAATGGAGTTTTAATATGTAAACATAGGAAAGAAAATCTGAAGTGCCAAAATAATGAGATATGTAATGGAAAGGGAACAATTGATAACACTGACATCATTGACACAGAGAGATGTGAACTTTGACTAAAATATAGCACTATAAAATACATTTTTTTTTCAAAGAAATAGAATCTGTAAATGGTTGGAGTTAGGGGAAGAATGGGGAAGTAGAATATGTTTGATTACTACCAAGATATGCCTTTCAAGGATTTATAGTAACCAAAAGAGGAAAATTGGTCAAGATTACTTGAGTGAATGTAAAAAACAAGGCAAATTTATCAGTGCAATATATACACAAATATATTTGTACATATACCTATGTATTCATATATGTATACACATTTTTGTGTGGATACATACACATATTTGTAGATAGATAGATATAGATATATAGATACACACAAAAACCATGTTTTTGTTGTATATGTGTCTCTGTGTGTATGTGTATGTATATATGCACACATCCACATGATAAGTTTGAGATACAGATCAGAGGCCCAATAGAATATTATGCATGCAAGAGTACTAGTGGGGAATTTGATTTTTCCATACTTTTGTTGAAAATTGTCCTATGTGAGCCCTACAGAACCACTAATAATTTCTCAACTCTCCTAATGATAAATTTCTACCTATGAAGGTAGAGGAACCACAAAGGTGAATCCTAATTCAGACCTGAATCTTAAAAATAAATAGAAACTAATTGTTGTATAAGAGGTTATGGAAATATTGAAGGAATGTCACTACTCTTCCTCAAATTCATGATAGAGAAGAAAAGGTTAGCTTGGAAGAGTATGAAATGCACAATAGATTTCAGAACAAATTTTAATGGGTGAAGAAAAATAATGCCTAGGCACACATAGAGTAAAATTGTGTAGAAGTCCAAGAGATAAGATAACACTAAATCATAAAATTATTAAGGAATAAGTGGAAGCAATTCCAAAAAAGAGAAAAAAGGGAGAGTTGTCTAAAGCCAAATGTGGTTACAGAATGGACTTATCAACCAAGTTATATTTTGGGAAGACACGGTAGAAGATTGAAAGAGGATAGAGTACAGTTCCAAAAAGAGTATCAGATACACTAAGGCTCAGAATGATAAAGGAAAAAATATAAAATAGGGCAAAAAGACACATTTAGGAAATAAAGGAGGGAATCTAGGAAGGAATATGTGGGAAGGATACCAAAACAATGATGTGAAATGTTTGAGATAAAGGAGAGCTCTCCAACCTATCATATTCCTATTTTCTTTTGCCAAGTAGGATGATATTTGAATTGGAATAGAGAGGAGAAATATGGAAAATAGGAAGCTGATAGTCAAAGTATAGAGATAGTGATAGAGTTCCACTTACCTTTGATTGGTTTAAGTCATTAGATTGAGATGAGTTAAAATTCCAGAGTATTAGTAGTTGTAGTAGATGATGATGTTGTTGTTTTTATTGTTGTAGGCATAGTAGTTGTAGTAGTCATAGGAGTTGTTACAATAGCACAAATGTTTTAATCAAATTAGCAACTATCAGCTAGCAGAAGTAGAATTCAGATTTCTGATTGTAAAAGTACAAAGGAGGAAGGAGTTATGAGAGAGTAGGCAACATTTCAAGGGGACAGTTCTTAGGCTTTGTTGTAGGTAAATCTTCAAAGGATGATAAGTTTGTGCGAGTTTAGGGATGGTATTGGATAGCAACTCCCATCATATAGATAAGCAAAGAATAATGGGTTATTTGTAATATGTTTACAGGAAAGCCTTTCAATGATGGTGTAGTTTTCCAAATTCCCTTAACCCTATCCTTGTGTGTTCTAAGAGAGTGTCCTGACATCTTAAACCTAGTACATTCTTTATGCAGTATTGACTACATTTTTTTTCACTAAGAAATTTTCATCTCTGTGAAGAGCAAAGGAGATTATTCCATTCCATTGCATTCCGTTCAGCAAATATTTATTAAGTGCCTAATATATGCCAGATACTGTGATAATCACTGGGGATACAAAAAGAGGCAAAAAACAATCTCTATCCTCAAGAGCTTACATCATAATGGGGGAGTCATCATGCAGACAGATAAACAAATGGATAGATAGATATAAAACTATATACAATAAATATTGGAAATAATTAGCAGAAAGAAAGCCCTGGAATTAGGAGGGGTTGGGGAAGACCATTATAAGAAGTGGGATTTTAGTTTAGCAATAATATTGGCACTCAGCTCAAATGCAGTCAATCAAACCTGAAATATAGTTTTTCATACGTATCTCTGTGTTATACAATATTATTCTTATAAGCTAAATTAACCTATTATTTTACTCTTCCCTTGTTTGTGGTGGTTTGGTCTTATGGTCATTTATACTATTCTGAAACAACAGGTTAATTTAGTTGTCAGTACTCTTCCCATAAGACCACGTTACTGCATTACCTTCATAGTACCACACTACTTTTGAGAGTACTAAAGTAACATAGAAATGTGATCATTGAAAAAGACTCAGTGAACTTTGCAAGGCATTAGAAAATCAATACATTTGTCCTTCCAAAATTGAATGAATGAGAGTCATCTCAATAAGGGGTAAATGAGTTTGACTTTTACTTCAGGAAAATTCTTACTTTAATATTAAAACGAATGGTTAGTAATCATCTGGAAAAGGTGCCACCCCCCTTACATGATACATTTTATTTCTATTAATAATCCTCAGTTCTTCTTTTTACTGCTCATTATCATCAAGCACTATCTGTGATTACTTTTTGTACACTGCCGGTTGTCAGTGTATCCATAAATTCTCTTATTCTTCCCATTTTCTCCTGCCATCTACTTCCATAACCCTTCAAAACCATGCTGAAGGATCACAACAAAACAAAATAGTATTTTTAAAAAACAGTCAACTATGACAGGATCATCAGTCAGATATTTTCCATGAGAAATAATAGTTTCATTCATTGACTTTATACCAGAGGTTTTCCTTTCTATTTCGATCATTCTATAATGTATTGTGATGAAGGGAAGGAAAGACACATCTCCACACGTGGAATGCTTCCACCCCAAGTCCTCTTCTCCAACTCAGTCCATTTACAAATAACGATAGTCATATATTTGATCTTACCATTGGACACAAGTATGTCACTTCACGTGATCAAAACCAAATTCACTTATTCTGTCCAATCTTTTTATCTTTCCATATGTCTCTGCATTTTACACCTCCTACTTTTTTTTATTCCAGTCAAAAATATGATTGCTATTGTAGTCATTACTTCCTGAAGCCATCATCGCAGGTATAACTTGACTTTTCTCCTTTTCTTTTTTTTTTTCAGATAAACAATTCTACTCTACCTTGCCTTATACTCTTGAATTCCCCTGTTCCTTTGTCACCTAGCAGGTCAATTCTCTCCATTACATGTGTTTAGATATAGATATATAAATATACGCCTACATGTGCATATATGTGTACACACACGTCTGTACATATGCACACACATGTATATGCCTATGTATATATACACACATAGTCTCTTTATGTATATGTGTGGGTAGATATGTCTGTGAATGCATACAATGTTCATGCATATGAATCACTAGTAAGCATATGTATACATACACACATGGACACATATATGTATATGTACATTTATATACACATAGACATGTACGCACTGTATATATTCACATACACAAAATGCATATGCAAATCATATGTGTGTATACTTGGTATACTTGTATATACACATGTGATGTATCCATGTATGCATTTGCACATGTCTATGATAACAGGCATCTGTGTTAAGGGATATATATACACTCTATACAATCATATGTACATATATGGAGACAGAGAGGGGGGAAGACAGAGACAGAGACAGAGACAGAGGTAGAGATTGTGTGCGTATGTATGCATAACATCTTTTTGATGGTTACTGGCAGAGAGTTGAGGGCAGAAATAAAACGTCTGATGAATTCAGTTGAACTCCAGGTACATAAAAGAAGATGGAAAAAAATGTGTTTTTTCCTTTGTGTCCTAAAAGAGCCCTAACAATCACCTTCCCTTAACTATTACTGTTTTGTTGCTTTTCTATCTAAAATCTAAATGTAATTAAAATGTAAAAATATAAAGATGAAGCCAATTTGTCATTATTTTAATGATATACCTTGTCCCCTTTTGGTTGTTGATATGAACCAAATAAATAATTTTAACTATTTATCAAGAAATTAATTTACTAAACTAAATTTAATATTGTTTATAATTCACAAGTCACCTTAGCTTGAGGGATGGTTTTGATTTTGGCTAAATTACAAAAATGGCAAACGTTTTTAATAGCACATCCCAGGTCAAATAGAGTCTATTTTCTAAACTCTCTCAACCTGGAATAGCACTCTTATTGCCATCTGTGACTCACACACAGGGATTTAAAAAGTGAGCTTGGCTGTTGGGATGTTTTCTCCTCCACTGACCATGTGCCACAGGTGCTGGAACCTGGACTCTTGTTATTAGTTCTTTATATTAAAGTTCATGTTGGGCTGGTAGGAATGTCTCTTACTAAATTACTGGGTGCTCTTTCTCAGAATGCCACTATTCATGGCTGAGCCCAACTATTCTTTTGGGCATTCAAAGATGGTGTAAAGTGGAAGAATAAAGGTTTCATTAAGTTTGCATTGATTTACAAAACCAAAAACATTTACAGGAGCTTCAAACAGCTTATCTTTTTTCTTTTGTGCACGACCCAAGAAATAGCTTGAAGATTATTAGTTCTGTTTTGGCCCATAAGATACACTACAGTAAATACTGATTACTGAGCAAAATTTCACAGTCTGTATCTATTTGAACTAAAAAATAAAGAACACAGGACCGCAGGTCCCCAAAGAGACAATTATGATGGAGTGTACAAATGAAAAATTTTACTATTATAAGTCCAAATAATTTGAAATCCAACTGTTGAGTTGGGGTACATATAGTTTTATTTGCAACCGAAAAGATGAGTCTTATGGTTAACACCTCATAGTAATCTTGGAATTAATAGAGACCTTAGTTTAATCAATATCTACTACATACTTGTTGGAAAAGTAACAATCACCCAGGATTTCAGAATCTGCATCCCTGAACTGTAAGTAATATCATATGAATTATATATCTATCATGATTATAAGAACCAATAAGACATTATGTATCTAAAAGTTTTCTGTTTGGTTTAAAATTATATACAGCATGTTAAAAAAAAGTCTTATTGTGTTTTTAAAATTAGAAATATAGAAATAAAGGTAGATATTCTAATTAAACTTACTTTAATAAAAGAAATGGCACTAAGACTTTTGGATCATCTTATATAAACCACACTTCTCATAACAGCTGATGTAAGTAAATTTAGAAAACCCCAGAGATCAATAACAATGGATGTGAAACAGTTTCCGGGAATTGATAAAAATGACAACATTTTGATTTCATTTTATTAGCAAAAGTTCATTTATTTGACAAACAGTCAAAAAAGTATCTGAAGTTAATGGGCAAAGGAAGGTCCTAAGTTCATGAGTTGTTTTTTAAATAATTATTTCATTTGTTTTCAATGTTCTATAATCACTTGCACATATATATTTTTTTCTGTCTTTACCCCTCCTTTTTCAATTTATCCCCGAGAAGGCTGGCTATCTTACATAGGTTCTACAAATACATTCCTATTAAATACAATTTCACCATAGTCATGTTGAATAGAAGAATTAAAATGAATGGGAGAAAGTACAAAGCAAAACAAAATATAATTCAACAGAAAATGGTTTGCTTCATTCTCGTCTCCAATTCCACAATTCTTTCTCTGGATGTGGAATGTGCTTTACCTCAAAAGTCCATCGGGAATTTTTTTAGGTCCTTGCATTGCTATGAAGTTCTGAGTCTATCAGAAAAAAAAATTTGCACACTTTAGTTGTTGCTGTGTGCAAAGTTCTCCTGTTTCTGCTGCTTTCAATCAGCGTTAGTTTCTATAAGTCTTTCCAGGCCTCTCTTAAGTCTTCATGTTTATCATCTCTTATTGCATAAAAAACATTCCTTTGCATTCATATACCACAACTTGTTCAGCCATTCCTCAACTGATCTACATACCCTTGATTTTCAGTTTTTGACCATCACAAAGACAGCTGGTATAAATAGTTTTGCACATGTAGTACCCTTTCCTAGTTTTTATGATCTCTTTGGAATACAGTGTTAGAAGTGACATTGCTGGGTCAAGGGTATGCACATTTTTGTAGCCCTTTGAGCATAATTCCAAATTGCTTTCTAGAATTGTTGGATCATCTCACAGCTCCACCAACAATGAACTAGTGTTTCAATTCTCCAACATCTTCTCCAACATTTATCATCTTCGTGTTGTGTTATGTTACCCAAACTGATAGGTGTGATGTGGCATCTTGGAGTTGTTTTCATTTGCATCTCTCTAATCCATAGTGATTTAGAGTATTTCATCTAATGGCTGTAGATATCTATAATTTCTTCCTCTGAAAATTGGCTGTTACTATCGTGGGATCATTCATCCATGGGAGAATGACTTGTATTTTTGTACATTTGACTCAGTTCTCTATATATTTTAGAAATGAGAACTTTATCACAGATACTAGTTGCAAAAATTCTTTCCCAGTTTTCTGCTTTCCTCCTAATCTTTGTTCCACTGGGTTTGTTTGTGAAAATATTATACAATTTAATGTAATCAAAATTATCCATTTGGAACTTCATAATGTTATCTATCTTTTGCTTAGTCAAAAATTTCTCCATTCTCCAAAAATCTGACAACACACTATTCCTTGCTCCACTAATTTGTTTATAGTATCAATCTTTACTCCTAGATCATGTACCCGTTGGACTTTATTGTTCTGTGTGGTATCAGGCAGTGATCTATGCCCAGTTTCCTTCACAATGCTATCCAGTTTTCACATCAATTTTTGTCAAACACTGAGTTCTTATCCCAGAAGCTAGGGTCCTTAGGTTTATCAAATAGTAGATTGCTATATTCATTGGTTACTGTGTCTTGAGTACTTAACATATTCCACTGATCTGTCCCTCTGTTTCTTACCCAGTACCAAGAGGTTTTGATAATTGCTGCCTTATAATACCATTTGAAATCTGGTAAGGCTGGGCAACCTACCCTAGCATATCTTTTCATTAGTTCTCTTGATATTCTGGATTTTTGTTCCTCCAGATTAATTTGATATTAATTTTTTAGCTCAAAAAATAATTATCTAATTTGAATTTGTATGGCACTGAATATGCAAATTAGTTTAGACAGAGTTGTGATTTTTATTACAGTGGCTCAGTCAACCCACAAGCAACCTATGTTTTTTCCACTTACTTAGATCTGACTTTATTTGTGCAAAAAGTGTTTTGCAATTGTTTTCATATACTCCCTGAGTTTGTTTTGGTGGGTAGACTCTCAGATTCTTATAGTGTCTACTGTAGCTTTAAATGAGATTTCTCTTTCTATCTCTGGCTGTTGGACTTTGGTAGCAATATACAGAAATGAAGATGATTTATGTGAGTTTGTTTTGTAACTGGCAACTTTGACAAAGTTTTTTATTTTTTCAAGTAGATTTTTAATCGATTCTCTGGGATTCTCTAAGAACACTGTCATATCATCTGCAAATAGTGATAACTTAGTTTCTTCTTTACCTATTCTAATTTCTTCACCTCTTTTGCTTCTGTTATTGCTGCAGCTAACAGTTCTAATACAATATTGAATAACAGTGGTGATAGTAGACATATTTGTTTCACCCTTGATCTTATTTGAAATGCAACTAACTTGTCCCCATTACATATAATACCTGCCTAAGGTTTTTGGTAGATACTGATTATTATTTTATGAAAGTTCCATTTATTCCTATGCTTTCTAGTGTTTTCAGTAGAAATGGGTGTTGTATTTTGTCAAAAACCTTTTTCTCCATCAATTGAGATAATCATGGAGTTTCTGTCAGTTTTGTTGTTGATATAATCAATAATACTGTTTCCCTAACATTGGACTAGCCATGTATTCCTGGTGTAAATCCTACCTGATCATAACGTATTATTTTCTTGATATGCTGTTGCACTGTTTTTGTTAATATTTTATTTAAATTTTGCATCTATATTCATTAGAGAAATTGTTTTATAATTTTCTTTCTCTGTTTTGACTCTTCTTTGTTTAGGTATAAAAACAATATTTGTGTCATAAAAAGAATATGGTAGGGTTTCTTCATCCCTAGTTTTTCCAAATAGTCTACATGGTAATGGAATTAATTTTTCTTTAAATGTTTGATAGAATTCACTTGTAAATCCATCCAGGCCTGGAGAATATTTTTCCTATGGAGTTTATTGATGACTTGTTCAATTTCTTTTTATGCTATGAGATAATTTAAGTATTCAACTTCCTCTTCTATTAGTCTGGGCAACATATATTTTTTAAAATTATCATTCATTTCATTTAGATTGTCGAATTTCTGGGTATAAAGTTGGGTAAAGGAATTTCTAATTATTCTTTTAATTTCCTACTCAGTGGAGCTGAATTCACCATTTTCATTTTTGATAATGGTAATTTTGCTTTCTTTTTCCTTTTTTTAAATCAAATTGACCAAAGGTTTATCAATTTTATTGTTTTTTTCCTAAAACCAACTCTTAGTTTTATTTATTAGTTCAACACTTTTTTTTAATAATTTCAATTTCATTAATCTCTATTTGGTTTTCAGTATTTTAAGTTTGATATTTACTTTGGGATTTTCAATTTCTTCTTTTTCTAGCTTTTTCAGCTGCATGCCCAATTCTTTTATCTCTTCATTCTCAATTTTATTCATTTAGCCATTTAAAAGATATAAAATTTGCCTAAGAACTGCTTTTGCCGTATCACAAACAATTTGGTACATAGTCACATTATTGTCATTCTCTTGAATGAAGTTCGTGATTATTTCTATGATTTGTTGTTGAACCCACTCATTCTTCGGATTATATTATTTAGTTTTCAATTAATTTTTGGTCTATCGTTCCTTGGCCTTTCATTGAATTGTGATCTGAGAAAGATTGATTCACTGTCTCTGTCTTGCTGCACTTTATTGAGAGGTTTTTATGCCCTAGTATATAGCCATTTTTTTCATGTGCCATGGGCTACTGAAAAAATGGTATATTTCTTTCTATTCTCATTCAATTTTCTCCAGATTTCTATCATATCTACATTGCCTGGATTTTTATTCCCCTCCTTGGTATTTTTAGTTTGAGATCCCTTTCTGGAGGGGAATATTGAAATTCTTTTATAACTATTTTGCTGTCTAGATCTAGGACTTCTGGGCAGTTTTCCCTGATGATTACTTGGAAGATATGTGTCCAGGTTCTTTTTACATCATGGCTTTCTGATAGACCAATAACTCTTAGATTTTCTCTCCTGGATCAGTTTTCCAGGTCAGTTGCTTTTCCCATTAGATATTTTACATTTTCTTTTATATTTTCATTCCTTAGATTCTGTTTGATTTATGATGTCTCAAAGAGCCATAAACTTCTACTTGCCCAATTGTAATTTTTATCAAAATGCTTTCTTCCATTAGCTTTTGCATCTATTTTTCCATCTGTCCAATTATTCCTTTTAAGGAGTTATTTTCTCCAGTTATGTTTTGTATTTCCTTTTCCAATAGTCTAGTTTTCCTTTTAAATTTTTCTGTGATTTCTTTTTTCATTTTTTTTAAAACATTGTCCAGTTTTTCACCTATTTCTATAATTTAGTTTTTAAAATCTTTCCTCAGCTCTTCCAAGAATGCTATTTAGGCTTGAGACTAGTTCATACTCCCTTCTGAAGTTTCAGATGAGGGTAGTCTCAATGCTGACCTCTTTGGTATTCCTGTTTTCTTCCTTGTCTCCATAGAAAGATTCTATCATTTTTTCTTTTCTGCTTTGCTTCTTACTCATGATGATCACCCTTTTCCTAGCTTTTAAAGTAGATCTCCGCTTCTAGGGTACAAGGGGCTCTGTCCCACAGTTCCTGTATCTTGAACTTAAGGCTTTGTATGTTGTGGCCTCGGGTTCTTTCAAACTGGAGCCTAAAATGCTGCAGCTTACCTAGTTCTGAGTTGGCTGGTGTTGGAAAGCAGAGACCAGGTGAAATCTTTCTGGGTTTTCCAGGAATTACCCTGAAGTTAGCTACCTTAAATGTGGAGGAGGGGTGATCTGGCCACAGGGGGTCTCTTCTGCTCAGTGGTTGGTAATCCTGTCTGTGCTATTGTCTTCCCAATTCCCCTGGTCTGCTGAGGCAGATTGGTGTTGGCGATTGCAGGGTCCGCCCCTGGGGGTCTCAGGATCTCCTCCTGGTTTGCTGAGGTTAGGCTGCCTGGCACAGCTCTGGTCTTGCACTTTCCCCTTCAGTCACATCAAGAGGGACCCTCCTTAGCGATTTTCCTAGCCTCATGGGCTAAGAGACTGTTTGCCACTTTAACTGATTCCACTCTTCCATATTTTTCCTAGGGAAATATTCTATGGGTCTTTCAAGATCTAAAAAGGGAGAGTAGAGTAGTACTGACCACTCTGCCATCTTTGCTTCTTGAAGTTCAAGTAGGTGACTTACAGAGATTTAATCTCAGGAGCAGCTGCTCCAGTTACCTATGGCTCTGGGCTCTCATTTCCTCAGTTCCACTGGACTACCATCCTGGACTAATATACCTGAGGAATGCAGTTGCTGCGTCAGGTCCCCCAGGGATTCCTGCTCAGCTCTGCCAAGGGGACTGAACTGGTACAGCCTGTATTCTGTGAGTTGTGTACTCCTTCAGCCCTGCACAAAAGGTCCTTCTTGTCGACCTTCCATTCTTTCCTGGGATGTGAATCTGCCACAGTCTCTCTCCTATTAGATTTTACCCCTTTAAAATCCATTTATATTCTCATTTTAGAGGTATCTGAAGGAGTTTTTCTTAGAGCTTAGGTGAATAGTTGCTCTCACTCTGCCATGTTGGCTCTGCTGAAAAAGGTTCATGAGTCTTGATGCCAAAGGTAACACTTGGGGTAAGATAAACTCAAAAAGGGAATCCAAAATGAAAAGTAAATATTGGTCCAAATAGGAATCAGTTAGGTAATGATCAAACAGCATTCATTAATTTTACCTGCTACTTACCAGGCAAAGTATTAAGATCTAGAGATATAGAGAAGAGCAAAACCAATCTTGGCCCATAAGAAGCATGTATTCTAATGAGGAGAGAATATGTAAATAAACAGCAATATCCAAGACAAATTCAGAGAATATGCAAGGCAAGGTTAGAAAGAAAATCACTAGAAGTTGGTAGTGGTGAGGGGATGGGGAAAGACCTCTCTTAGAGGTAAGATCTGAAGTGAGACATTATGAAAACAGAGTAAAGCAAGCAGTAGAACTGAAGGGATAGAACATTCTTTGCATGAGATATTCAGTGCAAAGAAACAGGAGATGAAATGCTGCTATAAAGTATGTCTCTTTAGCTGGATGATGGAAAGTGTGGTGGGAAGATTATAAGATATTTGAGAAGATAGAAAGAGGCCAGGTAAACATGTATTAAATTCAAAAAGTTTTTATTTTGTTCAGAAGGTAAATGGGAAGCGCTAGAAGCTGCAAAGTTGGGGAGGTTGATGGGCCTATATTTTAGAAATATAATATTGGCAACTGAGTGGCAAATGTAGTTGAATATGGATAAGTGTGATGTTTATTAGAAATGCATTGCATTACTTAAGTGAGGGACTATGTGTATGTTAAACTGTAAACTACTTGGGTGGAGAAAATGATGGACATTTTCTGAGAAAAGTTATGTAGATTAAAATGACATTATTTGGCAGCTGTTTCAATATGTGACATGATTGAGAGTGAGAAAATGAAGCTGACACAGAATTAAAAAAAAACAAATGACTAGACTGTGGTGTAATGCCAACTTGATAGTCAGAGCTCCTACAGTGGCCATGAGTATCTCGGCGCAATTCTGAATTGTGAAATACAACACATTCTCCATACTGGAAGACAGAACCAAAACATTTATTCAGACACCAGAAAGCCAAATTCAACATAGTAACAAAAATATATACATAATAACTATGCAAAGGACACCACCATACACAAGCCACCCCTCTGCTTCGCTTCCTATACACTAGGTCCCTTAATTAAATCACAGGCAGGATACCCTTAAACAAATCACAAGGAGGCTTCACTTAAACAAAATTCCCTTCTCACACTCAAAGACAGCTGCAGTCTTGCCTGAATCCTTCAGTTCTGACTGCTCTTTCAATAATTTCCTGTTAGCTCTGCTCTGGCTCTGTCTGTTCCTGTTCCAGCCTTCCTGTTCCACCTATTCAGCACATTCCTCTCACTACAGGCTTCCATGTAACCCAGGCAGGACACATGGGTCTATTAACAAATATGAAAGATCTCTCCATTTAAATTACCATTATATATGGTAACATTCTTAATAAAAACTGATAATTCAGAAGAAAAGATTTTGGAGAAATGCAATGAAACATACTTTGAACATGTTAAGGAGAAATTTATAGGGACAATAGAACAAGTCATGGTGCAACCAGTGGAGAAAGATAGATAAAAAGATAATAAAAATAGATGGATATCACAAAAATAAGTATAGACAATGGAGATAATAGATGTATATTCTAATTAAGTTTGTTTACGATGGTCATCTTTTCTACCAGTAAACTTAGTCTTCTAATTTCCTGAAATAGCTATAGTCTAGCATCTAAGAAATCTAAAACATGTGATTATATTGATATACAATGCAAAGAACCCAGGCAACAAAGGACATAGTGAAGATTTTGAAGGTTCAGAGAAGATTACGAGGTGTTAACAGAACTTCAGAAGACAGAACGAAGAGTAACTTCTAGAACTTCAGTATAATCAATTGAATTACATACGAAATGAGTCTTTGGAAATAATTGTATTCATTTGAGACTTAAAATAAGTAATACAAAGGAAAATTATTGGGCCTTCTGCTACCTGTCCCTCCTAAACAATAACTTTCAGAAGTATTATTCACCAATCCAACAAATATTTGATTTGTAATGAGTGTATCATGTGCAAGGCACATTCATAATAGATGTGTGTCTCTAAATGCTTGTTCCAGGTTGAATGAGATAGGTTATTTCTCATATTGATAGAATTAAGATGTGAATTAGTTGAGTGTATGATTCTACTGATCAGTGAAATGTCTTTACTTTTTAAAAACTTTTTTGAAGGTCTTGAAAAGGACAGAGAAATTTGGTAATATATTGTATGCAAGATAAATAAATGAATACCTGGTCTTCTTTACCAAATACATACATACTCTCTCTCTCTCTACATACACACACACACACACACACACATATATATATATATATATATATGTATATACATATATACACACACACATATATACACACACATAAATGAGTATATCTGTACATACACATGTATACATATACACATATGTATATATAAGTATATCTTAGCCATAGCCAATACAAACAGAAAATCATCTCAAGTTAACAGGATCATGTATTTTTTATATTTAAATTGGTACATCTAGTTAAAATTTCTCATTCTACAATTAAGCAAACAAAGTTTGAGATACCTTCAATGGCATGCCCAAGGTCACATAGGTAGTGAGTAGCAACTCAGGTTGCCAGATTCGAAATAACGTTTTTACAAGTCCTTTATGATCCTTTGCAGCTCACTGTCACTAATCTTATGAACTTGCTAAAGATGATTATCTAATTCCATTACCTTTGAATATTATAGTTTACTTGGTGGATGTTAGTGACAAACTAATTGGCATTATGTGATGTGTTCATCAACATGTGTTTTGCATGAAGTGATCACAAACAACTGTCTAAATATTTTAAGTGAATAATTTGAAAAATCCATGTTCTTCAAAATTGGAAGCAATTTCACAGTTAGAATAAAGGACTCTGTGAGATGCTATTTACCCAAGGCGAAAGAATAGAAATAGAGATACCCCCTACATATTAGGGAAAGAATAGAGCCTATAAAAATACTTAATTAAGTCATTTTGCTTTCTTGCAGTAAAATGTAGAAAGCAAATGAGCTTGATTTTCACACAGGCAGCAACTAGAGTGGAATTAACGAGATTTGCTCTGTGTAATTTCCAACATAATTGAATTGCAGTGAGGGTCCCATTGAAAAGACTTTGTATGCAGAGCCTGGTATGTTGATGTTGAGTAAATGTATAGAGAGACTAGGATGTAAATGTTGCAGCTTTTCTAAGGAGAGAAATCCTTAGATATCCTATTAGATAGATGGAAAGACATATAATGGGAAGAAATCACAACTCCCTTCTCCCCCTTACCCTCTGCCCAACACACACATACTTCAGGCAATGAGATCCTAAAAGTATCTGATGCCTCTCCAGTAATTCTGGATATAAAGAAACATCATTACAACTATACAGTCTACCTGTGAAAAGGAGGAAATATGGCTTCTAAAGCCAGTAAAAGGATGACTGACTCCAGTGTTTCCCCGTATAACGTTGTGGGCTTTTCTGGTTGATCTCTAATGTTTCCTCAGGCCCATCTCTCTTCTACTTTTCCAGATTGAATTCCTGATTCTCAGAACTTTTATTATTTTACCAGAGAAATATTTGCACTCTGAAAGTTCACTTAACACCTGGACTTCTCATACTAGAAGAAGCTTTTATATTTATTGCTTTTTCTTCTTATTGATATATTCCTCCAAGAACTTCGCATCTAAAGAGTGCATTTATCCACATACTGTGCTTCTTATTCCCTTCACCTCCTTATCCATGTTCTCCCCTATCAGTTCCAGTTTTTCACTTCCTTTTAGATATTATATTTTCCTATTTGAATAAAAGCTCCTTGAAGTCAGGGACTTTCTGTATATCCTGTACATAGCATAGTTAGTGCAGCCTATATGTGTGTGTGCATGCATATATACATATATATATATATATATATATATATGTATATATATATATATATAAATATATGTGAATGTATGTGTGTATGTATGTGTATATGAACATATATTTATTCCAACTACCCTAATATTAATCTAGGTCTCATGAGTTACAAATATCACCTTTCCATGTTGGAATTAAACAATTCAATTTTAATATGTCCCTTAAGGTTCCTCTTTCATGTTCTCTTTTCTCTGTGTTCATGCTTCTCCTCACTCTTGTATCTGAAACTCAAATTTTCTGTTCAGCTCTGATCTTTTCAACAACAATACTTGAAAGTCCCCCATTTCATTGAAATTCTATTTTTTCCTGAAGGGCTATACTCAGGTTTCCTAGATAGGTGATTCTGGATTTTCATTCTATCTTGTTTGACCTCCGGAATATTATATTCCAAGTTCTTCAGTGCCTTAGTGTAGAAGCTTCAAAATCCTGTGTTACCCTGATTGTATTACTACAGTACCTGAATTATTTCTTTCTGACTGCTTGTAATATTTTCTCCTTGGACTGTGAACCCTGGAATTTGGCTACAATATTCCTAAGATTTTTCCTTTGGGGATGTCTTTCAGAAGATGATTGGTGGATTCTTTCAAATTCTATTTAACCCTCTGGTTCCAGAGTATCAGTGCAGTTTTCCTTCATAGCTCTTTGAAAGATGATATGTAAGTTCTTTTTTGGTTATGACTTTCAGGTGGTCCAATAATTTTCAATTTGTCTCTACTGGATCTATTTTCCAGGTCAGTGGTTTTTCTGATGAGGTATTTCACATTGGCTTCTATTTTTTCATTCTTTTGGTAATGTTTTATAATTTCTTGATTTCTCATAAAGTCATCAGCTTCCATTTCCTCCACTGTAATTTTGAATGAATTATTTTCTTCAGTGAGCTTTTGGACCTACTTTTCACATTTGGTCAATCCTACTTTATAAGGCATTCTTCACCAGGGAGGAGCCATGACGGTAGAGTGAAAACAGGGATAAACCTGAGCTCTACCATAAATTGCTTCAGATACCTATCAAAAGTGAATCAGAAAAATTTTAAAGTGACAGAATCCACCAGAGATAGAGCATGACTACTGTTTGCAGACTTCTCAACGCACAAATGCCTAAGACAGCTTCAAAAGTCATTTTACCTGGGTTAGAGTGGAGCCCAGTCACGTCACAGGCCCAGTCCCAGGGTGGTGGCAAATTCTTTGGTACCTGGGTCCACTTCTGGAGCTCTCAGTCCACAGACACTGGGGGAATTGATCTGCTGATCTAGGACTCAGTCCTGAGGGGTGGAGGAGCACTAGCATGGTGGAGCTGGTGGTGGCTGTGGAGAGGGAATCCTATTCAGAGTTATAGGCCAGAGAAGAGTGCTTTTGGCTCCTCATACACCAGAGCCCAGGGCAGGAGAATAACAAACATCTTGCCCTTGATTAGATCATTTTGAAGAAATTGAGAACAAGCCTGGGGTGCTATACCCTCCACTTGACAAAGGACTTAAAAGAGAAGGAAAATGTCCCAAAATGGGAAAAAAAATAATACTATAGAAGATTATTTTCTGGTAAAAAAGTATTTTGTTCGATTCTTTCAGATGAGGAAGAACAAAGCATACAATAAGAAGAAGACAGCAAGATGAACGTTCCTACACCCGAAGTCGCACCAAAAATATGCAGTGATCACAATACCATGGAAGAGCTCAAAAAGGATTTTGAAAATCCAGTAAAAGAGGTGGAGGAAAAATTGGGAAGAGAAATAAGAGAGATGCAAGAAAATCATGAAAAGAGTGTCAACAGCATGCTAAAGATATCCCCAAAAATGCTGAAGAAAGTAACACCCTTAAAAATACGCTAATCCAAATGACAAAAGAGGCCCAAAAAGCCAATGAGGAGAATATCTTCAAAAGCATAAATGGCCAAATGGAAAAGGATGTCTAAAAGGTCATTGAAGAAAATAGTTCTTTAAAAATTAGAATGGAACAAATGGAGGCTAAAGACTTTATGAGAAACCAAGAAATCACAAAATAAAAACAAAAGAATGAAAAAAATAGAGGAAAATATGAAATATCTCATTGGAAAAAGAACTGACCTGAAAATTGATGCAGGAGAGATAATTTACAAATCATTGATCCACCTGAAAACCATGATCAAAATAAGAACCTAGCCTTTGTCTTCCAAGAAATTATCAAAGAAAACAGCACTGATATTCTAGAACCAGAGGGTAAAGTAGAAATGGAAAGCCTTCACTGATCACCTCTTGAAAGAGATCCCAAGAGGAAAACTCCTAGTAATATCATAGCCAAATTCCAAAGTTGTCAGGTCAAGGAGAAAATATTATAAGCAGGGAGAAACAACTGAAGTACTGTGGAAATGCAATCAGGATAACACAGAATTTAGCAGATTTTACATTAAGGTATTGAAGGGCTTGAAATATTATATTCCAGAGGTCAGAGGCAATAGGTTTAAAAACAAGAATCACCTACACAACAAACTGCGTATAATATTTCCAGGGAAAAATGGAATTTAAATGAAATAGAGGACTTCAAAGTATTATTGTAGAAAAGACCAGGTTTGAATAGAAAATCTGACTTTCAAATACAGGAATTAAGAGAAACATGAAAAGGTAAACAGGAAAGAGAAGTCTTAAGTAACTCATTAAAGTTGAACTGTTTATGTTCCTTCCTGGAAAGATAATATTTCTGATTCATGAGACCTTTTCCAGTATTAGGGATGTTAAAGGGAATAAAGACACACAAACACATACATATATGCACACACATATACATATATAAACACATATAATATATTAATATATACATGTATAGAGGCATATATGTACATATACATGTGTACACACATAATATATGCATATGTACATATGCATACATACATGTATACATACACACAAACACAGAGAGCACAGAGTGAGAAAATGAGGTGAATATGAAGGGAGAATACTTAAAAATATGATTAAATGTTGAATGGAATGTGCTTGAGCAAGAGAAAGTGAGAGCTAGAATGTAGCTAATCATTTCACATTAAAAAGGCAAGACAGAGCTTTCACAAAGGAGGGGAAGAAGGGAGAGATGAAAAGAAGTAGGGGACCCTTTCTCTCATGGGATTTTTCTTTAGAAGGGAATAACTAGCACACAACTGTATATGGAAGTGCATTTTAACCTGCAGGAACACAGGGAGGAAGGGGATAGGAAAGGGGAGAAAATAGAAGAGATAGCAAATTGAGAAAAGGTATAATCAGAAGCAAACTTTATTGTAAGACCAAAGGTCAAGGAAGAGAATGGAATAAATATAAGGCAGGATAGCACAGAGGGAAATGTGGTTAGTCTTTTGCAATATACCTCTTTTGGACATGTATTACATGGCTACAGATGTATGACCTGTATTTAATGGCTAGTTTTCTCAATGAGACTGGTTGGGGAGGGAGAAAGGGAGAGAATATGAAACTTTTGATAATTTATTGTTCTCATAAGTTGCTGTATTCTTTTTGCTAACATCCTATTTAAAACTTTTGCATTTGCATTCATTACAGAAATTTGTCTATAATTTTCTCTCTCTGTTTTGGCTCTTCCTGGTTGAGGTATCAGAACCATATCTTTATCATAAAAAGAATTTGACAGTACTCCTTCTTGCCCAATTTTCCTAAAGAGTCTACATAGTATTGGAATTAACTATTCTTTAAATATTTGATAGAATTCACTTGTAAATCCATTTGACCTTGGGGATTTTTTCCTAGGGAGTTGATAAATGGCTTGTTCAATTTCTTTTTCTGACATGGGGTAATTTAAGTATTCAATTTCCTCTTCTGTTAATCTGGGCAATTCATATTTTTTAAAATACTCATCCGTCTCATTTAGATTGTGGAATTTATGGACATAGGGTTGGGAAAAGTAATTTACAATTGTTTAATTTCCTCCTCATTGGAGGTTAGTTCCCCTTTTTCATTTTTGATATTGATAATTTGGTTTTCTTTTTTTAATCAAATTGAGCAAAGATTTATCAGTTTTTTTCCATAAAAGTAACTCTTACTTTTTTTCTTCTTTGTCATTTTTATTATGTTATTACTTTTAAGTGTTTTACAATCACTTCCATATATCTTAGGTTTTTCTCCTCCCTTCCTCTCTTCCCCTTTCTCCCCACTCCCTTCCTGAGATTGCATACTGTTTTATATAGGTTCTACACATACTTTCCTATTAAACACATTTTCACCTTAGTCATGTTGCATAGAAGAATTAAAATGGATGGGAGAAATCATAAAACAAACCAAAAACAAAAGAAAATGATCTGCTTCATTCTGTGATAGAATTCCATAGTTCTTTCCCTGGATGTGACCTTTCCCTGGATGTGGCCTTTCCCTGGCTGTGGCCTTTCCCTGGATGTGCCTTAAGAGACCAGTGGGAGTTATTTAAGTCCTTGCACTGTAATGAAGTACTGAGTCAACCAGACAAATTCCTCACACTATGTGATTTTTGCTGTGTACAAAGTTCTTCTGCTTCTGCTTATTTCATTCAGCATATTAAGTCTTTCCAGGCCTCTGTGAAGCATTTCTGTTCATCATTTCTTATAGCACAATAGTATTCCATTATATTCATACAGTACAATTTATTCAGCAGTTCCTCAATTGATGGGCATCCCCTTGATTTTCAGTTTTTGGCCACCACAAAGAGTGTTGCTATAAATATTTTTGTACATGTGGGATTCTTTTCCACTTTTATGATCTCTTAGGGATACAGTCCTAGAAGCAATTTTGCTGGTTCAAAGGGTATGCACATTTTTGTAGTTCTTTGGGCATGTTTCCCAAATTGCTCTCCAGAATGGTTGGATCAGCTCACAGCTCCACCAACAATGAGTTACTATTCCAACTCTCCCACATCTTCTGCAACATTTATTATTCTCCTGTTTTCTCATGTTAGCCAATCTGATAGGTGTGATGTGGTATCTCAGAGTTGTTTTGATTTGCTTTTCTCTAATCAATAGTGATTTAGAGCATATTTAATATGAGTATAGATAGCTTTAATTTCTTCCTCATAAAACTGCCTGTTCATATCCTTTGACCATTTACCAATTGGGAAATGACTTGTATTCTTGTATATTTGACTCAGTTCTTCACATATTTTAGAAATGAGACCTTTATCACAGGTATTAGTTACAAAAATTCTTTCCCATTCTTCTACTTTGCTCCTAGTCTTGGTTGCATTGTGTTTGGTTGTGTAAAAATTTTCAGTTTAATGTAATCAAAATTATCCATTTTGCACTTCATAATCCTTTCTTCAGTTAAAAATTCTTCACTTTTCCATAAATCTGAAAAATACGCTATTCCTTGCTCCACTAATTTGTTTATACTATCAGTCATTATCCCTAGATCATGTACACATTTGGACTTTAATTTTTTATATGGTGTCAAGTATTGGTTTCTGACTAGTTTCTGCCACACTGTTATTTAGTTTTCCTAGCAATTTTTGTTGAACAGTGAGTTATTATCGCAGAAGCTGGGATCTTTGGTTTATCAAACAGTAGCTTGCTCTATTTATTAGCTAATGGGTCTTGAGTTGCTAACATATTTCACTGATCTACCCCTATGTTTCATAGCCAGTACCAAATGGTTTTGATAATTGCTGATTTATAATAGAACTTGAAATCTGATAAAGCTAAGCCACCTACCCTAGCATTTTTTTCATTATTTCCTTTCACATTCTGGACTGTTTGTTTTTCCAGATGAATGTTGACATTATTTTTCCAGCTCTAGAAAATAATTATTTGATAATTTGTTTGGTATGACACTGAATATGTAAATTAATTTAGGTAGAACTGTCATTTTTATTACAGTGGCTCGGCCTACCAATGAGCAACTGATGTTTTTCCACTTACTTAGATCTGATTTTATTTGTGTGAAAAGTGTTTTGTAACTGTGTTCGTATAGTCTCTTGATTTGTTTTGGCAGGTAGACTCTCTAATATTTTATAGAATCTATTATAACTTTAAATAAGATTTCTCTTTCTATCTTTTGCTGTTGGGCTTTGTTAGTAATATATAGAAATACAGAAGATTGGTGTGGGTTTATTTTATAACCTGCAACTTTGCCAAAGATTTTTAAGATTTCAAGTAGTTTCTTTTTACTTTAATTTCTATGATCCTCAAAGTATGTCATCATATCACCTGCAAAGAGTGAAACTTATTTTCTTCCTTTCCTATTCTAATTCCTTCAATTTCTTATTCTTTTCTTATTGTTACAGGTAACATTTCCAATACCATATTGAATAATAGTGGTAATAATGGTCACCCTTGTTTCAACCCTGATCATATTGGAAATACATCTAGCTTATCTCCATTGAATATAATGCTTGCGGAAGGTTTCAGTTAGATATTGCTAATTATTTTATGGAAAGTTCCCTTTATTCCTATGCTCTCTAGTGCTTTCAATGGAAATGGGTGTTGTTTATTATCAAAATCTTTTTATGCATTTATTGAGATAACCATGTGGTTTCTGTTAGTGTTGTTGATACGATCAATAACGTTAATAGTTTTCCTCGTATTGAAACCAACCCTGTATTCCTGATATAAATCCTAACTGATCATGATATACTATTATTTTGATAAGTTGCTGTATTCTTTTTGCTAAAATCTTATTTAAAATTTTTGCATCTCTATTAATTAGAGAAATTGGTCTATAATTTTATTTCTCTCTTTTGGGTCTTCCTGGGTTAGGTATCAAAACTGTATTCATATCATAAAAACAATTTTGGAAGATTCCTTCTTTCCCATTTTTCCCAAATAGTCTATATAGTATTGGAATTAACTATTCTTTAAACTTTTGATACAATTCATTTCAAAACCCATCCATCTCTGGAATTTTATTCCTAGGCGTTTTATTGAGGGCTTATTCAATTTCTTTTTCTGAGATGGGGTTAGTGAGCTATTCAACTTCCTCTTCTGTTATTCTGCTTTTTTGAAACATTCATTCAGCTCATTTACATTGTTGAATAGATGGGCATAAAGTTGGGCAAAGTAATTTCTAATTATTGTTTTAATTTCCTCTTCATTGTAGATGAGTTCACCTTTTCACTTTTGATATTTATAATTTGGTTTTCTTCTTATTTTTGTATCAAATTGACCAAACCTTTATCAATTTTAATGTTTCTTCATGTAACCAAATCTTAGTACTTACTTGGGATTTTTAAATTTTTTTTGAGGTTTTTCAGCTGCATGCCAAATTCATTGATCTATTTTTCTTTTTCATTCATGTAGGCATTCAAAGATATAAAGCTTACCCTAATAAGTGTTTCTGCAGTATCCCATTAGATGTGGTAGGTTTTCTCATTATTGTCATTCACTTGAAGGAAGTTAAAGACTTTTTTCTTTGATTTGTTGTTCAACTCACTCATTCTTTATGATTATATTATTTAGTTTCCAATTAATTTTTGGCTTATTTTTCCATAGCCTTTTATTACATATACATTTGTATTGCATTATGATCTGAGAAGGATGCATTAACTATCTCTGCCTTACTGCACAAGATTGTGAAGTTTTATGTCCTAGTCCATGCTCATTTTTTGTATATGTGCCATGTACTGCTGAGAAAAAGTTATATTCCTTTCTATTCCCATTCAGTTTTCCACAAAGATCTATTATATCTACCTTATCCAGAGTTTTCTTCAAATCCTTAACTTTTTTTCTTGCTTATTTTAAGGTGAGTTTTATCAAATTCAGAGAGGGCAAATTTGAGATCCCTTACTTGTATAGTTTTCCTCTCCATTTCTTCCTGTTACTCCCTTAATATCTACTCTAAGAACCTGAATGCAGTACTACTTGGAGCATATATGTATAGTAATGGTATTGCTTTGTTGTCTATAGTACCTTTTAGCAGGATGTAGTTTCCTTCCTTATCTCTTCTGATTAGATCTATTTCTCCTTTTTGCTTTGTCTGAGATTAGGATTGCTACCATTACAATTGCAAATAACAGTTCTTGCAGCACAATAACATTATATTCATGTACCAAAATTTGTTTTGTATACAGTGACTTTCTTCTCATCAATGATTTCCTTGGGTTACAAGCTGAAGAATGGAGTCTGGTTTAAAGGGTATGGACATTTTAGTCACTTAATTTGTACAATTCCAGATAGCTTTCTGAAATGGTTGTACTCTTTCAGTACTACCAACAATACTTTAGTGTACCCCTCCTTCCAAATTCTATCAAGCGTTGGCCATTACCATTTTCTGTCATTTTTAGATTGATATATATTTTACTCATGGTAGTAGAATCCTAGAATACCACCACTGGGCACAGGGCCCTTGCTTAGTCTATACTCTATCTCTTGGAAGTACACAGCAAACAACAAAGCTGTTGGTTATCCTTTGTATCTATGCTATTGCTATGGATCTGTGGATAGCCTGGGGCTTTCCCAAAACCAGGTGCATAGCCTTTTCTTTTGCTGGGGTTGCTCAATGTGTGGTATGCTCACATATCTTCAATATCCACAGATTTCTCTTTGTTTTCCTATTCATAGCAGGCCTGAAAAACTGACTCAACTGACACTTTTTCTTGTGGTTCCCTCTCAGGATTAAATCTAGTGTATTTTCTAGATCTTTTTGGAGGAGATACTGAGAAGCTCATTATATTTCTTCCTACTATGCAACTATGTAACATATGTAACATCAGTAACTATGGACAGAGAAATACTAGTTAAATTATGAGGTCAGAAGACAAACTAAAGATTTAAGGAGAAAATAAGAGTGGAAAAGAGGCTACATTTACTGTATATATCTTTCTCAAGTCAAGTAGCCAAAAAAGAGAGAACTTATACTGGATAGTAGTTACTGGGAGCTCAGTACAAGTCAAGTTGAACATTTTATTAAAAATAAATTTTTTATACTGAGATGAAATAAAAAAAAAGAATAGTGGATCCTCAGTGTTACATAGTCCTTTACCTCAGTGAATAGCACTCACAGGGTGTACCAGAAATCTTGGTACACTTTTAAGCTTTAATAGTTTAAATCAAATTACAAATTTGTAAATCAGTTTGCAGAGTTCCTAGAACATAGCAGACATTGAATAAATGCTTCTTTCCCACACACAAACAATTTGTATTAGGAAACATAAATATGATATAGTTAGTGTGTTTTTTGTAGACTCAAAGAAGAACACATTTTCAGCAGAAGAGCGTTTTTTTTTTTCAAAAAATCAGTCTCTTATAAAATATCCTTCAATTTATATAATCCCAAAGGGTGGAGTGAAAATTATGACTAGGATGACTAGCATAGTCTCAATAAAACAACTGTTTATTAAAATCTAACTAGTGAAAGCTTCCATCACTTCATGCTTGATTCAATGGATCTGTCTGCCTCAAGTTTCTCCCTACTCCAATCCATCTTTCCTTCAGACACTGAAGTGTTTTTACCAAAAGTGCAGATGTGATCGTGTCACCCCACCGTGTCACTCAATAAACTCTAGTAATTTCCTACTAATTTCAGGAGCATACAGAATTCTTTGTTTGGTATTCAAAACTCTTCAGAATTTAGCAACCTACTATCCTTCTTATATCTTACTCCCTAAAATATGTTTTTCTATACAGTGACTCTGGCCTCCTTGCTGTCTCACAAACAAGACACTCCATCTCCTAGCTCCATGCATCATTTCACATTATTCTTCATGCCTGAAACACTCTACTCAACTTGGTCAACAGTCTCCTCATCTTTGTGACTTAAGTGAAGTGTGAATTAAAATCTTCCCTTCTGTAGAAAGTCTTCCACAGCCTCACTGAATTATAGTAGCTTCTCACTTTAAATTATTTTCTTATTTATTCTGAATATTGTTCAATTTGAATATATTTGTTTGCACATTATCTCTGCCATAAGACTATATGATCCCTGAGGGCAGGTCTGACTTTTGCCTCTTTTATATCCATAATGTTTAGAACATACATAGAACATAGAATGGGTTTAATAAATATTTATGGGTTCATTGGTTCAATATTTAATTGAGAGAATGGTTCTTGTGAGTGTGGTGGGAAGTGAAGGGAAATGAAAAATTTAGAACAGACATAGTCCTTTCTCTGAGGGAGTTTATAAACAAAGGAAAGTAGATAACATATACACAAACAGCTCATACACAATTATAAAGAAATCAAATATATGAATCATTGTTATTAGAACAGTATAAGTTCAATGAATAAAACTTACATGAGCAAAGTTCTTATGTGATACTCAGAATTAGAAAGCTCATTTTCCACCCTCTGGTGTCAGGGAAGCCTCCTTGGAATATGAAATATTTAAGTAAGTGTTTTTAAAGACAGGTGGAAACTTGACAAATCTTCAGAAATTTCTGGATTCATAGACTATATTGGCCATAGATCTGTTTGCTCATTTCAAAGAGAATCAAGAGGTTGGCATTAGACATGTTTCATTCAAATGTTTTTTTTTTACTTGAAAAGGATCTGTAGCTCTTTCTTACTTCTATGTAAAGACACTATATATTATCACCATGAAGAAGCAGATTGCTTGTCCTAATACTAAGGAGACAAATACTTTTGCCTTAGAAAAATATATGAGGATATGTTTATGAATATGGATATAGTATTGGTAAGACATATTTAAGTGAAGAAGAGTTAGTCTTTTAAAGATATAGGTTATAAGAAATAATTAAGCAACAAGACTTTATTAACATTATTGTTCAAATCTTAAAAGTATTTCTAAAAGAAAAATATGATGTGATTATACATTTCTGGTCTTGAACTTTACATATACTGAAGTAGAAAAATCTATAATCTTTTGCTGACTAAATTTTTCGACCACAAATCAAATTACTCGTGGTAATTTGAAAAATTCATTGATCATTTCCTAAGAATATAATTATGATATACTTATTTCTAATTTGGTGTATTTTTTAGTCATTATATTTTCTTCTCAATTTTTTTTAATGATAATTTAGCCAGTGACTACGAATCATATCCACAAAGAAATAATTGGTGTTGTCTTCATTTATCTGCATAGCTGATCTTTTTTTTATGCACCAAATAGTTGAATTATGTATTGATTCCAGCCACACCTATATTTTTGTCTTCAGATTCATTATATATGTGTGTTTATGTATGTGAGTGTATGTGTGTATGTGTGTATACATATATATATATATATACATACACAGATATATTTATTTATATATGTGTGTGTGTGTGTACATGTATGTATGTATGTCCTATATTTTCCCTGACATAGTATCAGAGGTGCTGCAGAACTGTTGTATACTTGTCATCTCCTCTGCTGTTCCCTTTTGTGGTACCCTTGCTGAAGGATACCTGTTTTTTCACAAGTCTCCCACATCTTCAATAATCAAATTTTTTATGTATCACTAAGTGTGGACTCATTCGCAAGAACGTTGGAAGGATGTTAAGTTTTAGATTACTCTCAGTAGTCATTTTTGTGAACCTTTCTTTTGAACGTACTTCTTTTCCTAGATTTACTTTACTCTTACACATGTCAAGTTCAATCCCCATCCTTTATAAATAGAGTTGCCCTTTGCATTAAGTTTTTGGGCAACTATCAAAAAATCCCCAATTATTTGACTTGTCACTTCTTTGTTGAGTTAAACTGAAGTTCTTCAAGTTTGTTGCATTGGAACATACATTAGATTGATAGTCAGAGAACCAAGGTCCAAAACCTAACTCTTCTATTAACTAATTGTTTTATCTTTAATGATTTAGTTTCCCTGCGTATGCATTCATTTCCTATCTATAACATAAGGGAGTTGGATTCAAGGTCCCTTCCTCTTATAAATCTTACACTTAATAACCTTTCCAAATGGGGTTTTGAATGGAGTCAAAATTGGGTATATACATCTGATGCAGAATCCTAGCAAAGCATACAAGTACTGCAAAAATCTATGTAATCCATTTGACCCCCTTATAGTCCCATATTTTATGCAGAATTTTTTTAATATATTGAATGAAATTACTACACTCTCATGCTACAGGTAATCACAGAGGCTCTGGTTCAGCGGTATTAAACATATGACCAATGTATTAAAAGAAGCCCACAACACTCCTGAGTTCAGCCCAACCAGATAAAAATATAATTGGGAAATATCCAACAAAATTAATAAAACCACCATGAAACATCTGTAATAGTGATATGTAGTTTTCCCTCAAGAATATTTATGTGTTATTTATTGTCCCCTATTTCTATTTGAGTTTGACTTCACTGCTTTAGGTCATTTAGAATGAAAATGTCTCAGTGAGAGGGGAAAACAGCAGTATCTTTCTGAATTAAAATCGCATTTGTCTTCTTTCCCCTAAATATGAAAGATTCAATTTTTTAAATAGACTACAAAAAATCTGGTGCAAAAAAATCTTAAATTTCCTCCAGAGTAACCCATTTCTCATTCTGCCATATAGGTCAAGTTCTTTGTCCTGGTATAAACTTGAGGGCATCGGCCTGTGAAGTCCAAGTAAATAGTATCTTCAGGAGGGGAGTATTTTTGTTGTGGTGTTAGCTCAAAATGAGATGACCTTAGGGGGAAAAAGAAAATTAATTTCATCTCTTATCTTGCATTTTCTTTGGAATTTCACTACATATATCCCCTTTGAGAAAATAGATTGTGATAATAGATGCCCATGCTGGATGTTGACATCTTAATGAGTCTGTGTCAACAGTTTGTCTTCCTCTTGGGAAGAGACAATTTTCAGACTGCAAAGAAAATGCATATTAATCCCATATGCCTTACCTATGTGCCCTGGAAGCTTACTGCCCTTCTGCTGATTTGGTACTGGCAATTTCTTATTTAGCTTTATTATCCTTGAGATGTTGCCAAGGAGGTCAACATTGAACTCACCAGAAAAAGTGATAAATCATTGAAAAATTCCATGCCTAATATGTGTGTGTGTGTGTGTGTGTGTGTGTGTGTGTGAAGGGTGATGCAGTCTTGTGAATTTCAATGAGAAGAAAATGAGTATGAAGAGAGATTGGCATGTGAAGTTCAGCAGTTGTCCAGTCACATACTGCTTTGTGGTCAGTGGAAAACTCAAAGAAAGTCATCATTTGATATTGATATTAAAAACAGACAAAAATCTCAAAATGAATATATGAATATTTCTCCCAGCAAAAGAACTATTATAATTTACTTGTTTCTTCTAAACCCAATTTATCACACACACACACACACACACACACACACACACACACACACACACATTTCAAAATGACAAGCAAATATTTTTTTAGGTGGAGAATATCCTGCTATACATGATTGAGAGCAGAGTTGTCTCCATGGCCAAACTAGTTTACCTGAGGAAATGATTTCCCACAAATTGATATAATGTTTCATCTTCATTACTGGTTTTCAGATAAAATATTTGTTTATGGCTCTGAGTAATTTACCCTTTATGTGTATGCTTATTTATTCATAGAGGCCAGGACAAAGCTTCTTTCTTTTTGGCTATTTGGAGGTGGCTTAAAGTCAGGCTGAGAAAGACGTCCTCTATATTCAAGAATTTCAGTTAACATTTTTGTAGTTATTTTTCTCCCCTCTGAATTAATGTGGTTGAATTACAGAGTGATAACTGATTTTTTTCTTCTCTTAGAAGTCGTTAGCATAGGGGTGAAGGACCAACAGAGGACAGTCTGAATGGGTGTATTTTTATTGAAAGATAGGACTGCTTATCCTCTAGAGAGTACACAAAGTATGAGAATGAAGACTGATGTGTAGGGAGGTCATACCTCTGGTCATGGATATCCTGTGGCAAAAGCATAGTTTGTCCTATGCTTATTATTATGTCTAATCTTTTTGTTAGTTTTTGTTTCTTAACTGAGAATTTTAAAAATCATTGAAGTTTTTATTGTATTGATTTGCTTTATTGTTTTATGCTTTATATGAAATAATTTAGTGAAACTATGTCTTCAAACCCTACTCTCTTTCAGCCCCCATATCTGATGTGCTGCAAGTCCTTGCAATTCTATCTTCACAATACATAATCTCTCTCATTCCAACCACCTTGGTGCAGGTCCTCATCACATAAGCCTGGACTATTGCAATTGCTTTCCGGTTCGTATTTCATGATTCAGAATCGTGAAGGAATATTCATTGCCACCCTAGAAGTTGTGAATATTGCATTGGCCCTACAATAACTGATATTCATTTGGAAGATTAACCCTTGAAAAGTAATTGTTTTGCAGCAATCAGTAAGTTTGATAGTGCCAATATGGTAGCACCCATTTATAGATCACAAAAGTGTGACTCAGAGAGTTCAAATTACTTCCCCACGACCATGCCACAGGAAATTACTAGAACAACTTTCTGAAATAAACAACTAGCTTATTGATTGCTCTCATTTATGGGAAAAAGTCTAATGGACACATCATGCATGAGATCCGCAGTCTGTATGGACTCATATCATTCCCAGTTATGGTTCACATCAGATTAAAATATGATTAGGAAATGCTTAAGGAAATAAATTAAAATAAAATAAAACATAGACAATATTACAATTTAAATTATCAAGATGCAGACACCAGGTATTCTATTGACTTCTTTTTCCATCTGAGTTTGACACCACTCACCTAAGAACTTTTGAATTCCCTGTTTGGTCAGATATATAAAGGAAACAACTTTTGTTTGGCCTTTATATCAGACACTTTGTGGAATTTAATGAATCATGTTACAGTTTACTCAAAAGTTCTTATATGTAATGCTGTTTCCTTTCTTTATATTAAAAGCCCAACAAAATTTGCTTCTATTTAGATGTCACTCAACATTGTAATTCTAACAAAGAAATGTATTAGATATGCCTCAAAGGAAAGCAAAAAGAACAGTTAATAGCTTACAAGGACAGTTAGGTGGCACTGTGAATAGAGCACCAAGCCTGGAGTAGAGAAGGTGTGCATTCAAATATATCCTCAGACATTTATTAGTTGTGAGACCATGGGAAGTCACTTCACTCTGCTTGCCTCAGTTTCTTCATTTATGAAAGGAATTAGAGGAAGAAATAGCAAATCAGCCCAATATCTTCGCCAAGAAAACTTCACAATGGAGTCATAGAGTGGGACATGAGGGAAATGATTGAACACCAACAAAAATCGGTTATAAACTCACATAGAAATAGAAAAAATCCATATATACATATACACATGCATGTGCATATGCACATATATACATACATGTATACAATGTGTAAATGTGTGCATTGGGTATTCGTACATAAATGTGCACACTCATACGTACATGTATGTATATGTGTATATATGTGTATGCATATGTGTATACATATATATACATGCATAAGCACATACACATGCATATGTATGCATTTGTGTGTATAAGTGGGTAGCTGTGTATATGTATATATAGGAGTAGTTCCCCCAAACTGTTTTTGGGTGCTCATTAAAAAAATCATGGTTAATTTTTTATCTGATAATTCTTTCCCTCTAACTCAATCCCAGCAACAGAGTAAGGACCTGATATTAACTAAAAATCCTTGAATGAAACTATTTAGAATATTAGTCTATAGAATAAGAAGTTACTGAAATCAAGGTTCTGTTTTTTCCCTTTATATCATATGGACTATTCCTAGAAGGGCCCACGTTCTGTATTTGTAGATTAATATACTCTCCATCTTACTATTGTTAGCATTACACCATGTACATGACGCCAGCTTTATGCCCAGAAGCATCTTCAATGAGATTAGACTGGTAATTTCCATAAACATTGGCAAAATTTTAAGTATATTAGTTCTACGAACTGTGAATACATCGAGCATATAAACTTGCAGTTTAAATAGTGTGCAGTTTGATAGGCATAACATAAGAATGAAAACAGTTACATTTAAATGTACCTTTGTTCTCACTATAATAATTGCTCAAGCATACATAATCTAGAAGTAAAAAAAAAGTTACTAGCATTACACCTAGTAAATATTTATAATTTGTTTGAAAAAAAACTACGTATGCATACACTATATGTTTTTATGTATGTGTCTGTAAATTAATTCCATGTTGAAAAGTTTCAATCATTTCCAACTCTCGGACACCCCATCTGAGATCTTTTTAGCAAAGGTACAGGAGTAGTTTGCCATTTCCTTCTACAGCTTATTTTACAGAATAAGAAACTGAGGCAGAGTTAAGGGACTTGCACAGGGTAACACAGTTAGTAAATGTTTGAGACTAGATTTGAACTCAGGTCCCCCTGACTCCAAGCCCAGCACTTGACCCACTGAGTCACCTAATACCCCTTTCGGAATGAATACATGAGTAAAAACACAACAAAACAAAACAAAAAAAAAAAAAAACAAGTGATTACTATGTGCAAATCACTATGCTAAGTACTACAGATACAAATAGAAAAGTAAGACAGTTCCGGCTCTCAAGGAGTTCACATTCTAATTGGTAAGAAAAAAAATAGACGTAAGGTTTCAGCTACAAATCAAATGTAAAAGTCCCCTGATCCTCCAAATGTAATGCCTATATAGATAATAATGCCTGATCTTTAATCAATTAATAAACACTTATTTATTTTCTACTAGATTCCAGGCACTGTGCTAAGTGCAGGCTATACAAAAGGAAGGAAGAGACATTAATGTCATTTCCATTAATAATATATTTTTGAGATACTGGCATATTTGATGGTTCCAAGGACTTTTATTGACAAGAACTTTCCTTTCTCAATCATTGGTAGCTATAAATTGAGTACTTTAAAGAGCAGTTGCCAGGATGCATTTTTACAGTGTCAACTTCCCAGGATGCTAGCTAAGTGGGCTGGGATTGGTGTTGTTCTCATGTTTCTTGGGTTCAGTAACCTGTATCTCCATCAGGGTCTGACGGAAGATGGATATCATGGTCATGATGGTAGTTTTATGTACCTAGCACCTAACCTTATCTTTTTTCTTCAAGCTGTTTAATGTTTAAGTTAGGTTAGCTTACTTGCCTTGTGTATTGAAGTTGGTGAGTATGACTGGCACCTTCTCCATAGGCGTTATTTCCAAATTGCTATGAGTGTTGTGTCAGATGCAGATATATTCATGTAGGGGATCCTGCGACTTGAATAGCTATTATTGCTATCTCAGTGTTGATGGCAATTGGTCAGCAATTGTTATTTGTGGTGATGAGGATGTTTATACCCTTCCTCAGATTGAATAAAAATCTTTTATTTGATTGTTCCCCTCAATGATGCTTGTAGTGGCTGAGCTAAAAGCAAATCTAGTGGAATGGAGTAAGACACTGATATTCTTAAAGTTCTTTCATTCAGGGTTTGAGATTGTCCCCATCAGCATCTATAAGGAAGTGCTATTCAAGTACATTCCACTTACCTGGAATATACTGCCACTCCCTCAGGATGTCTTACAGCTCTAGGTATGTATGCATATATGTATGTATCTATTTCTACATGTGTACATAAATAAAGAGTGATCTTGTCTTCCCTTGGGATTTTGGTGCAATAAAATTCTAGATTTCTTTGTAAATATAAATGATGAAAAATAAAATTGATAATATGTGGTATTGTAGTAGGATGTTTGAAGGAAGAAAACAAAAATTACAATCTTGGGTAACAAAAAATGCCTGTTAATAACACTATTGAAAATAGTTTTTAAATGGCAATGATGTAGAAAAAATGTTTTGACATTTCAGTAATGAAACATTGTAGATGAATAGTGAGATGATGGAGGTATTTTTGGAACTGAGAATTATGGAATTTGCTCAATTTTTTTTAAAGGCAGAATTAATGAGCTTTAATCGGATAAATGAGTTGCAGTTTGAATATAGATGACTAATAAGCACATAGTACATTTATATATTAATATCTTAATTTCAGTTTCAATTTTATTCAATTTAACAATATATGAAACTTCTATTAAAGTCATGGCAGTAGGGAGAGAGTAAGTGAAGTACAGGCCTTGCTTTCAAAGGTATATAACATGTAAAAGGAAAAGGCAAGTACATATAACATGATTTATATGGAAATCTCTACAAAACAAAAAAGGATGAGGAAAGACTTCTCATTAGATCTGAGATGAACCTTAAAACAAGTTAATAATTCTAAAACTAGGAAAAATTTACATAATCTAGAAGTGATAAGACCTAAATATTTATGCCAATTGTTTTATATTATAATAATTTTCTATTGTGTACCTCTCCCCTAACCAATGAACTATCCTTTGAAACAAAGATTTTAAAGAAAGAGGAAAACAAAACATCAGTTCAATAAAGCCAACCAAGACACTTGACACAATGGCTAGAATACTGGATCTGGAGTTATGGAGACATGAGTTCATTTTCAGCCACAGACACTTAGTAATTATGTGATCTATTTGTCTCAATTTCCTTAATTATAAATTAGGGATAAAGGAGTACCTTCCTAAAAGGGTTGTTATAAAGATCAAAGGAAATAATATATTGTTCAAAAATATTTAATAAAGTGCCTGGTACATGGTAAGTGTTACAGACCTTTGTATTCCCTCTTTCCTTTCCCCCTATCACAGTATGTAATAGGATAACAATTCTACTTCTATCAAAACCTCCAGTTAATCCATGAAAGGACTACAGCAGGTTTTCTCAAGTCTTCTCCAAAACCATTTGTAGTCATTTTTGTTACATAATTTACAGCTATATTTGATTATCTTCCATTTACCTTTTTCATTATGTTTGTTATTTGCCTGGTTTATATTTCCAGTTATATATGTATATTGTACATGTGGAATACACACACTTATATGAGTGTGTCTATGTCTATACAACATATGTACACAAATGCATATGTATAATATATGTATACATTTATTCCCCTAAATATTATTTGTCAAGGAGATGCTATTTTCAGTTCAAGCTAAACTCATCATGGTTTATCATTGCAAAGAAAGATTCCAAATTTTCCATCAAAGGCTCGAATCGTTTCCTAACAAATGACAATTCAATCATCAGCAGATATACTAAGTAACAAAGAAACATGTTTATGCAGAAATCAGAGGAAGTACTCATAAGAGAATATATATCACACAATCCAGAATGAATGAGTTCTCCCACTGGAAGCATGGTAAATTAATTCAGTCATTTGAGAAAGTTCTAGATCTTATCTCACAGGAAAGTTCTCTAAGTCTCTAGTGTAGCAATAGAGGGATATGAATTTAAAGGAGATTGATAACTTCTACTAAGATGTCTTCCTCCCGCAGTCCTTTTTCCCCTAACAACCTAAAGTGGGATTAGTATCTTCCATCTTCTCTATTGAAACTGAAGGGGAAAAGTACCCAAAGTGTCTACAGACCCCAGAAAGACAGATGAAAACTTATGAAAACTCACTTCCTACTTTTCTCACTTCCCATGCTTCTCAATTCCTCCCTCATGCAAGCATGGATATTAATCTCAACAATGGAGGAGAGACTGCTATAACAATGGACTTTGGGACTTGGATTACATTCCAAAATGTGGAAAATAATTTATATAAATTTGAGGGAGAATGAAGATTATTGGGTGATTCCAATTTTCTTCACCTAGGAGGTAGATGCTAGGAATAGTGATGCTTCCCTTGATAGAAGGAAGCTCCCCCCAAAGTGGAAAGGATTCAATGGGATCATGGAGATGGGAAATAGATAATATATTCTGCTATTAACTTGATTTTCAAAGGCCTGGGAGACATGGAGGTAGAAATATCCAAAAGTCAGTTAGTTGATGATGTGTAATTAGAGTTCAAAAGAGAGTCTAGGCTTTGATTTTTAGGCATAGGTCATTTGTGTAGAGATGATAACTAAACACATGGAAACAAAAGAGATCACAAAGAGAGGATGAAGAAAGAGAAGAGATAAAACCCCTAGGTCAAAATTTAGGAGTGGGTCACATTGAGGATAATCTAGATCTGACTTTAGGTGAAAAAAAGTTTGAAATCATATTCATATAATTTCTAGCTTTGTTTTGGCAGGTAAATTTCCAAATATTTTATGTTGTCTCCAGTTATTTTAGATGAAAATTCTCTTTCAATCTCTTATTGATAGTATGTAAAATACTGTTCATTATATCCCGTGATTTTGATTAAGTTGTTAATTGTTTCAAGTAGTTTGCTTTTTTTTACTCAATTCTCTAGGATTCTGTAAGTATACCATCATATAGTTTGGGTTTCATGGCATGTTGTGGGGTTATCTCAAATGAATTCACAGACTCAGACCATCTCCAAACAGAGCAAAGGTATTTATTGAGAGTGATGCCTCTCAGGAAGTGGGCTGGTTTCTAAGAGAAAACAGGAACTAATTAGAGGAAAATGGGAAATTTTCCAGAGCAAAGAAGCAATTACATCATTATAGAATATATTGCTCCTGAAGAAATCAGGATTTTAGGTGGGACTTGAAGGGAAAAGTGAATTTCAGATGTTGGGGACAGTCTGAAAAAATACTCCAAGACTGAAGGTGGTGTGTCATGTGTAGGGAGCAGCCAGAAGGCTAGTATCACTGCATGTGAGAGGGTGAATAAGGTGCAAGGAACTGGGAGGGGTAAGGAAGGCAATGAATGGCTTTGAATGCCAAACAGGAGTATTTAGAGGGAGGTTTATAATTTTGGGTTTGAAGGATTGCCACTTGGTCTTCTTGGTCCGAGGTGGA
Organism: Potorous gilbertii; assembly: GCA_028658325.1. NCBI lineage: Eukaryota > Metazoa > Chordata > Mammalia > Diprotodontia > Potoroidae > Potorous > Potorous gilbertii. The sequence goes on from CM053769.1 coordinate 631,850,151, forward strand.
AGTAGGTGCAACAGGAGGATGCTATAAAGAGGCAAATTTAGGCTTGATGCAAATAAAAACTTTGAAGCCGTTAGAGTAAAATGATACTTCTTATTGGGTAGTGGGTTCCAGGGTTCAGTGGAGTTCTCCAAGCAGAGTACCCAGATGGCTTTCTAGATTGTTGTGGAGGGCATTCTTTTTATTGTTTTGTTTTTGTTTTATTATTTTTTTTAATGTTCTACAAAAATTTCCTTAAAATTAAGATTTTTATCCCCCCAACACCTTCCCCACGCTACCCTCCTCCCTCCCCATGACAGAATACAATTCCGCATAGGTTCTACATATACTTTCCTATTGAGTACATTTTCACTATAGTCATGCTATGTAGTCGCATTAAAATAAATGGAAGAAATCATGAAACAAATCAAAACATAATACACTGAAACCCACCCACATACACACAAACATGTTCTTCTACATTTTGTGAATGATCTCCATATTTCTTTCTCTGAGTGTGGAAGGCGTTTTGCCTTAGAAAACCATCATTGGGATTTTTTTTTCAGTAAGTTCTTGTGTTATTACGAAGTTCCAAATCTACCAGAAAAAACTCCCACACACTGTGGTTGTTGCTGTACACAAAGTTCTCCTGGTTCTGCTCCTTTTGCTCAGCATCAGATCATATAAGTCCTAGTGGAGGACATTCTTGTTTAGGTCTTTGGGTTGAGCAGGAAGCCCTCTAAGTGCCTTTCAAATTCAAAGGCAATCTTGCTTGTGAGTCTGCCAAGAGAGGTTTTATGATATTCTGTGGTCTGACTTGATATTTCACTATCTTTGTTGTCTTTTCTCTCTAATGTTGTTATCCCTGACTACTTTTTTCTTTCATCTCCCAAATTAACTCAGCAATTCTAGATGTCACTTCAGGGCTCTCCTTTCATCTCTCTTCTCTTCTGTCTGCTACAGACTTTCATTTGTTCTTGAGGGTTTAATTTTTTCTTCTTCTCTTCTCTTACTGTATACTCCCTTCCTTGGTTTTTTCTGTTAGGTTCAATTTCCCTATATTTATATATTACTCTTAATCTATATATCTAGCGGTCATATCTCTCCAGAACTTCTAATTCACCATCACAAACTGCCTGCTCAATATCCATTTATATATTCCATTTTTTTCTCAAATTTAAAATTGTCCAAATTGTAACATTGTTTTCCCCTTCCTGGAAAAATTTCTATTTATGTCAAGGACACTGATATCCTTACATTCACTCATGTCTCAATATCATTCTTTACTCTTTCTTACTTTTCTCATGACCATTGAGCCAGTTGCCAAAACCTGTTATTTCTACTTCCATACTAATCTCTTGTATATATCCCTTTTCCTCTATTAACATGGCTGCCAGCCTAGTTCATGCCGCCATCTTTTTCCATGTAAGATATTGAAGGCTTAATATCTCTACAATCTCTTTTTACCTTCTGACATTTTTCTTTATCCCCATTGCTACTCGTCTGTTTCTCTGGTATCGTTTTCTTATTCCCAACTATACTTTGAATGAATTCTGCTCCTCTTCAATACTTCCTCAGGTACTGCCTGATGTTATGACTCTCAAGATTCCTTCTGATTTTGCTCCCAAAGTAGCAACACACTAACTTTTCTTCCTTTAACTCAGTGATTAATTCATTCTCTTTCCAGGTTTAACATGTGAGAAAAGGTGTCCAATACTACAACCTTCCAGAGGGCAGAAGAGAACAAGAAGTCTAGTGCTAATTCCTTTTCCACCCGATAGCCCTTAAAGTGTTGGAGAGAGTATATGTCTTATCTGCATTAGGTTTAATATTCCCAGTTATTTCATTTTTACTCCTGGGTGCCTTCACCATCTGGAGGCTAACTGTGCACACTGTCCAGCATCCTTCCTAAGATGTTGTGTCCATAGCTGAATACAACATTCCAATAATGGTCTAATCAGGTCATTGTAATGAGATAATTGAACTCTTACTTCCCTTCTCTCAGTGTAGCATAAAAGTGACATTCTCTAGTTGGTTTGAGCTTGTAGTTTACTATCTCTATCCACTATCCACTTCATTTTCTTTTAGTGAACTTCTTTGAGGGAATTGTAGCTTCCACTGCCTTATTCTTGTTAAAAGTAGCTTTTTTGAAACCCAAGGGGCTTTATATTTGTCTTCTAATAATATCTTATTAGATTAAGTCCAGTGTTCTGGTCTGTTGAGATAATTTTAGATAAAAATACTGTCATCTCATATGATAGTCCCATATAGAGTCATACCTTTTAGATTTATCTTATATGCAAATATGGTAAGAAATGCTTTCTGTGTTTGCCCCTGAGCTATTGATAAAAATTTAAAATAGGTTTTTTAAAGTCTCTGCTCCAAGTTGACATAAATGTTAATTAGTTGGCTTTGGGTCTGGTAATTGACTGATTCTTAATCCACTTCATAGAATTTATATCTGTCTTGTCCACAAGTATAACATGAAAGAAATTCTGTCACAAAAAAGGAAATGGGTTTAGGATTCTATTCTTGATGAAGACAGGCTGACTCTAATGCTTGGTTTTCTGAAGCCACAATTTAGCATCATTTGCTCAGTGATCCTGTCCTTTAATCTCCATGCTCACATTCTGCCCTCCTGTAACTTCCGAACATAGGTCAAGGTCTCTTCACATCTTTTTCTTTACAGTGTTTACCTGCAAGATTCTCGTTTCTCAAGTGTTAATTTAATTTTCCCTGCTATCTTGTAGAATGGATAGATATTCCCCAAACTCTTTTCTCCTTTCTTCCCAAAGGACTGCATCTTGAGTCTTCTCCCCTTAATAGCCAAGAGAAGCTGTGTCTCTCTAGCTGAGAGATCTCATTTGGTACGGAAACTGGAAACCCAAGAGAGACAAAGTTCTCGTAGTTCTCCAACATCATTTCCCTGTACATGTCCTTCTGGTCAGGATTCAAGAAGTTCCATTCTCCTAGGTGAATTCCACAACAACATCTTGGAATGTCAGTAATTTCTTTCTCTTGAAGATCATGGCCCTCCAAAATCCTCCATTTTTCAGTGTTTCCTTTGATATTCTAATTTACCCCCAGTTTTGTCTCCCATATAGTTATTTACTCAGAAAGTTCAGTCCCTGGCACATAGTAGGTGCTTAATAAATGCTGGCTGCAGGGAGTCCTCAGGAAACAATCCATCCCCCCTAATAGCTATGAAGAGAATAGCATTTCCTCTCCCTAATAAACTTTTTTTGCATTTATTGAGTCATGTGATTTCTGTTAGCTTTGTTATTGCTATGGTCAATTATGCTGATAATTTTTCTAATAGTGAACCAGCCCTGCATTCTTGGTATAAATTCCATTACATTACATTATAAGAAGGTATAATAAACTCTTTGCTAATATTTTATTAAAAATTTTCTCATTTAATTCATTAGGGAAATTGGTCTGTAATTTTCTTTCTCTGTTTTGGCTCCTCCCAATTTAGATATCAGCACCATATTTGTAGCATAAAAAGAATTTTGTAGGTCTTCTTCGCCTAATTTTGAAAAAATAATTTATGTACTATTGTAATTAATTGTTCTTTAACTGTTTGATAAAATTCACTTACAAATTCATTTGACCCTGAAGACTTCTTCTTAGGAAGTTCATTGATGACTTATTCAATTTCTGTTTTTTTTTGTGAAATGGGGTAATTTAAGTATTTTATTTCATCTTCTATTTATCTGAGTAATTTATATTATTGTAAACATTCCTTTATTTCACTTGGTCACAATTATGAGCATAGAGTTGGGCAGACTAGCTCTTACTTATTGCTTTGATGGTCTCTGCATTGGTGATAAATTCATCCTTTTCATTTTTGATACTGTTGATTTGGTTTTCTTCTTATTTTTTAAATCAAATTAATCAAAGGTTTAGCTATTTTATTGATTTTTCATAAAACCAGCTCTTAGCTTTATTAGTTGTAAGGTTTTCTTAATTTCATGTTTTATTAATCTGGCCTTTGATTTTCAGAATATGTAAAAATCAATTGGGAACTTTTGATTTGTTATTTTTACAGCTCTTTTACTTGCATCCCCTATTCATTGGTCTCCTCTTTCTCTATTTTATTCATGTAAGCATTTAGAGATATAAAAATTTTCTTAAGAACTGCCTTTCCTGTATTCTATTAGTTTTGGTATATTGTTTCATTAATAGTATTCTCTTTGATGAAATTATTTATTATTTCATGATTTGTTGTTTGACCCACTAATATTTTAGGATTACATTATTTAACTTCGACAGTGTTTAGCCTATATTCTTTTAGCGTTTTATTACATGTAAATTTTTATTGCATCATGTTCTGAAAAGAAAGCATTTAATTATTCAGCCTTTCTGTAGAGGATTGTGAAGCTTTTATGCCCTAGTACATGGTCAATTTTTGTATAAGTGCCATGTACAATTGAGAAAAGGGTATATTCCTTTCTATCCTCATTATATTTCCTCCAGAGGTATATCAGATATAACTTTTCTAAAAGTATATTCACCTTGTTGATAATCTAGAAAAGAAAAAAGAAAGGATTGATCAAACAGTAGGAAAAGTATAAGAATGATGTCATGATGAGTAGGAAAGGGGAGGGTACTGAGGGGTAGAGCTAGTAAATAGAGGTAACATATCAGAGAACCAGAAGAATAAGGCTTGAGAAAAAAAATCTTCTGCATTTAATGATGGTAAATATTGATAACCAAAGAGAATTTCACTTGAGTTGTCATTTAAATGCCACTGTGCATGTGTGTGTGTGTGTGTGTGTTTGTGTTTATGAGATTTTTCCTGTAGTTCAGTTCTGAAAGGGAGAAGATAATTATCAAAAGAGATGGTGAATTGAAGTTTTCATTTTTGTTTTTTAAGGATTTGGGAAGACCCGGCAATTTTCACAGATAGCAGGAGAAAAGTAAGTTAATAAGGATAAATTCAACATTAGAAATGGTCACATAGAAGGGTCAAACTTCCAGAAGAGAAAATAAGGAGGAGGTAGAAATTAATAACAAAAAATCAAGGTGCTAGGGTTTATTAAAAAGCAACTTCTTCCTGAGAAACAAGAGTGAATGAGGAAAGATGATGGGATGATGTAAAAGGTGGTTTCAATGTGGAATAGGAGACAATTAATGATAGGTTGTCACTAATTTATCTCTAAAGTCTGACGTGGTAATTTGATATAGGAGACTGAAATAAGGAACATGAGGAAAGAACGGATGAGCTGGGAAGGAGACTGAATTGAGTAGGATACAAAATAAAGAATAAAAAGACCGAATAAAGGCAAGAATTAATACAGGAAAAATTTTGATTTATACTTTTTTTTAAAATAAATTTATTTAACTTTTACATTCATTTCCACAAGATTTTGGGTTCCAAAATTGTCTCCCCATTTGTCCCCTCCCACCTCCCCAATACACTGGACATTCTAATTACCCATATCACCAATCTGCCCTCTCTTCTTTCATCCCTCCCCTCTCTTACCCCATCTTCCCTTTTGTCCTGTAGGGCCAGATAACTTTCTATTCCCCAATACCTGTATTTCTTATTTCCTAGTAGCAAGAACAATACTCAACAGGTGGTTCTAAAATTTTAAGTTCCAACTTATCCCCATCCCTCCCTCCCCACCTATTCCCTTTGGGAAGGCAGGCAATTCAATATAGGACATATCTGTGTACTTTTGCAAATGACTTCCATAATAGTCGTCTTGTGTAAGACTAAGTATATTTCCCTCCATCCTATCCTGGCCCCCATTGTTTCTACTCTCTCTTTTGATCCTGTCCCTCCCCGAGTGTTGATTTCAAATTGGTCCCTCCTTCCATTGCCCTCCCTTCCATCACACCCCCACCCCGCTTATCTCCTTCTCCTCCAATTTCCTGTATTGTAAGATACGTTTTCATACAAAAATGATTGTGGATTTTATTCCTTCCTTTAGTCAAAGATGATGAGAGTAAACTTACTGGTTTTTTTTTCTCTCAGCTCTCTTTTTCCCTCCATTAAGAAGACTCCTGCCTGCCTCATCTATGAGAGATAATTTATCCGATTTCATTTCACCTTCTCTCCTTCCACTCCATTTCTCTCTCACCATTTACCTTGATTTCTTTTAAGATATGATCCCATCCTATTCAATTCACTCGGTGCTCTGTCTCCGTGGGTGCGTGCATGTGTGAATGTGTGTGTATGCATGCCTGTACGTGTATGTGTGTACGTGTGTGTATGTATATGTGTGTAATACCACCAACTACCCAGATACTGAAAAATTTCAAGAGTTACAAATATTGTCTTTCCATATAGGATTGTAAACAGTTCAACTTTGGTAAGTCCCTTGTGACTTCTCCTTGCTGTTTACTTTTTCATGCTTCTTCTCATTCTTGTGTTTGAAAGTCAAATTTTCTTTTCAGCTCTGGTCTTTTCATGAAGAATGCCTGAATGTCCTCAGTTTCATTGAAAGACCATATTTTCCCCTGAAGTATTATACTCAGTTTTGCTGGGTAGGTGATTCTTGGTTTTAGTCCAAGCTCCTTTGACTTCTGGAATATATTATTCCATGCCCTTTGATCCCTTAATGTAGAAGGTGCTACATTTTGTGTTATCCTGATTGTATTTCCACAATACTGGAATTGTTTCTTTCTAGCTGCTTGCAATATTTTTTCCTTGACCTGAGAACTCTGGAATTTGGCCACAATGTTCCTAGGAGTTTCTCTTTTTAGATCTCTTTCAGGTGGTGATCGATATACTCCTTGAATA
>CM053769.1:631856977-631884456 GCA_028658325.1 Potorous gilbertii
TATCAGGGTAGTTTTCCTTGGTAATTTCATGAAGGATGATGTCTAGGCTCTTCTTTTGATCATGGCTTTCAGGTAGTCCCATAATTTTTAAATTTTCTCTCCTGGATCTATTTTCAAGGTCAGTTGTTTTTCCAATGAGATATTTCACATAATATTCTATTTTTTTCTTTCTTTTGGTTTTGTTTTGTGATTTCTTGGTTTCTCAGAAAGTCATTAGCCTCCATCTGTTCCATTCTAATTTTGAGAGAACTATTTTCTTCAGTGAACTTTTGCACCTCTTTTTCCACTTGGCTGATTTTTCTTTTGAAAGCATTGTTCTTTCCATTGGCGTTTTGAACCTCTTTAGCTAACTGAGTTAACATATTTTTCAAGGTGTTATTTTCTTCAGCATTTTTTGGGTCTCCTTTATTAAGGTATTGACCCGTTTTTCATGCTTTTCTTGCATCTCTCTCGTTTCTTTTTCCAGTTTTTCCTCCACCTGTCTAACTTGATTTTCAAAATCCTTTTTGAGCTCCTCCATGGACCAAGCCCATTGGGTATCTATTTCAGATGTTTGGGATAGAGAGGCCTTGACTCTTACCTGATGGTAAACAGACCTCTTTCTTGTCAGAGAGGAATGGCGGAATCATCTTCTCAAGAAAATAAGCTTCTCTGGTCTTAGTTTTTTTCGCTTTTCTGGGCATTTTTCCAGCCAGGTACTTGACTTCTGAGAGTCCTCTCCACCCCTGCCTAGGTCCACCCAGCTAGTGGTTGGGGTCTGAGATTCAAATGCTGCTCCCCAGCATCAGGGCTTTTGGCGGCAGGCCTGGCTGCTATTCAGGGTAAGATTAAATCAGGTTCTCACGTTGAGGCAGGGCCACCTCTCAGGCTCAGTTTCCTCAGGGGGTTTATGCAGAGATCTTTTTTAATGGAGCTGCTGCAGAGCTCCTGCCTGCTCTGGGAGCCTATGGTCGTTGCTGCCTCTGCCTTTGCCACAGCCGCTGCCTCCTGAGGGGGTCCGAGTCCCGGAGATACCCCGCTCCCCTCTCAGCCAGTCTCTCTCACTGACCTGTGCGTCTGTGGGTGGAGGGACCTTCGCGGCCACTGGAGATTCCGGTCCCTGAAGCCTGCTTGGCTCTGCTTGCTCCTCTCAATGCCGCGTGGCCACGGCAGGGCAGGACAGGGCTCTGCCCCCGTCCGGAGCTCGATGGACCTTTGGTGCTAGTTTTTCAGGGTTCTCTGCAACGGAAATCTCCTTCACTGTGTTTCTGTGCAGCTTCCACTGTTCCAGAATTTGTCAGGAGTTCTTTTTAGAGGAAATCCATGGGCTGTGGGTTCAGAGCTAGCAAATGAGAGTCTTTCTACTCCGCCATATTGGCTCTGCCCTGATTTATACTTAAAAATCAGTTTAGTTGCATGCTTTCCACAATTTATTAAGTAGTAGGCAAAGAATTGTGAGGAAGATGGATTGTAGGAGCAAGTCACAGTTGGGTTTACCAAGTTATAAGCACATGGAATTAAAGAGTAGGAGGTTCTACACCAGTAAACCAGAAAATATTAGCATCTCAAATTCAGATATGAGTATTTATTTGCTTTTATTGTTTGTCTGTTATTTTCTTTCATCAGATAAAGTATGGTGACAGGAAACATTTTATGTTTTGTTTTTTGTTTTGTTTTGTTATGTCTTTGAACCTTCAGTGTCCTGCACAGTTCCTGGTACTTGAAAACATGTTTAACAAAATTCTTGTGAAATTCATTTGGAAAGGGTCAAGATTAAGTGAGGTCATGGATGATGTATAGGGAAATTTAGTCAGTTCCTTCTCTTTACTTTTTTGTACCCTCCTCTACTAAATTACATGCTGGAAAGACCACTGGACTAAATATAGCCCTTGAAAATCCTTGAAACTGTATGGAAGTTAAAATGATTATTTTGCATATTCAGTGTGACTATCTAATTTAGTTTCCACTGTGTTTGCATTTTATCCTGTAGGATGATTTTTTTAAATGTTTGTATGGAATAATGTATAAAATCTGCATATCTACCTGCAAATATATGCATTCAGTGCCGTTTGTCAAAATGTTTTAATCTTGTCTTAAAGCTTGTGTTTTTTACTAAGTGTTATCCTTTTAAACCTAGGACATTAATGTCATGGACAAATCACAATAGATGTATGTCTCAGTCACTGTTTTTTAAATATTACTTTTGAATTTTTTTTTGCATTCAGCTCGACTCATACAAGTAAATTGTATGAGATGCAGTGATTTCTATGCAATCCACAATTTAAAAAAAAATAAACATTTAATTTTTTTTTTTGTTTTCTTTTGGTGGAGGGTTGTCCTGAAATTCAATCTGTATGTATAAGTCCTATGTGGAAATATCATATCCAAACCATATCTTTTATTTAGAATAACTTTGCCAACAAGCATCAAAATCTAAATTGATCTACTCACAGTCACACAGTAGTATTATTATTCAAGAAGTGAACACAGATGATTCTGCCTCCAGGGACAGTTAATTAGTCACTCTACCACAATGTTTTCAGCTGATATATTACCAAGAATAAAACAGAACTTTTAAATGGGAAACAGCAGACCAAGGTATTTTTATAAAGTTACCTACTTGTAATATTCCCTATGACCTACCTAGATTGCATTATACTCATAGTTAAAGACACTTTCCTGGTGGAATTTCCTTTTACACTGTGTTGAACCAAATGCTACTATACCCAATTACTGTTTTAACCTTCCTTGAAATAAACAGTTTGAAAGTTAGAAAGGTAATGGAAATAATAGTGTGTGCATTCTGCTCAAAAAGGTAAGAGGGGATTGAATCAGAGGTGTTGGTAGAGGGATTGACCTTGGCAAGGTGAAAACTCTCCCTTCATGAAAGATTGTAGTAAAGGATAAGATATTTGTGGATAATGTCAGAAGGATGTGAGATGTGAGGTGGGGGGAGATGAGAGGAACTTTGGAAAATGGCATCAATTTTAATGAAGTAATAGATGTATTTAGGTTAATATGAGAAAGACGCACCCCCGTGCAAGTTCATGAAAGACAACTTCCTGATTTCACTGCAAAGATGGAGACTTTGGATATGGCATCTTTATTGTACTGCTAAACACACTTGCAATATTGCTGTTTTGTCTTTCATTTTAAATCTTATTTTGTTTATTTTAATTAAATTATTTTATTTGTTCTCAGTGTTCAACAATCACTTTCATATATCTTAGATTTTTTCCCCTCCCTTCACCTCATTCCCTCCTCCCTTCCCACTCCCTCCCTGAGATGGTGTACAATCTTTTATAGGTTCTACATGTACATTCCTTTCAGATACATATTGCAAAGAAGAATTAAAATGAATGGGAGAAACCATAAAACAAAAGAAAACATAATGCTAAAGAAAATAGTCTGCTTTTTTCTGCTATCTAGTTCCATAGTTCTTTCTCTGGAGGTTGAAGGGATTTTCCCTCAAGAGTCCATTGGAAATATTTTAAGTCTTTTATGGCAATGAACTACTAAGTCTACCAGAAAAATTCCTCGCATTCTGTGGTTGTTGCTGTGTGCAAAATTCTCCTGGCTCTGCTCCTTTCACTCAGCACAAGTTTGTAAGTCTTTCCAGGCCTCTCTGAAGTCTTTCTGTTCATTGTTTCTCAAAGCACAATAATGTTCCATTACATTAACATACCACAACTTGTTCAGCCTTTCACCAATTGATGAGCATCCCTTCAATTTCCAGTTTTTTACCACCACAAAGAGTGCTGCTATAAATATTTTTGTAAATGTGGGACCCTCTCTCATTTTTATGATGTTTTGGTGATACAGTCCTAGGAGCAGTATTGCTGGGTCCAAGGGTATGCACATTTTTGTAGCCCTTTTGGCGTAGTTCCAAATTGCTCTCCAGAATGATTGAATCAGTTCACAGGCCCACCAACAACGAATTAGTTTTCCAACTCTGCCACATCTTCTACAACATTTATCATCTTCCTGTTTTCTCATGTTAGTCAATCTGATAGTACCTGTGGTATATTATGTGATATCTCAGAGTTGATTTGATTTGCATCTCTCTAATTAATAGTGATTTAGAGCATTTTTTTCATATGATTATTGATAGTTTTAAGTTCTACCTCTGAAAACTCCCTGTTCATATTCTTTGACCATTTATCATTTGGGGAATGACTTGTATTGTTGTATCTTTGAGTCACTTCTCTATATATTTTACAAATTAGGTTTTTATCAGAAAAATTTACTATAAAATTTTTTTTCTCAGTTTCCTGTTTTCCTTCTAATTTTGGCTACATTAGTACTGTTTGCCCAAAACCTTTCTTAATTTCATATAGTTATCCATTTTTCTTCCTATGGTCATTATCTCTTGTTTGGTCATGAAGTCATCCCTTATTCATAGATTGACTGGTAAATTTTCCATGCTTCCCTAATTAATTTATGTTATCACCCTTTACCTATAAATAATCTGTCCATTTTGATCTTGTCTTAGTATCCAGTGTGAGATGTTGGCCTATTCCTACTTTCTAACAAACTGCTTTCTAATTTTCACAACAATTTTTGCCAAGTAATGAGTTCTTCCCCAAAAGATTGACTCTTTGGGTTTATCCAACACTATATGACTAAGTTTTTTTTTTAAATTTTATTTTTATTACTCTGTATTGTGAATGCAATCTCTTCTACTGATTCACTGCTCTACTTATTAGTCAGTACCAGGTTGTTATTATGATTAACACTTTGTAACATAATTTGAAATCTGGTTCTACTAAGCTGCCTTCCTTTCATACTTCTGTCCTTTTATTATTTCTGCTGATATTCTTGACCTTTTGCTCTTTCAGATGAATTTTGTTATTTTTGAGATCTAAATAACAATTCTCTGACAGTTTGATAGGCATGGGGCTCAACAAGTAAATTAATTTAGATAGAATTTTCATTTTACTATGGACAAACTATTCAGGAGAAATTATTATTTTTTCAAATATTTAGATTTGTCATTTTCTATGTCAAAAGTATATTGTAATTATCTTAATATAGTCCTAGGGATTTTCCTTGCAAGTAGACTTCCTGCAAATTTCTTTCTATCCCTAGTGGGATATATTGTTAATAATTAGAAATACTCATGATTTACATGTATTTATTTTATAACTTGCAACTTTTCTAAAGTTATTTATTGTTTAAAGTATTCTTAAAATGTTTAACACTTAAATACTCTTCAAGATGCTCATTTCATCTATGAAGAGTGATATTTTATTTCTTTATTACCTATTTTGATTCCTTAAATTAATTTTCCTTATTTTATTTATATATCTAGCAATTCTAATACAATAATGAGTAATAATGTTGACAATGGTCATCTCTACTTTATCTTAGTGGGACAACTTCTAATTTATCTTCATTATGCATAATACTTGTGTTTACTTTTAGATAAATTCTACTTATTTCTAGAAAGGTGACATTTTCAGTGTTTTTAATTGGAAAAGCTACTGTATTTTTTCAAAATATTTTTCTTTATCTATTGATATTTTTTTTAATTTTTGTTTATGCTATTAATATAGTAAATTAGGCTTACAAATTTCCTGATAATAGACCAACCCTATTTTTCTGTTATAAATACCTCCTAGTAATAGCCTTTATGATATGTTACTTTAATCTCGGTAGTATTTTATTTGAAATTTTTACATCAATATTTGTTAGAAAAATTAACATAGTTTTCCCTCTTTTTTGATCTCCCTGGTTTAGGCATAACAATCATATTTCTGTCATAAAAGTAACTTAGTAGCATTGCTTCTTTACCTTTTTTCTCAAATAATTTATGTAGCATTGGAATTCATTGTTCTTTAAATGGTTGAAAGATTTCATGTTATAAATCCTTTGGTTCTGAGCATGTTTTCTTAGGAAGTTATAAATGCTTGTTCAATAACTTCAGTTATGGTGGGGCTATATAAATATTCTGTTTTCTCTTTTATTAATTTCATAAGTTCATATATTTATAAACATATATGGATTTCACCTAAATTGCCAGCATTGATGGCATATAAGTGGTCAAAACAATTACTAAAACTTTCCTCATTGTTGACATTTTTGTCCCCTTAATTTTGAGACTGATTTTGGTTTTCATCTATTTTTAAAATCAAATTTACCAGTTGCTTATCTATTTTATTGTTGGTTTTTCTTTTTTTCATAAAAGCAGCTTCTAATGCAATTTATTTGTTGAATGTGTTCTTTTTCCTTTAAATTTTATAGGTCTCTCCTTCCATTTTCAGGATTTCAATAAGGGAGTTTATTTAACAATTTTAAAAAAATATTTCTGTCATGATTAATTTATTAATCAACCATTTATTTCTTTTATTGATGCATAGGGTTAGAAATATATTTTTTTTCTTTAAGTACTACTTTAAAAGCATGGCAGAAATGTTGATATGTTATCTCATTCTTGTCAATATCTTTAGGGAAAATTTTGATAGTTTCTATAATTGTTCATTTTGTTTCATTTTTTAGCATTCATTTTTAGCATTAGATTATTTAATTTGCAATAAATTTTAACCTTTGCTTCAAAGGCACTGTATTAATTTTTTTTCATTGATTTAAGGTCTAAAAAGAGCACTATTTTGCATTTTTGTGAGATGATTACGCTTTACTCCATGGCCAATTTTTGTGAAGATAGTATATGTACAGGTGAGAAACGGGAGTACTCCTTTCTAATTCTATATAATTTTCTCCAGAGGTATATCATATATAACTTTAAAATACAGATTCTCTTCATCTCCTTAACTTCTTTTTCATTTCCTTTATGGTTACATTTATCTAGTTCTTAGAGAGGAACACTGAGGTCCTCCACTAGTTTTTCTATATATAATGGTCTTTACATGAATTTAGATGCATGCACATTTAGCACTGATATCGATTCATTGCCTATGACTTCTTGGAGTAGGATGTACTTTCCTTTATTTAGATCTATTTTTGTTTTGCCTTTCCTGAGGTAATGATTTTCACTCTTGCCTTCTGTACTTCAGCTGAACAATAAGAGATATTCCTTTAGCCCATTATTTTAATTGTTTCTTTGTTTTATGTGTATTTCTTTGAACATCTTAGTTTGATTACAGTTTTTAATCCATTGTGCTATCTGCTTCTATTTTGTGGATGAATTAATCCTGTTCACCTTGACTGTTTTGATGACTAACTGCATTTCACTTTGTCTTGTTTTCTTTTATCTTCTCTCTGTCTCTCTCTCTCTCTCTGTCTCTCTCTCTCTTTTCACTCTCTTCTTCCTCAGAAGTATGCTTTACTTCTCAATATTGCCTCCTTTTCGATTGACATTCTCATTTATTCCTCCCCTTCTCTTATTCCTTTATCCTTGTAATTCCTTCTTTAGTAAGATACATTTCTCTACTCAATTTAGTATTTCCATATCCATCTGTGAATGTGCATTTATATGCATAAACGTACACATATGTAAATATGTAGACACGTAAATGCATAGATATGTACATACATACATGTTACATTGTGTCCTTCTCTATTTACACATATGTACATATATGTATTTGTACATGTGTATATTTACCATACAGTGAATTCTTCCTTATGCATCTTCTGTATGCAATATAATTTTCTCTTTTCTGCTTTTTCTTTTCTCCCTTTCCCAAGGCATGCCTCTGTTTTGTCCAGGCATTTTAGTTTTCTTTATTTTAGAACATACCAACATTATTAACTCACTCCCTTCCTCTCTTCTTTTAGCTCTGTACTTTCAACTATCTTAATGATGAAGTTTTAGGTGTCAAATGTATCATCTTCCTATACAAGGATCTAAACAGTTTAACTTTATTAAATTTCTTGTGACTTCTTTTACATGTTTAACTTGTTATGCTTCATTTACCTATTATATTTGAAATTCAAGTTTTCTATTCATTCCTTGTCTTTTAATCGGCAATACTCGAAATTTCTCTGTTTCATTAGACACTCATGTTTTAACCTCGGAAGGATCACTCAGTTTGGTTGCGGAGGTAATGCTTAGATATAATCTCAGTTTTTTTGCCCTTTGGAATATCTACATGCAGTTCCTCCACTCCTTTACCATTTAGTTGGTAAATCTTTTGTAATATTGACTTTGGCTCCATGATATTTGAATAATTCCTTTCTGCCTCCTTGTGGTATTTTCTCATTCAATCAAGAGTGGCAAAACTTTATTATGATATTCCTGGGAGGTTTTATATGGGGATCTCTTTCAAGTGTTAATCTATGGATTCTTTGCATCTCTATTTTACTTTCTGCTTCTAAAATGCCAGGGCAGTTTTCTCTTGTAATTTCTTCAAATATGGTTCTTTGATCGTTTTGTGAACATGTTCTTAGGTAGTTCAATAATTCTTAAATTAACTCTTATCAATCAATTATTTTCAAGATTGTTTTTTCTATGAGCTATTTCATATTTTCTTCCTCTCTGTTATTCTTTATATTTCATTTTCTTGGTACTTTATTTTATTATGTTTCATAAACTCTTTAGTGTTCATTCTCATGATCTTAATTTTAAGTAATTATTTTCTTCAGTGAGGTTTTGTAACTTTTGTCACTTGACCAAATCATCTTTTAAGGTGTTTTTTTTTTTCAATAATTCATATGCCTCTTTTCCTGAGCTACTTTTTGTTTTTATAATTTTCTGGCATCAATCTCATTTCTTTTCCCAATTTTTCCTCTACTCTCTTACTTGATTTTTAAAATCCTTTTTAGCTCTTCTAATAACTTTTATTTACCCTGTTTAAAAATTGCTTCTTTTTTTCCCATTGAGACTTTGTAGTTTTTTCTTTTTATATATCCTTGTCCTCTTCTGAGATTGTATCTTGATAGTGCCTCTAACCCTGGTAGCTTTTGTGGTTAGTTTTTGTTGTTGTTTTTCTTGCTGGAGTTTGTTCATTGTCTAGACTATTTCTTTATTTTGAACATTATGTTAAAAATGACAACTTTTCGAGGGTGAAATGATGGATACTGTCCCAAATTTTCAGTTTTTCACATTGCTGTTTCCAGAGCTACTTCTGGGAGTTTGGAAGTCTTTGATACTTCCCAGGTAGAGTGATTCAGGGAAAGGTATGATCACTGCTTTCTTGGTTTGCACTCTAGTCCTTAACCACAAAAGCCTTCTGAACCCTTTCAAGTATAATCTCACCTGCTCAGGATTCCCACTTCCTTAAGAATGAAATTAATAGTAGTGCTCCTCAGGGTCCCTGTTTTTTGTGTGTGTGTCTGCAAACACTCCTCTCCACCATGGAACTGCAATTGAAACTGGCGGTATGCTCCAAGGAATTGCCAAACAATGTCTTTTCCTATGCCCAGAGCTAACAGGGAGTCCTCTTTAATCTGATTTTAACGAGCTATCACATCCTCTTACTGTCTCTGGCTTGAGAACTACTGTAGTTGTTGCTGTTGCTATCACATCAGGTCTAGGACAGATCCTACCCCCAGTGTCTCAGACTTCTCCTTCTTACCTCCTGAGTTTTTTTGGGCTAGAAAACATTTCATATTAATATTGCATTGACTCTGAGTGTCCAGATTTGATTTTTGGCTTTATTTTAAAGTTGTCTGTTTAATCTCTAAAATATCAACAAATAATGAATCAAGCCTGATTTTTAGTGTTTGCCAATTTCTTAGGTGAAAATTCTCACATTTAATATTCAAAAATCAGCTCTTGCAAAGAGTTTCAAGTTAGCGTATCTCGACAGAAATACAAAGTAGTATTAAAGTTCAAATGGTAAAGATAGTTCACATTTGAATAGCATTCAATAGTGTGCAGTGTTATACTTTTAGTCCTACTGAGTTGAGGTTAGAACTTAAATGTCTTATCAATAATTATATCAATGATACATGATACTAATTCTCAAAACATCTGACTTTCATTGTGATAACATGTATGAGACTCACTTTTCTCATCAGTAACGTGAGGAGCTTCAATTAAATATCTACTTTGATAATTTTCTTTTGACTTTATATTATTCTATGAGTAGTGCCTTTTATACTATACTTGGTGAATAAAGAAATGTGCAAAACATTTATTGACCTCTGCAAATGGAAGTAATGTTCCTTTCAAATAATGTTAAACCTACTTTTCATTTGTCTTCCATAATATAGTGTACTATACAATTTTCTTTAAAGTAGTGAGAGAGGAACTTCCTGGTTACATGAGTAACAAAATACAAGCTTATATATATTTTGATCCCCAAGAATTCTCATACCTCTCCAATAAGTGAGTAATATGCTACCCAAGATGCAGAAGAAGATTTTTAAAAAAGATATTTGTACTAATGCTGACTCATGATTACACAGCTGCCTTCCCCCACTACCCACCAGGCTCATGACAGCAAGGACACACTGGCTGATGTAAGAAGCCAGCACATGGATCTTGAAACAATAACCGCAACACCTGAAGGCTCAATGCACAAACTTGGAACAAAACTTAACTGCATACACCTGTCCCCTTCTCCCCCACCACTTTCATTGCTGTAGAGATTCAGCCTCATCTTTAAAACCTTGCTTGAATCATGACAACCAGCTGCCACTAGGGTGGCAGTATCCTTTTCTGAAAAAGATCTCTAATAAGAAAATAGAAGAGGAGAGTGAAGGGGCGCTAGAAATATGTCTGGGCTTGAAATAGAAGTCAAGACTCCATTTCTCTTTATTTCTCCCGAGCCATTGAGACCCAAACTATAGAAATGAACACACTGCACCAGTGTGGTAGCTTTCTGAACTGGTATTATAAGTCCAAAAAAAAAATGAAGAACAGTAGGAGTAGTTTAGGACTACTGGGATAAAACATCATGTGTATATGTTGGGGGAAGAAAGGCACTGTTTGGCACTCTACTAAATATGAGAGAAAATGTTAAGCATCCTGCTAGGTACAGTTCTCTACCATCAAAAACATTTGAGGTAGAGTGTTAGGCTACTGAAATGTGAATTACCAAATCTGGGAGAAGACTCAGATATTGTGAAATCCAACCAGCAATGAAACCATCAGAAATGGAAAGGGAAACACAAGTTAAGTAATGAGAAAAAACAAGCAAACAAAAAGGCCAAAGTTACCAAAAATCACAAAAATAAGAAAAATCAATGATCTTGAACCAAAGAAGATAAATCAACAGAAAAAACACTAATAGAAAAAAGTAAATAGGGCCTCCAGTTCTATTAAATGAGCTTGGTATTTATGAAAAAATCCTGCAAAATTAAGGAAAAGAAGTCAACTCTCTATGAGTCAAAGAATCTTGTGGGGTTTCAGGAGAAGAAGAAACTACAACATATTTCCGAGTGCTTTAAAAATAATTAAAAATTTTGATAGAAATTATATAATAATTAATAGAATAGAAAAGTGCATCTGTTATTGGCTCGGTATCATCAAAGAAACAAAAGACAGGATAATAGGTTGAGAGTGCCAATGTACAGAAGAAAAAGACAACAGAGCAAAGGAGAACCAAATCTGATACAGGGAGAGAAACTATCCAAGCACCAAATCAAAACAACAAGAACACATGAATGAAAATATTTTCCTCTATTTAATTTATGGATAATTGAATGCAGAATCTTTGCTTTCAATTACTGATCGATTGAAAATGGGATTTCATGAGATCTCTGACTTTTCCTCCTGAATCAGGACGTGATTTGAATATTAAAAATTCCACATATTTTCTTTATACTTTATACAACCAAAATGCTTTAAACTTGTTTGACATTAACTATATGTTTGTTGGATTGAACAGGAAACGCCTACTAACACTGGCATAAAGACTATAGTCTAAACTATGGATTTAATTCATTAACTTCTACAGAAGTTTACTGAATACATACTATTTGAAATAGTTTTCTGTATCAGATACTGTGTATACAAAGATGGTTGAATGGGAAGACTGATACAGTTGATGGTTTTGGAATCAGAATGTTTTAATATGAATCTCAGTTCTGTCACTTATTACTTGTAATACCTTATAATATTACTTCAATTTTTTTGGTATCTGATTCTTTATCTGTATAAAGAAGAGATAGGTGGATGAAGGAACTCCAGAAATCTTTTGCATATATGATCCTATACTTTGAGGGATAAAGTTTTTTCTCTCTTTGAAACTATAATGTCATAGAGATGGTAAGACAAATATAGTGCCGTGTGGAGGAGTATGATTAAGATAAAAGAAGACCAAGCAAAATTTTTTATGAAATATAAGGAGAATGAGATCATGAATCAGTGATGCATTTTGTGTTTTCTTTACCTTTTTGTGTGACACACATACATGTATAAATATGTATATATACACACATATATATTTAATAACTTGGATTATAATAAATTTTCCTTTCTTAATATATCATCATTGCACTTTTATACCTACATTTCTCTATTTCCATTATTAGCTTCTTTTTTCATTACTTCTTTCTAAGGCTTTTCCTTTTATATTTTCATCTTTACTTGCTTCTCTTCTTTACAATCAACTAGTACCTAAAGGATTAACAAATACCTATATGAATTGAATGGAGTAGGTTTATGTTTGATGTTTGCTAAAAGAATACTTCAATAGACAGAATCATATTTGGTCTTTTATTTTTTTTCTGTTTCTCACTTTTCTAGGTCACTTTGACTCTTACCTATTATTGCTGGCTATTTGTTTTCTCCATATTTGATATCTATAAATTCCCTTTTTGCAATGTTTGCTCTCTCTTCCAGGCCATTAATAAGGATATTAAAAGAGGGCAAGCCTACCACCAATACGTCTTTTCTACTTTGAAGTTTAGTGCTGATGTAGAGGTTATAGCTGATTTAATTCATCAAGGCTTATTGATGTGGAATTAGAATATAGCATTTCAGCAAATAGCCTTTCAGTGTATATCTGAAAGCAAGAGATCAGATACTCCCTAGAGAAATATTATACAAAATAGGTGCAAGATATTAACATGTCTAGAGATTATGAGAGTTCAGAGACTAAAGGGGTAAAAATAAGTACGATGACAAGTCAGAAAATTTTTTATCGCAAAAGACTTCTGGAATTACAATGGTCTAATTGAATATGGTTGGCTCAGGGAAAAAGAATAATAATACTTGATTAAAGAACTGGGAGCTTGAGAATTAGCTTGAAAATATAAAAAGTGATACTAAACAGTGCAGGCCTTATAGAGGTGCAGTAAACTGTAATTTATGGAATACTAGTAATAACATATTCATGGGTAAAGGGTTTGCACAAGTGTTAATGGGTAAGATCTTCTAGAATTTCTCTTTTGTCTCTTTGAGGAGGTGATGAAATTCAATTGACTAGGTAAGCTCTTTGATAGGGTTTAAAATCAACTGCCCCCAGGGAACTCTCCTTATCTTTTGAAGAGTACATTATGAATGACTGAATCAAGCAGAGCCATACTCCTTTCTCTCTTTATTAGCTTCTACATTTGTATAGGCAAGGCAATATTCACAACGCTGGTGGTGACTTTGAATAAGCAATTTAGTTCTTATTTGCAAAATGTAAAAAACTCTCGATATAGAAGGCAGAAGAAAAACATTTATTTAGACACCAGAAAGTCAAATACCATGATCAGAAAGTTAAATCTGTCGTGGTGACCAAGAAGTTAATAAACATGATCACTGCAATGGGCAGAGCAATTCCCAAGCCTGTCTCCCTCTGCTGGGGCCTCCTCACAAACATACACTCATGAGCCTGAGCCTTGTGGTACCTGTCTGTCTGTGTCCTCTGCCCTCTGCCCCAGTCACACTCACTCACTTCCTTCTAGTTCTCCTCCACCATTCCTGTTCCTGTTCAGGAAATTCTATCCATCACATATATTTTAGGCCTCCAGGTGATTTAAGCAGGTCACATGGGCCTAGTGATGACTAAGAAAGATCTTTCCATTTAAGCTGCTTTTACAACATTCCACTTCAGTCCTCCAAAGTAATAGTACTACCAAGGAATGCAAACCTTTAATAGTAGATTTGGAAAGGAGGAGAGTCAAAATTAAGAACCATAGTGAATCTAGGAAAATAAAATCAGAAAATAGATTAGATTCTAGGGTGGAAAGGCGGCATTTCCTTGGTTCCTCAAGAGAAAAAACAAATCAGGTCCCCAGAAGAGAAGTCACGTGATTCCAGATAATGCAGAGAATGGAAACAGTGGAAGAGCAATATCGATTTACTGGACCACAATTATAGGAACTCAAGTTAGTAATAATATAGTAGCAGTGATAGACACATGGTGGAATTCCAAGGCTTGCCTTTGGGACCCAATTCCTGGAGCAAATAGGAGGTGCAGAACGGGAAGCAGTATGCTATGGAGAAGTGAAATAAGACTTTGACCTTAAGTGATATTTTTCAATATGAACCCAGTATATCTGAAAGCTTTTGAAGTTTTAGGGATCCTAGTTATTTACTCCATACAAGAATTGGCATTGAGGGGAGGGATAGCACATATAAATATGTCCCCTTACTTTCCTTCACTGTATTTCTTATTCTATAATATTAAATACTGTTTAAATTAAAAGGATATTTATATAAAATCAGATTTCAATGAGGTTATGTTATGAAAGATTATATAATTTTAAGTTCTCAGATTCAGAAGAGAAAACTTATGTTTAAAGATTAGTGATATTCCCAAGGTTATATGGGTTATATCAAGGCCAGAACCCTTACCAAGGACTTCAGCATCCAAATCTAAAGCTATTTCCATTATAACACCTGTGCATCACACCCATCATTGGAACCTCCATTTTGAGAGAAGACCATCTATCCTTTCTTCTCTGACCTTGCCCATCATGTTTCATCTGCCTCCTCATTTTTTTCTGTTGTTGCTTTCTTTCTTTGATGAGTTCTTCTCAAAACTTCCATTTTTAAGAAAGGACTAAGACAACTATATTTTCTTCTTTAAACTCAATCTTCCCAATAAGTCCTTTATAGCTCACATTTACTGTATTACCTTTACCCATTAGAATGTGGTGAGCACCTTGAAGACAAAACACTCCTTTTGTTTTTACTCATATTTGTACCCCAGCACTTAGCAGAGTGTAATGGCTTAAGAAATTCATATTGACTAATAAGTGGTTATTGACTATAATATTCATTTGATATCAGTTGTTTATATCAGAGAAGATACAAGTTTTAAGGGCCCCTGGGAAAATAAGATGCATGCCCTCTAGTGCAAATTATAGGTGATCAGAACACTAAAGGAAAGTCAGTTTTCCAAGTGAGGGAAATAGACCTAACAGTGCATCTGGAATACTACTTGGAGAAGGGTAATTACCCTACTTTACCTGTGAAATATGTGTGCACCTTACCTCAGTTACACATATGAACAGTGAAATCCTTTATTTTATCATGACTCAAATCCACAGTAATTCCACTTTCATGTTACAGAACACTAAATTTCCTGGATCCCTTTATATCATCCTGTTATAAACCTTTTCTTTTATTCCATCTCTTCCTATGTTGTACTCTTCCTAATCTTACTCTTTGTCCCCAGTGTGACTTCCAAGCCTACTCACCTCCTTTCCCAATCTCAATTCCTTGAATATTTAATTCAGGGGTGGGGAACCAGAAGTCTCAAGGCCACATATTGCTCGCTAGGGCCTCAAGGGCAGAATAGGAGTGGATGGTGGAAAGGCATGGTTCATGATAAGAGAAGGAAGTAAAGGATATCAGAATAAAGGACAGTATAAAATTGGACTATATCAGGGATGAGCAACCTGCAGCCTGGAGACCATATGTGGCCCTCTAGGTCCTCAAGTGCAGCCCTTTGACTGGATCCACACCTATTCTATTCACACCATTTACTTCCTTAGCTCTTTCTTATGTGCTACTAAAGGAAACTACTCTTTACCTATCTTTCCTATGTTTAAATGCAAATTTCACCTCTATTCACTCTGCTGACCATCTGTGCTTAATTGTTTGCTCATGTATGATTTGACATCTCCCTTAGTTTTGCCTTTTCTATGGCTGTTCCCAATGCTCTTCTTCCTAAATTTGACTTTGTAGAATCTCTTGTTTCCTTTAAGACTCAAATCAAGTTCTACTTTCAAGAGACTTTTCCCTATTCCCCAGCTATTAACATTTTTTTCTCTAAGATTATCTTTCATTTGCTATTTCTCTTAAAGCTACTGATTTCAATATTATTATTTTCCCCCAGTAGAATGAAAGTGCCTTGATAACAGGTATTTTTTTTTTGTAATTTCTTTGTATCCTCAGGCTTAGTATAGAGCCTAGCATATAGTAGATATTTAATAATATTTAGTTTTGATTAGCCAGTGGAAATGAAGAAATAAATAATAGATCTTTAAAGAATTCACCCTTAAAATATCTTCTATTGCAATTTAGATTTAATTTTGCATTTTAACATTTCTAATTGTTTTAAATTGCTTGCTTTTAGTTAAGTAATCAGTTTATATTAAACATTGTTTTATTTGGTTTAAAATCAGATCCTACTAGACCTTTTATTTTTCTCTTTTTCACACATAACTTCCTCTCAATTTGTAAAAACAAAGTATGTGTGTATGTGTGAATGATCAAGGGGTGATTTTCCCTTTCCTACATTTAAATTAAATTGAAGAAAGAACAAGTTTTGTGTCTTTTTTTAGAGATTAGGCCAAGGCTCATAAAACAAAAGACATTTTCATTCAAATAGTTTTGCCCAAGTGGTAGAAAGTGTGGACAGAATAAGAGATGCATTGTAAATCATTAGGCCTACTAAAGACTACTACATTAAGAAATCACCTTATACTGCTTTCAGAGCTTCTGCTCTCAATATTAGCGATCAATTTAAATGCAGTACTATTAGGGAGAACAAATTTCCTCAACTTTTCTTGATTAAATTGCTCTTCTGCTATTTATTAATAAACATTGCAATGCATGTTAAATTTCATTGTGATAAAAATCAATGAAAAGATATGGAAATTAATTCCATAAGAATTAAATAATCTTCTTACTCATAGGGAAAATGGGTAGAATTTTTATCCTAACTGTTTTTACTTATAACTTCTTAGTCTTCTCCAGTTTCTGGAATCTTTTGTACTCTGATCCAAGCATCTAATTTGTAACCCTTCTATTAGAGACTGTCGTGACATGATATAAATGTATTTTCTCATCTTTTTTTTCTACACTAACACCTGGAGAAATATTTCCATATTTGGCTGCTTATTTGATATCTTTATTTGATATTTCAGAAAGAAATTTCATTGAAATACTGAGAAAAAAATAAAATATTAAATGACTGACTATTTTAAATTCCTAGATGTTAATGGAAAGAGTTATTTATGATTCATCCAAGTTTTTAACTTTTTGTGTGTGTCACAGACTCATTTAGCAGTCCACTGAAAGCTATTGTCCTCTGCTCAGAAAGAATGTTTTGAAAAATAGAAAATAAAATAAGAAGAATTACAAAGGAAATCAACCATATTTAAATACTGACAATAGATAGAAGGATGGACACATGGTCAGACAGACAGACAGAAAGATAGATAGATAGATACATAGATACATAGGTGATATATAGATATTAGCAATATATATGGTTGGTTGATCAGTTGGTTGGTTGCTTTTTGTCCTTCGTTCTCGAAGAGAACCAAAATGACATCACCACGATAAAGTGAAATTTCACTGTGCTTGATTGTGGCTGATCAGACCAATATGAGCTCGGAATGATCAACCACAGGTTGAGTACAGATAGGTCAGGTGAATATTTGGGGTAGATACCCCAAATTTGTGCATCCTATGTTCACTTTGTGCTGTCTCCATTCTGCTTTACTCATAGAGCATAGCACCCTTTCTGATGTGGGTACACCATGCTGACTGGTCCTGTGTCAATGTCTTCCAGGTTTTGCAGTGAAATCCAAAGTTCTTGAGACAGAACTTGAGAGTGTCCTTGTATCACTTCTTCTGATCACCATGTGATTGTGTGCTCCATGTGAGTTCTCCATAAAATAGTCTTCTTGGGAAGCACATATTTTGCATTCTCATTGGAGTTGTACTCTGTGAAGCATAGTTTGAATGCTTGGCAGTTCAGCTTGATCACAGATTCAGTGTCTGGTACCTTATCCTGCCAGGTGATCATCAAAATCTTTCTAAGACAGTCCAAATGGAAGCGATTCATTTTGCTGGCATGGTACTAACAGATTGTCCCTGTTTCACAGGCATACAACAATGAGGTCAGTGCGATGGCTCTATAGACCTTCAGTTTGGTAGGCAGTATAATACCTCTTCTCTCCCAAACTTTTTTTTAGAGCCTCCCAAACACTGAGCTAGCTCTGGCAATGCATGCATCAACCTGATTTTCAATGTGTACATCCTTGGAAAGTACACTATCAAGGGAAGTGAACTTATCCACAGCATTCACACTCTCTCCTCCAGAGTCATCATAATCCAGTGGCAGGACAGAGTCAAGATGGCAGGCAATGGCTCAAGACTCAGTGTGACTTTGGCATCTTTTGTGTGTAACCAAGTCCACATTGCCTGCTTCAGCTGCCCTTATGGCCACTGAAACAGTTTTTCTCATCCACGAATTCCACCAGTGAAAGTCTTCACATGCTTGGGGTAGACACCCACCTAATTCACCAATGGGTTTGAGAACCCTTAGTTACCCTCAACCTGGTTTGGCCCGCCTGCCAAAACGGTTTACTGGGGTGTGGCCTCGGTGAATGCACAGCTTCTTAGAACCACATGTGAGCATTGGGTGGAAAAGGTGGACACTACGGTGAAAAGAATCCTGAAAAGGGCTCAGTGGCCATCACACTAAAGGTAATGGTCCTCCTTGAATATGCCCTATACCTGAGCAGTGTATATAATAAAAGCACAATCAACCCCATTCCAGATGGTTGCTTTTGTTGGCCATTGTTCATTTTCAAAGAAAACCAATGACATCATTAATGAGTGATGACTTGGCTTGTGTGTGAATTGTATTTAGTTAATGAGGGGTTGTGCAAACCATCAGCCTCATTCTCTCTTCCAGAATCATCAATGCCTAGTGGCAAGACAAACATCAAGATTACTGTTGTCACCTCAGGTCATGGTGGATGACCACAGAATTTTTTATGACTTAGCAAACTCTAAGTTCTCTAAAAGTCTTACTTCAATGGGTTTCATAGTCATTGGAATATTTTTTTTTTCTGGTCCACCCATTACACTGGAAGAAGTCTTCATATGCTGAGAAAGCATCCCTCTAATTTACCAATGGGTTTAAAACTTGTCAGCTGCCCTCAGCCTAATTTAGCCCATCTGCCAAGGTAGATTATCAATACTCTACCAGAAGTACAATAGTGTGCTTATGTTTTTATTACCCCACTAAGTCCAGCCTACTTGTGCTATGCCATTTCTGTGTAGAACAGTACCTCCTCTCCTTCCCCACCAGTAACAAAGCTTCTCTCCTATAGGTTGGCTGTTGATTTATGTTCCCGGGGCAAGTATCCACACCATAAACAAACCCCATCCAAATTCTCCTTTACTTAATATGTTCCTCAATTCAAATGTAATCTCCTTGAGGGGAAGGGTCGTCTTACTTTTCAGGGTTCGTCTCCCATCTTTG
The DNA here is from genome assembly GCA_028658325.1 of Potorous gilbertii. NCBI lineage: Eukaryota > Metazoa > Chordata > Mammalia > Diprotodontia > Potoroidae > Potorous > Potorous gilbertii. Next base: position 631,876,468 of record CM053769.1, read on the forward strand.
GTGTTTACCAATATATCAGACAACTCCCACTTGTGGTTCCAAAAAGCTGCAGCATGCACAAAAACTGTACTCCAGGTTAAAAATCCCTTTGACTAGTTACTTAATTATGACTCTATGTAAATCTTATCTTCGTTTCTCTCTGGTGGTCAAGTTAGGAAGAAAGTCCACCAAGTTTATTCCCAATATCAAGCAACTGCCTCACTACTTTAGCTTCACAATTATATTTTTTAATTTAGTCCCTCTAGCTAGATGAGTAAAACACTCAATGGAATCTTTGTCATATAATGCAATCTCTGCCAACATTAAAAAGTTAACTTGTTCTCATATTTGAATTACATGTTATAAAATAATCTCATTCTGTCAATCCTCTTCAGAGATCCATCAGAATGTCTACATTTATTTTTCTAAAATGATAGGATCAGAGTGAAACACATTACAACATAGATCTTTTAATTAAGGCAGGGTTGAATATAATGGATTTTTTTGGCTATTATACCAAAGGCTGAATTATTTTGAGTTTAGTGTCCACTCTTCCATTTGTAAAGCTGATTTGTGAACCTAAATGCAGAAGTTGATGATTATATCTCTTTATCACTTCTTTCTTTTCAAAATATTAAATCATGCAATTTAGTCATGATTTCTCTGAATACTTCAAAATATATGCCCCTTACCTAAAAGTCTGAAGGGAGGTGGATTGCTTATATATATACATATATAAATATATACAAATACAAATATATTCCTTCCCTCTACATACACACACACACACACACACACACACACACACACACACACACACACATATATATATATATATATATATATGTATATACATTGTATATACATACATATGTTGGTATGTATAAAGCAATAGCCTCAATTTAGGAATAACTGATTTCAAATTCAGCCTCAGAAATTTACTAACTATGAGCCCTTGGGCAAGTCAATTAACCTGTTTGTCTAGGATGGTGCCAGGTGACTGGCTTTAAAGCTAATCAAAGCAGCACACCTGAGGACTGCTGGTGTGAATGATTTTAAGGGTCTAAGCAGATACTATAATGAGTTTTCTATTCAACAATAAACTAGACATTGTTCTAAACAGTAAAGTACAGCATTCATAGGAACATCCTTAAGCAAAACATATCATCTATTCATATAAGTATCTCCTAACACTCAGTATGTCATGCGGCACATAGCATTTATCATTACCTTCCCAAATTATGGGTGTTCCAGGATACAATGTTTCATAGTTTGATGAATCCTAAAGGAGTAGCAGAAAATACCACCCTAAGAAGTTGTAAGAACAATCTCTTTAATCAATACACACTATCCATGTAAAGTCCTCTCTCATCTTGACTCCAGGCTAAATTCCAAACCCCGTGGCTCCTCCACCATGGGTAGACCATTTCTAGCTCTTGCCTGGGCTCACATACAGGGCACTCTCTGCTCCTGTTTCTTGCCTCAGCTCACGGGGACTCTTGCACTCCAAACTCCTCCCACTTCTGCCTGATAGTAGGCTCCAGGGGCTCCTGTTCACAACTTCTGTTTCGAGGAAAACAAAGTTTAACAGGGCCATATTAATATTCACACACATTACCAGTGCCATCATCTCAATTTACTCATAAAGACCAACAAAGAGGGCTTCTGTCTGAGAAGGGCTTCTCTCTGAGAAATAAACACAGATCAACAGGCAGAGTGCCAGAATCACAAACATTCTTTGCAATAGGCCTATCCAAAAATAATATATATATTATATATATATATATATATATATATATATATATATATATACACACACTCAAATATATACACATTATGTAGATATACCAACTGTTTCCAATAAAAGATCCTTGATTTATTCAATCAAAGGTACTTGATTGGCTAAAACTCTGTTCATATAAAGCAGCAAAAAATTGTACTTTGCTTGCCATTATAGTTGGTTACCTAGGTACAACTCTTAAGGTGGAATAAAGTAGACCTGAAAATCTGTTCCCAGACATTTAATAGCTGTGTGACCTTGGACAAGTCACCTAATTTCTATTTGCCTTAACGTACTTGAGCATGAAATGAAAGCCATTTCAGAATCTTTGCCAAGAAAATGCCATGGATAGAATAGTCCCTAGGGTTATGAAAAGTTAGCCATGACTGAACATCAACAATCCACACAATCTAAAGCATTGGTAAGTCTATAAATTGTTTTCCTCTCTTTTGTCTTTAATTCTCTACTTGAGTTGCTATTTTCCACCACGGTTACATAAGTTTTACTTCAATCATTAGTTATTGCTAGCAAGTGAGATTCAAATAAAAAGTAGAAACTCCCTTTACTGTTTACTTCAGGTTTTGAATGATGAAAGTGTCAATAAAACAAGTCAAAAAGGATTGACCACTCAGATTTTATACAAGAGAGACTGCAAATAAATATGTGCATACTAAAAAGCCACAACCAATAAAATGCAAATTGTTAATTACAGATTTTTCTTATTAGATTTATGCGATTCAGAATAAGAATTATGGACACTGGAGAATCAGAAATTTATTTGAATACTCAACAAAAAGTAAAGGTTTTAAGCAGGTGGAAAAGTTTAAGACTAGTTCTAAAGGGCCATAAAAACCATGTGATACAATGCCCTTGTTTTATTTATATTTTTATAAATTTATTTAACTTTTTATATTCATTTTCACAAAATTTTGGTTTCCAAATTTTCTCCCCGTTTTTCCCCTCCCCCCACCCCAATACACCGAGCATTCTAATTTCCCCCATCACCAATCGGCCCTCTCTTCTATCATCCCTCCCTTCTCTTGTCCCCATCTTCTCTTTTGTCCTATAGTGTCAGATAATTTTCTATTCCCCGTTACCTGTATTTCTTATTTCTTAGTAGCAAGAACAATACTAAACATTTGTTCTTAAAACTTTGAGTTCCAACTTCTTCTCATTCCTCCCATCCCACCCATTCCCTTTGGGAAGGCAGGCAATTCAATATAGGCCATATCTGTGTAGTTATGCAAATGACTTCCATAATAGTGATGTTGTGTAAGCCTATATTTTTCCCACTATATTATCCTGCCCTGCATTGTTTCTATTCTCTCTTTTCATCCTGTCCCTCCCCAAATATTGACTTCAAATTGCTCCCCACTCCCATTGCCCTCCATTCCATCATCCCCCCCAACCTGCTTATCTCATTCTCCCCCACTTACCTGTATTGGAAGACAGGTTTTCATACCAAATTGAGTGTGCATTTTATTCCTTCCTTTATTCAAATGAGATGAGAGTAAACTTCATGGATTTTTTATCAGCTCTCCTCTTTTTCCCTCCACTAAAAAGTCTCCTGCTTGCCTCTTCTATGAGAGATAATTTACCCCATTCTATTTCACCCTCTCACCTCCCACTACATTACTCTCTCCCCGTTTACCTTGATTTCTTTTAAGATATGATCCCATCCTATTCAATTGACTCTGTGCTCTCTGTCTCTGTGTGTGCGTGCATGTATGTGTACGTGTCTGTGTGTGTGTGTAATCCCACCAACTACCCAGATACTGAAAAGTTTCAAGAGTTACAAATATTGTCTTTCCATGTATGAATGTAAACAGTTCAACTTTGGTAAGTCTGTTATGACTTCTCCTTGCTGTTTACTTTGTCATGCTTCTTCTCATTCTTGTGTTTGAAAGTCAAAGTTTCTTTTCAGCTCTGGTCTTTTCATCAAGAATGCATGAAAGTCTTCTATTTCACTGAAAGACCAGTTATTCCCCTGAAGTATTAAACTCAGTTTTGCTGGGTAGGTGATTCTTGATTTTAGTCCTAGTTCCTTTGACTTCTGGAATATCCTATTCCATGCCCTTCAATCCCTTAATGTAGAAGCTGCTAGTTCTTGTGCTATACTGATTGTATTTCCACAATACTGGAATTGTTTCTTTCTAGCTGCTTGCAATGTTTTCTCCTTGACCTGGGAACTCTGGAATTTGGACATAATGTTCCCAGGAGTTTCTCTTTTTGGATCTCTTTCAGGTGGTGATCTGTGGATTCCTTGAATACTTATTTTGCCCTCTGGTTCTAGAATATCAGGGCAGTTTTCCTTGATAATTTCATGAAAGATGGCGTCTAGGCTCTTTTTTTTGATCATGTCTCTCATGGATCTATTTTCCAGGTCAGTCGTTTTTTCAATGAGATATTCCACATTATCTTCCATTTTTTCATTCTTTGGATTTTGTTTTGTGATTTCTTGGTTTCTCAGAAAGTCATTAGCCTCCATCTGTTCCATTCTAATTTTGAGAGAACTATTTTCTTCAGTGAGCTTTTGCACCTCATTTTTCACGTGGTTAATAATGCTTTTGAAAGCATTCTTCTCCTCATTGGCCTTTTGAACTTCTTTTGCCAATTGAGTTAGCCTATTTTTCAAGGTGTTATTTTCTTCAGCATTTTTTTTGGGTCTCCTTTATTAAGGTATTGACCCGTATTTCATGCTTTTCTTGCATCTCTCTCATTTCTCTTCCCCGTTTTTCCTCCACCTGTCTGACTTGATTTTCAAAATCCTTTTTGAGCTCTTCCATAGTCTGAGGCCATTGGATATCTATTTCAGATGTTTGGATACAGAGACCTTGACTCTTATGGCTTTACCTGATTGTAACCATTGTTCTTCTTCATTAGAAAGGAAGGTAGAAACATCTGGTCACCAAGAAAGTAACCTTCTATGGTCTTATTTATTTTTCCCTTTTCTGGGCATTTTCCCAGCCAGTTACTTGACTTCTGAGATTGTTCTCCACCCCCATCCAGATCTTCCCAGCTAGTGCTTGTGGTCTGAGATTCAAATGCTGCTCCCCAGCATCAGGGCTTTTGGCGGCAGGCTTGGCTGCTATTCAGGGTAAGATTAAATCAGGTTCTCAGGTGGGGGTAGGGCTGCCACCTAGGCTCAGTTCAGCTCAGGGAGTTTATGCAGAAACCTTCTGTAATGGAGCTCCTGCAGAGCTCTTGCCTGCTCCGGGAGCCTCTGGCAACCACTGTCTCTGCTGCTGCCTCTGCTGTTACCACTGCCACTGCCTCCCGAGGTGACCTGAGGTAAGGAGACACCCCACGCCCCTCTCGGCCAGCCCAGAAATCTCTCTCACTCACCTGTGTGTGTATGGGTGGAGGGACCTTCATGGCTGCTGTTGATTCCCTCGCTGAAGCCTGCTCTGATCTGCTCATTACTCTTGGGGCTGTGCAGCCAGGGCAGGGCTGGGCTCTGCTCCTCTCCAGTGTGTGACAAACCTTTGGGATCAGTTTTTCAGGGCTCTCTGGAACAGAAATCTCCTTCACTGTATTGCTGCGTGGCTTTCAGTGTTCCAGAATTTTTTGGGAGTTGTTTTTAGAGGAAACCCTTGGGCTTTGAGTTTGGGGCTAGCATTTGTGAGTCTTTCCACTCCACCATCTTGTCTCATCCCCCAACTCCTTTCTTTTATAAATGATGAAATTTAGACCCAGAGAAATTGTGATTTCCTCAGTCATCTAAGTAAGAGTTGGAACTGATCCAGGACTTGAAACGAGGTCTTCTGCGTCCTAATCCAGGACTCTTTCCATTATACCACAGTGCTATTACCAAATAAATATATGCATGGGATTCATATTTATGTGAAGTTAGGTTAGGGAGAGGAGGGGTACATATGCCCTGTGGACCAAGACCTTATGACTTCCACAGAGAATAAAACTTAGTTTTCAATTTGGACTAAAAGTTAGAGGATCTAAATTTTATTTGCCAAAAAAAAAAAAGAAACACACACTACAGATTTATCCCTTGGTTTTTCAAAGTGATATTTCCCCTTCAATTCCTGCCACTCTCAGGATAATCTATGAGATTAAAATCAAGAAGGACGTAAAAGAACTTAAAGAATTGATGACATCCAGGTGATTGGAAGTAGTAGCTATCAAATATGTAGTATAGTCTTTAGTTGGAGAAATGTAGACCAGGGTTTGAGTCCTACATGACTCCGGGGAAATAATTTACCATTTCTGAGTTTTAGTTTCCAAACAATAAAATGTGTCAATAAACAATAAAAAGAGATCATATTTAGTGACTTCTAAAGTTTTGTAAGGAAAGTAAACAAAAAAGTTCAAAAACCAGTGAGAGGGTACTGATTAACCCCATCAGGGTAAAACCAACACTAACAGCCTAAAACCAGGCCCATCTATCCCCATCAGCAGATGGAATATCAGTTAACCTCCAATTTTCCAGAAGTTCTCCACACTCTACCCCTAACTCCACTTAACATAGATTAGTAACAGTTCCCAAATCCAGGCTCTTCAAGTGCCTTGTCCTGCTAGACACAAATAAGACTTTACCAGTTTAGGAACATTTTCTTGGGTCCCAGAGGGGTGCTCAATTTTATCTAGGTTGAACCAGACCTATTTCTGCCAATCTACTTAAATGGCTTTTGTGACATAAGTATCTCTCTTCAATAACATTAACTTGTTCTGAACTATGTGTTTCCTTGAACTGGACAAGTGTTATTCCAAATCTTCTTGAGTTTTTATTGAGGCAGGTTCTTTGTACGTCTCCATGTATGATCCAAGTGATGAATCTTTGGAGGCTTTGTAAATGTGACTGTTTTTTTCTCCTAAGAAACTATATAGTAGTCACCATGAGTGTTTTGAAGGGCTCTCAAAATGCACATTGAACCCTCTGGTAAAGAATTTATGAGTTGCTTATAGAATAAACAAAAGTCTAGAAAATATCTGTTTTTCTACATCTATCTATTTATCTATCTATATGTCTAGGGATATCTGTTCTGTTTATTGGATGGAGTGGTGGTAGTGATGTTAACTGAAAAAAGGCCAGTGTTAAGTCAGGTGATCCCATACCAAGAGTTAATGGGGAGCAGAGAGAGAAGAATGAATGGAGTGGAAAAAAAAGAAACTTTGAGAATTTATTTTGTGTACCATGTTTGTTAATTTCATCTTTGCAATGTATCTCAAATATGCCCATTCTCTTCTCTGACACTTCCACCACTCTCATACAGGTCCGTTCATTAAGCAACTGGACTATTATAAGAATGTGCTGGGGGGCGGAGCCAAGATGGTGGAGTAGAAAGAGTCACATTTGCTAACTCCGAATCCACAGCCCATAGATTTCCTGTAAAAAGAACTCCTGACAAATTCTGGAACAGTGGAAGCCGCGCAGCAACACAGTGAAGGAGATTTCCATTGCAGAGAGCCCTGAAAAACCGACCGCAAAGGTACTCTGGACGGGAGCGGAGTCCTTCCTGCGGAGTCCTCCCCTCCCCTGCCCCGGCCGCAAGGCACTGAGAAGAGCGAGCAGAGCCCAGCAGGCGTCAGGGACCTGAATCTCCTGGTGGCTGCGAAGGTCCCTCCACCCACAGTGAGAGAAATGGGCTGAGAGAGGAGCGGGGTATCTCCAGGACTCGAACCCCCTGGGAAGCAGCCGCTGCGGCAGAGGCTGAGGCAGCTCGCAGAGGCTGAGGCAGCTTGGTCAGAGGCAGAGGCAGCTCAGCCAGAGACTCCCAGAGCAGGCTGGAGCTCCACCCCAGCTCCACTACAAAGGATCTCTGTATAAACCCCCTGAGGGAACTGAGCCTGAGAGGCGACCCTGCCCCCACCTGAGAACCAGCAGATAAGCCCCCATTGAAGAGCAGTCAGGCCTGCCCCCAAAAGCCCTCAGGCTGGGGAAGCAGCATTTGAATCTCAGACCCCAAGCACTAGCTGGCAGATCTAGGCCAGGGGATGGAGAGGACTCTCAGAAATCAAGTAACTGGCTGGGAAAATGCCCAGAAAAGGGAAAAAAACTAAGACCATAGATGGTTATTTCCTTGAGCAGACCTCCATTTGTCTCTGACGACGAGGAGGTCTGCATACCATCAGGTAAAGACATGTGAGTCGAAGCCTCTGTATCCCAAATATCTGAAAGAGATACCCCATGGGCTCAGGCCATGGAGAAGCTCAAAAAGGATTTTGAAAATCAAGTCAGACAGGTGGAGGGAAAACTGGGAAAAGAAATGAGAGAG
>CM053769.1:631884956-631905663 GCA_028658325.1 Potorous gilbertii
AAAATGAATGTAAAAAGTTAAATAAATTTATTTAAAAAATAAAAAATAAAAAAAAATAATGTGTTGGTGGGTCTGCCTGTTTCAAGTTTCTCTGTCTCTCTGTCTCTCTGTCTCTCTCTCTCTCTCTCTCTCTCTCTCTCTCTCTCTCTCTCTCTATCCTTTTCCCTCTCTCTCTGCCTATATATAAAGATAAGTGAAAATTCCATTGCTTGTAATGAGGGGAAGGTCTATTAACTCCGAGTATCCTTCTAACACTGTTTAATTGCTGTTGGAGGGAAGATCAATGATGTGAAAAGTAAGAAATTATCTTTCTCTAAAGTTTTTTTTGCATGCAATATGTTTTCCATTGCAATTAGATCAAAAGGTAGAATATCTTAGAAATGAATCAGGACAAAAACAATTATATTTTATTTTACTTTATAATCCATCATTTAGCAACTATATAAAATAAGGTAATCAAAATTTTCAAATTGATGTGATTTAGGCAAGAAATCTTTGGTTTTCATTATATACAATTTCTTAATTAAAAATGAATCAAAATATTTCTTTATATAAGGAGAAAACACCACTCGAGGAAGAATCTTTTAGGAAATAGAAAAAAAAATTAATGGACTGTGTATGGGTTTTTACATTTGTGTGCATTAGAGAGGTTGGGGGTGAAGGAATGGAGGGAAGAGACAGCAAGAAGGAGAGGTTGATTTGACGTGACTGAGTAAAATTGCCTTCTCAATGCTAAGAGGAACCATCATGCTTTTTTATTCTAAAACTTCTAAATGAGTAGTTAGAAGATTTGTCTGTGAGTTCTGTATTTACTGTTTGACTTGTGACTTCAGCAGTTATAGTATGGTAGAATGTGGAACAGAAGCAAACCTTATTCCTGTTCACTTGTTTCACTCATGCCTGGATCCTTATGACCCCATATGGGACTTTCTTGGCAAAGACACTGAAGAGGTTTACCATTTCCTTCTCTAGTGGATTAGGGAAAGGGAGGTTAAGTGACTTGCCCAATGTCACACTATTAGTAAGTGTTTGAAGCCAGATTTGAAATAATCTTTTCTTGACAACAGGCCCAGAACTCTATCCAGTTAGCTACCAATCTGTCATCATTTAAATCAACCTCATCATTTTACATATGAAGAAAATTAAGGTCTAGATAGGTTAAATCACTTACCCAAGGTCATAAAAAATATATATCTGAATCCTTTGACTCCAGATCTAGGACTCTGACAAATTCTTAATTTAACCTCAGTGAATCTCTCTCATAAACATTCACATTATGTACTTAACAGACTGGATGGGAGGATCAAATGAAAAGACAGTTGGGGAAATGATTTATAAACTGAAAAACACTACATAAATTTGAAGTAACAATTACCAATATTAATTAGTTTAATACCAAAGCAATATTCATAGTACCAAAAATGATTATGACTATGTCAGCATAGTTTTGACTTGCACAGTATAAGAGATTGTCCATGCAGAAAGCAGAAAAAAAAAACATTTATTCAGACACCAGGAAGCCAAGTCCCAACACCAGAAAGCCAGATCTGTCATAGTAATCAAGAATTTAATACACATTATCACTATAAGGGACAAAGTCATTCCCAAGCCTTACACCTCACAACCCCTGATGCTGGAACCTTCCCACAAACACTCAAAAGACTAGTTGTGCCTGTCTGTGTCTTCTTTCCTCCACCACTACTAGGTCTCACCAACTTCCTGGCAGTTCTGTTCCACTCTACTTGTTCCACCCTTTCAGAAAGCTCCTCTCACCACATGTGACGTAGGCTTTCATATGATTTAAGCAGGTCACACGGGCCTAATAATGAATGGGAAAGATCTTTCCATTTAAAATGCCATAACAATGAGCTGTTGAATTTTTAAAGTAACTTTTTAAAGATTACAGAGATCATTTCTAATTGTTGCCATATAAGAATGTTAATATAACAATCTGAAACACAACAATCTGAAAATCATTTCTTGCTTGGGATATATTTCTTTTCACAGAATATTAAAGTTAGAAGAGGTCCTTACAGCTTAGGTAATACACCTTTTAAATGAGTGAATATACTTTATGAGATTCCTGAGATGATAATCTCCACTTTCCTCTTGAATATTTCTAGTATTATGGAAATACCTATCCAAATGGTAGTTGAATACCGGCTCTAATGTCCATATTCATATACTCTTATTTTATGGTAACAAGAATCAAGAGACCCATGGAAAGGTAAACAGAAAAGAGAAATCATAAGGGACTTACAAAATATGAATTGTTTGCATTCCTACATTGAAAGATCATATTTGTAACTCTTGGGACTTTTCTTAATATCAAGGTAGTTGGAGTGACTATATACATATAGACGGAGGACAGAGGGTGAAAGGGATAATATACTAAAAAGTAAAATTAAAGGGTGAGAGAAGAATATATTGGTAGAAAAAAGGGAGAAATGGAATGGGGCAAATGATCTCACAAAATAGAGGTAAGAAAAAGTGTTTTCAATGGAGAGGAAGAAGGGTGAGGTGAGAGGAAAAGAGTGAACCTTACTCTCATCGCATTTCGCTAAAGGAGGGAATAACATGCACACTCGGCTTGATATGAAAATCTATCTGACACTATAGGAAAGTAGGGGAAAGGGAATAAGTGGGGTGGGGAGATGATAGAAGGGAGGGTAAATGGGAGGAGGGAGTAATTAGAAGTAAACACTTTTGGGGAAGGATAGGGTCAAAAGAAAAAATAGGATAAATTCGGGGCAGAATGAACGGAGGGAAATATAATTAGCCTTTCACAATATGACAGTTATGGAAGTGATTTGCATAACTGCACATGTATAACCTATATTGAATTACCTTCTCAATGAGGATTAGTGAAGAGGGAGGAAGGGAGAATAGTTGTAACTCAAAGTTTTATAAACGAATGTTTAAAAATATTTTACATGCAACTGAGAAATGATATACAGACTATGTGGTATAGAAATCTATCTTGCTCTACAAAAAAATAGAGGGAATGGGGACAAGAGAAGGGAGGGGTGTGACAGAAGGGAAGGTAGATTGAGGAAGTGGTAATCAGAACGCATGCTGTCTTGGGGTGGGCAGAGGGAAAAGAAGTGGAGAAAATTTGGAACTCAAAATTTTATGGAAGTGTCTGTTGAAAACTAAAAATTAAAAAAAAGAAATTAAAAAAGAAAAATAAATGCAAAAAAGTCTGTCGATTTCAAGAACTGCCTCTTTTGCCTCATTTGCTTGGCTTTATTCAGTTAGCTAACTGTAATCTAGCATGTTGGAGTTTGAATCATAGTTTTATTAGCTTGTCTGGATTCAGGGCTCAGGTCGCATTTCAGTTTCACAGCAACAATGAAATGTGGGACAAGGTGCGACATTCCACAGTGACCTTCAGGATACTGTCAAGTCGTAGCTGAGATATTGATCCTTGTAATTCTGCATTTTGGAACTAATTCAGCGTTATCAGCATTAGGTAGGAACGAAAGCAACTTTTGGTGCCTACTTCAGAAGACTCCAAGGTGCTATGGAGGAGATTATTCTCTGAGATCTATATCGGGAATATTTGCATGTCTGTTCTTTAAAATCAAATATAAAATATAATCACAGTTAAGCGACTACATGGAACTGGGAGCTAATCACAGGACCCCAACAATAGAGTGAATACAGAAGGTAAGAACTCCGGTAGATGGAAGTAAAAGAGAGACAATAAGAAATGGTTCAGGGCATTCTAAAATTTTGAGAAGGCAAGAAGTCATCAAAGGTGGTCTATCTCTTTCATTCTAGCTATGTATAAATAGAAGCATGCTAATATGAGTATGAAAGAATTATTTAGGTCAATCAAGAAATTTATTGAGTTCCTAATGTGTGCCATAAACTGTGTTGAGAATTGGAAATACAAAAAGAGGCAAAAAAAGATTCTCTGGCTTCAAGGAGCTAACAATCCAATGGAAAAGACAATAAGAAAACAAATATGTACCAAGATATGATAAACTGGATAAATATAGAGTAAATAGGAACAGGAAATAGTAGAATTAAGAAAGGTTGAAAGAAGCAGGTTGATTTAGACCAACATGGGAAGACTTAGACATATAAAGGAAGATGCTATCCACATTCTGAGAAATAGATGACAAGTGATAATAAGCATATCATAATCTATATATTATTAGATTGTGCATGTGTGTATATATATGTATAAATATTTATATGTATTTATGATTGTAGATGTCTATGTCTATGTTTGTATTTTGCATGTATCTATATCTACATATGTCTATATCTATATCTCTATATCTCTCTATCTATCTATCTATCTATCTATATATATATATATATATATATATATATATATACATTTGTGCTTAATTATAGCCATCTTAAAGTGGGGAGGGGAAAACAAAGTAAAACATTCACAGCAGAGAAAAAAGAAAACCTACAAAGCAGCAAAGAAAAACTAGACAATGAGAAGGGGGTGGAACCAAGATGGTGGAGTAGAAGCATGGGTGAGCTTGAGTTCTTCAGCCAAAATCTTTAAAATACATGTAAAAAATAATGCTAAACAAATTCTAGAGCAGCAGAAGACACAAAATGACATAGTGAAACAGATTTCCAACACAACACAGCCTAGGAGGCAGACAGGAAGGCTCTATCACACCAGACTAAGAACTATACAGCTCAAAACTTTAATAATGAATGTTATAAAATTGGTTTTGTATGCAGTTGGAAAATAGGATGTACAGACAATGGGATATAGAAATCTATTTTGTCATATAGGAAAATAGAGGGGAGAGGATAGAACAAACGGAGGAATAGAAGGGAGAAAAGACTGGTGGAAGGGGGAATGGGGTACATTCTGTCCTTGGTGAAGGGGTGGGGATACATTAGTAAAAATTTTAAAAGGCAAATTCTGGTGGAAGTAAATGTAGAAAAGTGAAAAATAAACCAGTTATGTATTTTTCAAAAAAAAACATTTAGTATTTTTAGGTAGACTTTCTTAAAACGGGAAATTATTGCTTTCTATTGAATCCTCTATTATGTTTTTCTGAGAACATGGCAATGCTTTTTTTCTTTTAAATTGTACATAAGTTTAAATAGATTTAAAAGATTAAGAAAAGAAAAGAAAAGAAAGGGGCTGTATATTGAAGAAAAATTTCAAAAACACAAACAAAAAACAGGAAAGCCATAAGATGGAAAAAAAGATGAAGAATATTCCAGACATAAGGAAAATTCCAGAGAAAAATTCTGGAGCTGAGAGATGGAATGTCTTGTTCAAGGGGAAACAGAGAGGCTTCTAAAACTAAACTGAAGAGTACAAGCAGGGAGTTAGGTTAAAAAAGACTTAAAAGGTAGGAAGGGATTAGGTTATGAAGGCATTTTATTTATTATATTTTAAAAGATATTCAAAAAATGTTTAATGAGACTGAACTCTAACTATTGTATTGTTTGTCCAACACAATGCAAGACAATTGAAGACCAGTTGGTTGTGGGGGATTTTGGTTGCGTTTGTGGTTGTTTGTTTTATCTTTGTATCCCTGGTACATTGTCTTGCTTTTTTAACTGGATCATCAAATTGGGGCCTGTTTGGAAGTGATTTTTCTAATATAAATTTATTTATTTAACTTTTTACATTCATTTTCACAAAATTCTGGGTTCCAAATTTTTTCCACATTTGACCCCAACCCCCACCCCAATACACCAAGAATTCTAATTTCTCCTATCACCAATCTGCGCTCTCTTCTATCATCCCTCCCTTCTCTTGTCCCCATCTTCTCTTTTTTCCTATAGGGTCAGATAACTTTCTATTCCCTATTACCTATATTTCCTATATCCTGGTAGGAAGAACAATACTCTACAGTCATTCTTAAATTTTGAATTCCAACTTCTCCCCATCCCTCCTTCCCCACCTATTCCCTTTGGGAACATAGGTCATATCTGTGTAGTTTTGCAAATGACTTCCATAATAATCCTGTTGTGTAAGACTAACTATATTTTTCCCTCCATCCTATCCTGCCCCCCATTGTTTCTATTCTTTCTTTTGATCCTGTCCCTCCCCAGGTGTTGACTTCAAATTACTCTCTCCTTCCATTGCCCTCCCTTCCATCATCCGCCCACCCTGCTTATCTCCTTCTCCACCACTTTCCTGTATTGGAAGATAGGTTTTCATAGCAAAATATGTATGCATTTTATTCCATCCTTTATTCAAATGAGATGAGAGTAAACTTCATGGATTTTTTTTCTCAGCTCTCCTCTTTTTCCCTCCACTAAAAAGTATCCTGCTTGCATCTTCTATGAGAGATAATTTACCCCATTCCATTTCAGCCTCTCTTCTCCCGCTACATTTCTATCTCACTGTTTACCTTGATTTCTTTTAAGATAGGATCCCATCCTATTCAATTCACTCTGTGCTCTCTGTCTCTGTGTGTGTGCATGGGTGTGTGTGCGTGCACGTGTGCACATGTGTGTGTGTGCATGTGTGTGTGTGCATGTGTGTGTGCGTATGTGTGTTTAATCCCACCAACTACTCAGTTACTGAAAAGTTTCAAGAGTTACAATTATTGTCTTACCATGTAGGAATGTAAACAGTTCAACTATAGTAAGTCCCTTATGACTTCTCTTTACTGTTTACTTTTTCATGCTTCTCTTCATTCTTGTGTTTGAAAGTCAAATTTTCTTTTCAGCTCTGGTCTTTTCATCAAGGATGTTTGAAAGTCCTCTATGTCATTGAAAGACATATTTTCCCCTGAAATATCATACTCAGTTTTGCTGGGTAGGTGATTCTTGGTTTTAGTACTAGTTCCTTTGTCTTCTGGAATATCCTATTCCATGCCCTTCAATCCCTGAATGTAGAAGCTGCTAGATCTTGTGTTATCCTGATTGTATTTCCACAATACTGGAATTATTTCTTTCTAGCTGCTTGCAATATTTTCTCCTTGACCTGGGAACTCTGGAATTTGGCCACAATGTTCCTAGGAATTTCTCTTTGGGGATCTCTTTCAAGCGGTGATTGGTGGATTCCGTGAATATTTATTTTGCCCTCTGGTTCTACAATATCAGATCAGATTACCCTGACAATTTCATGAAAGATGATGTCTAGGCTCTTTTTTTTGATCATGGCTTTCAAATCGTCCCATAATTTTTAATTTGTCTCTCCTGGATCTATTTTCCAGGTCAGTTATTTTTCCAATGAGATATTTCACATTCTCTTCTATTTTTTTCTTTCTTTTGGTTTTGTTTTGTGATTTCTTGGTTTTTCAGAAAGTCATTAGCCTCCATCTGTTTCATTCTAATTTTGAGAGAACTATTTTCTTCAGTGAGCTTTTAAACCTCTTTTTTCACTTGACTAATTCTGCTTTTGAAAGCATTCTTCTCCTCATTGGCTTTTTGAACCTCTTTTGCCAATTGAGTTAGCCTATTTTTCACGGTGTTATTTTCTTCAGCATTTTTTGGGGTCTCCTTTATCAAAGTATTGACTCGTTTTTCATTCTTTTCTTGCATCTCTCTCATTTCTGTTCCCAATTTTTCCTCCACCTGTCTAACTTGATTTTTAAAATCCTTTTTGAGCTCTTCCATTGCTTGAACCCATTGGATATCTGTTTTAGATGGTTGGCATATAGAAGCCTTGACTCCTATGTCTTTACCTGATTGTAAGCATTGTTCTAGCTCATAAGAAAGGAAAGGTGGAAACATCTGTTCACCAAGAAAGTAACCATCTATGGTCCTATTTTTTTTCCCTTTTCTGGGCATTTTCCGAGTCAGTTACTTGACTTCTGAGATTCCTCTCCACCCCTGTCCAGATCTACCCAGCTATTGCTTGGGGATCTGAGATTCAAATGCTGCTCCCCAGCCTCAGGGCTTTCAGCGGGTGGGCCTGGCTGCTATTCAATGTGACCTTAAGTTATGTTTCTCAGGTGGGGTCAGTGCTGCCATCCAGGCTCTGTTCCCTCAGGGGGTTTATGTGTAGACCTTCAGTAATGGAACCGAGCTCCTAAAGAACTCTTGCCTGCTCCAGTAGCCTCTGGCCACCCACTCCTCTGCCACTGCCTCCCAAGGAGGCCTGAGTTATGGAGACACCTTGTTCCCCTCTTGGCCACACAGAAGTCTCTCTCACTGACCTGTGCACCTGTGGGTGGAGGGACCTTCGTGGCTGCCAGAGATTTTGTCTCTGAAGCCTGCTCGGATCTGTTCCTCTCGTTGCAGTGTAGCCAGGGAAAAACTGGGCTGCACTCTTAGTCAGTGTGCGACTGACCATTGGGATCAGTTTTTCAGGGTTCTTTGGAAGGGAAATCTCCTTCACTCCATTGCTGTGTGGCTTCCACTGCTCCAGAATTTGTTGGGAGTTCTTTTTACAGGAAATTCATGGGCTGTGAGTTCGGAGCTAGCATATGTGAATCTTTCTTCTCTGTCATCTTGGCTTCTCCCTGCATGAAGGCATTTTAATGTCAAGCAGAGTACTGCACACTGTATTCCACAGGCAATAGAGAGTCTTTGGAGTTTATTGAGTGAGGGTAGGTAAGTGATATGGTCAGATAGTCTCATGAAAAAATTGCTTTACTGGGTGAATGGGAGATAGATTAGAATGGAAAGATATTTGAAGCAGGCCAACATATCAACAGATTTGGGATCAAAATAGCAGAATGATCTATAAATTCTCTCCCTGTACTCTTGTTGACTTCGAAAAACCAAGAAAATATTTCCCTAGGAAAAGTCCTGGAATGCTGGGATCAGCCAAAGGTGTAAACAACCTCTTAGCCCAAGAGAGTAGGATAATTGCTAAGTGGGGGTCTCTCTTGTTATGGCTAAATGGGGCCAGTGCACAACTAGAGATGTCCCAGATAGCCCCTCCTCAGTGAGGCAGGAGGAGATCCTGAGATTCAAGGAGTGGAGCACTTAAGAATCAACAGCAGGGCACCTGGAGTGCCCTAGCAGATCTAGGGAAATCATGAAGAACACTAGCACAGGTGAGGTTCACCAATCACTGAGCCTGTACTCGAGATAAATTCAGATTACCGCTCCCCCACACATCACACATTGAGCTCCAGGGTAACTGGAAAATTCAGAAAGAATTCACCTGGCCTACTTTGGTACACAAGCCAGCTCAGCACCAGGTAAGCTGCAGCACTCTAGCTTCTAGTTAAAGGAACCAGAGGTCACAAAACACAAACTTCAAGTTCTAAGCACAAGAGCTGTTGGACCAAGCCCTTTGTGCCCCAGAAGCAGAGATAAACTTGAAAAGTCAAGTAAAATGCAACCATCATAAGCAGGAAGCAAACAACAAAAAAACAATAGAGTGTTCCTATGGGGATAAGTAACAAAAC
Source organism: Potorous gilbertii (assembly GCA_028658325.1). Classification (NCBI taxonomy): domain Eukaryota; kingdom Metazoa; phylum Chordata; class Mammalia; order Diprotodontia; family Potoroidae; genus Potorous; species Potorous gilbertii. The sequence continues at coordinate 631,894,268 of CM053769.1, forward strand.
ACAAATACCAAAGAGCTCAGTATTGAGACTGTACTACCATCTGACAAATCAGAAGGGAATACGAACTGGTCTAAAATCCAAAGAGCATTCTTGGAAGAGCTCAAGAAGAATTTTAAAAGTAAAAGTAGAAATGTAGAAGAAAAATTGGCTAGTGATTTTAAAAAATATGAAAAAAAATCATGGAAGAATTTAAAACACAAAATGGATAAATAGAAAAAGAAGTACAAAACTTTGTTGGCAAAAATAACTACTTAAAAGGAACAATTGGACAAATGGAAAAGGAGATGCAAAAGTTAACTAAAGAAAATAATTTGATAAAAATTAAAATTGGGCAAGAAGAAACTAATTACTCTATCAGACACGTATAAAGTAAATAATGTGATGATTCAAAATGTGATGGGGTGTGAAGTGATTGGAATGGGAGATGTGAAAAGAAGGAGGCAGAAAATGGTAAATTGCATCACAGGAACAGGCATAAAAACATATTACAGTAGAGGGAAAGAGTGAAGGGTAATGTATATTATTTGAGATTTACTCTCATCTGATTTGTTTCAAGGAGGGAATAATAAACTCAGTTAAGTATAGAAATCTAACTGCCCCAGGGAGAAGTAGGAGGATAAAGGGGATACAAAAGGGAGGGTAGGCTAAAATGAAGGGTAGAAGCAGTTAGAGGTAAAGGGAAATAAAGGGAGGGGGCCTGATAAGAAGGGAGGGAAGATTGAGGGAATGAGTGGTCAAATATTAAAACTATATCGAGGAGTGGGAGAAGGGAGAATTAAGGCATAAATGGGGGGGGATAGGACATAGGGAAAGACACAGAAAGTAATCACAGCTGTGAGGGTGAATGGGATGAACTCTCCCAAAAAAAATGAAGGTGGGCAAAAGAATGGATTAAGAAACATAATCCAACAATATATTGATTACAAAAGCACATCTAAAACAGAGGGATACATACAGAACAAAGATAAAAGATTGGAGCAGAATATATTGTGCTTTACATGATGCAAAAAAGGCAGGGGTAGCAATCCTAATCTAAGTCTAAGGAAAAACAGAAAGACATCTAATCGAAAGAGATAAGGAAGGAAATTATGTCCTACTAAAATTCACCACAGACAATGAAGCAATATCATTACTAAACATATCAGCAGTAAGTGGAGTGGTATCCAAATTCATGAACAGGAAGTTAAGGGAATTACAGGAAGAAATAGATAGCAAAACCATAATAGCGCAGGACCTCAACCTCCTCCTCTCTGAACTTAATAAATTTAACCTCAAAATTAAAAAAAAGAAGGAGGTAAATAGAACTCTGGATAAAGTACATATGATAGATCTCTGGAGAAAATTGAATTGGGATAGAAAGGAATATACCTTTTTCTCTCAGCAGTAAATGGCACAGATACAAAAATTGGCCATATACTAGTGCATAAAAACCTCACAATCCAGTGCAGAGGGGCAGAGATAGTCAATGCATCATCCTGCAATGATAATGTAATCAAAATTATCCATGGTACAAGGCCATGGAAAGGTAGCCCAATAATTGATTGGAAACTAAACAATCTAGTCCTAAAAAATGAGTCGGTTAAACAACAAATCATTGAAACAATCAATAACTTCACTCAATGCAATGACAATAATGAGAAAACATATCAAATTTATGGAATGCTGAATAAACAGATACCTGGGGAAGTTTTATATCATTGAACACCCACATGAATAAAATAGAGGAGGAGAAGATGAATGAATTGGGCATGCAGCTGAAAAACTTAGAAAAATAAGAAATTAAAGATTCCCAGGTAAGTAGGAAAATAGGAATATTGCAAAGCATGAGAGAATAATAAAATTGAAATCAATAAAATTATTGAACTAATAAATAAAATTAAGAGTTGATTTTATTAAAAAATATATAATTAACAAACCTTCGGTTAATTTGATTTAAAAAATGAAAAAAGAATATGAAATTACCGATATGATAAAATAGAAAAGGTGAATTCACCTCTAATGAGGAGAAAATTAAAATACTATTAAGAAGCTACTTTGCCCAACTGTATGCCCACAAACTTGATAATCCAAAATTTGTTACCCAATTTGGGTTTACCTTCATATAAGGGAAGATGATAACTGTTAATCTTGTGAATTGTACATCCATTACAAAATAAAAAAGGTATGTACCAAGAGGGAACGGGTATAAAGTAAATGATGTCATGTTAAAAATAGGATTAAAGTATGCAAAGGGATTGCAGAAGGAGGTGTGAAAAGGAGGAAGCAGGAAATTGTAAATTACATCACAGGAAGAACTACAAAATTATAGTAGAGGGAAAGAGGGGAGGGAGATGAGCATTGTTTAACAGGTACTCTCATTTGATTTATTTCAAGGAGGGAACAATAAATTGAAGAAGATAATCCTAACTAGTTCTAAAGTCAGTAGGAGGGGAAGGGGGAAGAAAAGGGAGAGAAGCTAAAAGGGGAGGGAAGGAGCAGTAAGGGTAAAGGAGAGTAAAAGGGAGGGGGCCTAAAAGAAAGAAGGAATGCTGCAGGAGGAAGTCGTGAAAAGTGAATACTGTTGAGAGGGGAAGGTAGAGGGGAAAGTTAAAAGCCAGACAGTGAGAAAGATGATGGAGGGAAATAGACAGATCGTAATCATAACTGTCAATGTGAGTGGAATGAACTCTCCCATAAAACAGAGATGGATAGCAGAATGGATTAAAAGCCATAATCTAACAATATGTTGTTTACAAGAACCACATTTGAAATGGAGGGATACACACAGGATAAAGGTCAAAGGTTGGAGCAGAATATATTGTGTTTCAGCTGATGTAGGAAAAGCAGGGGTAGCAATCCTAATCTCAGGCAAAGCAAAACCAGAAATAGATGTAATCAAAAGAGATAAGGATGGAAACTGTATACTGATAAAAGGCACTATAGACAATGAAGCAATATCATTACTAAACATGTATGCTCCAAGTGGTGTAGTATCCAAATTCTTAGACGAGAGACTGGGAGAGTTGAAGGAAGAAATTGACAGCAAAACTATACTAGCAGGGGACCTCAAACTCCCCCTCTTTGAACTTGATAAATCTAACCTCAAAATAATTAAGAAAGAGGTTAAGGAGGTAAATAAAACTCTGGATAAGGGAGATATGATAGATCTCTGGAGAAAATTGAAAGGGAATAGAAAGAAATATAAATTTTTCTCAGTGGTATATGGCACATTTGCAAAAATTGACCATGTACTAGGACATAAAAACCTTACAATCCAGTGCAGAAAGGCAGAGATAATCAATGCATCCTTCTCAGATCATAATGCAATAAAAATTATATGTAATAAAAGGCCATGGGAAGATAATCAAAAGATAATCCAAAAATCAATTGGAAACTAAATAATCTAATACTAAAGAAGGAGTGTGTTAAAGAAGAAATCTTAAAAACAAATAACCACTTCATTCAAGAGAATGACAATAATGAGACAACCTGCCAAATGTTATGGGATACTACAAAAGCCGTTCTTAGGGGAAGTTTTATATCTTTGAATGCCTACATAAATAAAATAGAAAAAGAGGAGATCAATGACTTGGGCATACATCTGAAAAAGCTAGAAAAATAACAAGTTGAAAATCCCCAAGTAAATATCAAATTAGAAATTCTGAAAACCAAAGGAGAAATTAATAAAACTGAAATTAAGAAAACTATTGAATTAATAAATAAAACCAATCGTTGGTATTATGAAAAAAACTAATAAAATTGAAAAATATTTGGTCAATTTGATTAAAAAAAGAAAGAAGAAAATCAAATTAATAATATCAAAAATGAAATGGGTGAACTCACCTCCAGTAAAGATGAAATTCAAACAATAATTAGAAATATCTTTTCCTAACTTTATGAGCACAAATTCGATAAACCAAATGACATGGATGAGTATTTTTAAAAATACAAATTACCTAGGTTGGAAAAAAGAAGAAGTTGAATACTTAAACAACACCATTTCAGAAAAAGAAATTGAACAAGTCATCAATGAACTCCCTAGGAAAAAAAATCTCCAGGGTCAGATGGATTTACAAGTGAATTCGATCAAATATTTAAAGAACAGTTAATTGCAATACTATATAGACTATTTTTGAAAATTGGGGAAGAAGGAATCCTCTGAAATACTTTCTATAATACAAATATGGTTTTGATACCTAAACCAGGAAGAGACAAAACAGAAAAAGAAAATTATAGATCAATTTTTCTAATGAATGTAAATGCAAAAATTTTAAATAATATTTTAGCAGAACGAATACAGCATCTTATCATGAGAATAATACATTAGGATCAGGTAGGATTCAAACCAGAAATGCAGGACTGGTTCAATATCGAGAAAACTGCTAGCATTATAGATCATATCAACAACAACACTAACAAAAAAATATATGATTATCTCAATAGATGCAGAAAAAGCTTTCGACAAAATACAACACCTATTCCTATTAAAAACACTGCAGAACATAGCAATAAAGGGAACTTTCCATGAAATAACAAGCAGTACCTTCCTAAAACCTTTGGTAAGCATTATATCCAATGGAGATAAGCTAGATGCATTTCCAATAAGATCAGGGGTGAAACAAGGATGTCCATTATCACCACTATTATTCAATATGGTACTAGAAATGTTAGCTGTTGCAATTAGACAAGATAAAGAAATTGAAGGAATAAGCCTACGCAAAGAAGAAACTAAGTTATCACTCTGTGCAGATGATATCCTTAGAGAATCCCAGAGATGCCAGTAAAAACAACTTGAAATAATAAACAACTCTGGCAAAGTTGTACAAAATCAACCCACACAAATCTTCTGAATTTCTATATATTAGCAACAAAGTCCAACAGCAAGAGATAGAAAGAGAAATCCCATTTAAAGCTAGGGTAGACACTATAAAATATTTGGTAGTTTACCTGCCAAAACAAATCCAGGCACTATATGGACACAGTTACAAGACATCTTTTGCACAAATAAAGTTAGATCTAAGTAAGTGGAAAAACATCAGTTGCTCATGGATAAGATGAGATAATATAATAAAAATGACAATTCTACCTAAATTAATTTACTTAATTACCAACTAAACTATCAGGTAATTATTTTCTAGAGCTGGATAAAATAATATCAAAATTCATCTGGAAGAACAAAAGGTCCAGAATATCAAAGGGAGTAATGAAAAGAAATGCTTGGAAAAGTGGCCTAGTGCTACCAGATCTCAAACTGTATTAAAAAACAGCGATTATCAAAACCACTTGGCACTGGCTAAGGAACAGAAGGTAGGCAAGTGGAATAGACTTAGCACTCAAGAGACAATAGGCAAGGAATGTAGCAACCTCCTGTTTGATAAATCCAAAGACTCCAGTTTCTAGGATAAGAACTCACTCTTTGACAAAAATTGCTGGGAAAACTGGATAACAGTGTGGTGAAAACTAGGCATAGATCATTCCTGACACTTTAACAAGAATAAAGTCCAATGGGTACATGATCCAGGTATAAAGATTGATACCATGGATAAACTGAAGGAGCAAGGAATAGTGTATTTATCAGATTTATGGAGAAGGCAAGAATTTTTGACTAAAGAAGAGATAGGAAGCAGTATGAAATGCAAGATGGATCATTTGTGTTACATTAAACTGAAAAGTTTTTGCACAACCAAACCCAATGCAACCAAAATTCAGAGGCATATAGTAAATTGGGAAAGAACTTTTATAACTAGTCTCAGAGATAAAGGCCCCTTTTTCAGAATATATAGAGAATTGAGTCAAATGTACAATACAAGTCGTTGCCCAAATGATAAATGGCGAAAGGATATAAACAGGCAATTTTCAGAGGAAGAAATTAAAGATATCTATAATCATATGAAAAAATTCTCTAAGTCACTTTGAAGAGACAGATACAAATCAAAATATCTCTGAAGTACCACATTGCACCTATTTGGTTGTCAAACATGACAGAACAGGAAAATGATAAATGTTGGAGAGGATGTGGGAGAGTTGGAACACTAATTCATTGTTGGTGGAGTTGTAAGGTCATCCAACCATTCTGGAGAGCTATTTGGAACTTTGACCAAAGAGCTACAAAAACGTGCATACCCTTTGACCCAGAAATATTGCTTCTAGGACTGTATCCCCAAGAGATTATAAAAATGGGAAAAGGTATCACATGTACAAAAATATTTATAACAGCACACTTTGTAGTTGCCAAAAACTGGAAATCAAGGGAATGCCCATCAAGTGGTGAATGGCTGAATGAATTATAGTATAAGAATGTAATGGAGTACTATTGCACCATAAGAAATGATGAACATGAAGACTTCAGAGAGGCCTGGAAGGACTTATATGATCTGATACTGAGTGAAAGGAGCACAACCAGGAGAACTTTGTGCACAGCAATGACCACAGTGTTTAAGCATTTTTTTCTGGTAGACTTGGAACTTTGTAGCAACCCAAGAACTTAAAAAATAATTGCAATGGTCTTCTAAGGCAAAATGCCTTCCACACTCAGAGAAAGAAATATAGAATTCATTCATAGAATGTAGCAGATCATGTGTATGTGTGTGTATTATGTTTTGATTTGTTATATGATTTCTTCCACTTATTTTAGTTCATCTACACAGCATGACTATAGTGAAAACATATTCAATAGGAAAGTATGTGTAAATCCTATATAGAATTCTATGCTATCTTGGGGATGGAGGGAGTGTTGGGGGTAGGTGGGAGGAAAAAAAATCTAAGTTTTATCGTAGTGATTGTAGAACATTAAAAAATAAAAAATAATACAACACATACTGCTATTGAGAACACTAGAGAGCATGGGAATTAATGGCACCTTTCATAAAATAATAAGCAGTATCTACCTAAACCTCCAGCAAACATTTTATATAATGGGGATAAGCTAGAAGCATTTCCAAGATCAGGTGTGAAACAAGGATCTCAATTATCACCACTGTTATTCAATATGGAAATAGAAAAGTTAGCTTTAGCAATAAAAGAAGGAAAATAAATTGAAGGAATTAGATTAAGCAAAGAAGAAAATATGTTATCACTCTCTGCAGATGATATGACGATATACTTAGAGAGTGCTAGAGAATCAAGTAAAAAAACCACTTGAAATAGAAAGCAATTTTGTCATATTTGCAGATTACAAAACAAACTCACATAAATCATCTGCATTTTTATATATTATTAACAAAGTCCAAGAGCAAGTGATACAAAGTAAGTCCAATTTAGGGCTATAGTAGACACTATAACATATCTTGGGGGACCTGCAAAAATAAACACAAGGACTATATAAACACAATTAAAAAACACTTCTTTGCAGATGTAAAGTCAGATCTAAGTAAGTAGAAAAACATCAGTTGCTCATGAGTAGGTCAAGGTAATGCAATAAAAATGACAATTCTACCTAAATTAATTTACTTATTCAGGGTCATACCAATTAAAATAACAGAAAAATATTTTCTAGAGCTAGAAAAAATAATTACAAAATTAATCTGGAAGAACAAAATATCAAGAATATCAAGGGAATTTATGGAAAGGAATGCTAGGGTAGGTGGCCTATCCTTACTGGATTTCAAATTGTATTATAAAGTAGCAATCATCAAATCCACTTGTTAATGGCTAAGAAATAGAGGGGTAGACTAGTGAAATATGTTAGATACTGAAGACATACTAGTCTATGAAAATAGCAAAATATTGTTTGATAAACCCAAGGACCCCAGCTTGTAGGAAAAGAACTCCCTGTCTGACAAAAACTTCTGGGAAAACTGAATAACAATATGGTAGAAACTGGGCATAGACTAATGCCTGATATTGTACACAAGAATAAAGTACAAATGGATACATGATCTAGATATAAAGACTGATGCTATAAACAAATTAGGTGAGCAAAAAATAGTGTATTTGTCAGATTTATGGAGAATGGAGAAGTTTTTGACCAAAGAAGAGATAGAGAATATTATGAAGTGTGAAATGGATAATTTCAACGACATTAAATTTAAAAAATGTACAAACAAATTCAGTGCAATCAAGATTGGGAGGGAAGCACAAAACTAGGAATGAATTTTTGCACCTAGTGTCTATGACAAAGGCCTCATTTCTAAAACATATAGAGATCTGAAACAAATGTACAGGACTACAGCTCATTCCCCAACTGATAAATGGTCAAAGTATATGAATTGGGAGTTTTCAGAGGAAGAAATTAAAGCTATCTCTAGTCACATAAAAAAAATGCACAAATCACTATTGATTAGAGAAATACAAATCAAAACAACTCTGAGGTACCACATTATACCTATCAGATTGGCTAGATGACAAAACAGGAAGATGATAAATATTGGAGAAGATGTAGAAGAGTTGGAACACTAATTCATTTTTGGTAGAGCTATGAGCTGATCCAACCATTCTGCAGAGCAGTTTGGAACTATACCCAAAAGGTTACAAAAATATGTATACCTTTTGACCCAGCAATATCGCTTCTGAGACTGTATCCCAAAGAGATCATAAAAATGGGAAAGGGTCTCATGTGTACAAAAATATTTAGAGCAGCCCTCTTTGTAGTGGCCAAGAACTAGAAACTGAAAAGTTGTCCACCAATTGGTGAATGGCTGAACAAGTTCCGGTATATGAATGTAATGGAATACTTTTGTGCTACAAGAAATGATGAACCGGGTGACTTCAGAGAGAGTCCTGTAAGGACTTACATGAACTGATGTGAGTGAAATGAGCAGAATCAGGAGATCAGTATACACAGTGACAATCACAATATGTGAGGGATTTTTCAGGTAGACTTTGCCCTTCACAGTAATGCAAAGATCTAAAACATTCCCAAAGGATTCTTGAAGCAAAATGCCTTCCACATCCAGAGAAAAAATTATGGCATTGGGTCACAGAATGAAGCAGACTATTATCTCTTGTGTTGTGTTTGGATTTGTTTGGGTTTTACTCATGTTTTCTCTCATTCATTTTAATTCCTACATGCAACATGATTGATGTGAAAATGTGATTATTCAGAATGTATGTGTAGAACTCAAAAAACATTGCATGCTGTCTTGGGGATAGAGGTTGGGGGAGAGAAAATATAAGACTTACGAAAATGATTGTAGAAAACTGAAAACAAATACATTATTTTAGAAAAGATAAGAAACAAAAAAAGAAAATAATGAAAAAAAATACCAGAATATTTCAATTGTCCAGATATGAGATAATGAGGACCCATAATGGAGTAGTGGAAGTGTAAGAGAAGGGAAGGAAGCATAAATGAAAAATGATATAAACGTAAAACCAGTGGACCTTATAGATTGTATACGGTGGGGGGAGAGGAGGAGAGATAGAAGAAGGTTCAGAATGACTCCTAGGCTTATAAGAACTAGAAACTGAGAGAGTGAGATTGCTCTCTCAAAAAAGTGAAGATAGGCAGTGGAGAAGGTTTAGGGGGATAGATAATAGATTCCATTTTGGACATGTTGAGTTTAACTTGTATACCGGACATTTAATTTGAAACATCTGAAAGGCAATGGAAGATGTGAGATTGGATGTCAACAAAGAGTTGAGGCAGCACAGATAGATCTGAGAATGATTGGCAAAAAGATGATGATTAAATACATAGGAGCTCTTGAGATCCCCCAAAATAAACAAGTCATTTGTGTTTTCTGCTGCTATTGTTATAAACAACTTCCCAAGGAAGGGAGGGAGTCACTTTTATTGGAACTTATCTAACCTAGGGGTTTGGATTACTTATTTTTTGTCATAGACACCTTAGTTATCTACTGTAGCCAAAGTATCCCTTTTCATAATATCTTTGAATATATAAAAAAAATACAGAGGATTATAAAGGGAACAAAATACATTTAAATTCATTTATCTATGTCTAAATGCATACAGGGGGACAGAGCAAAGATGGCAGAGTAGAAAGACACAAATACGGAAGCTCTCCCCACACAGCCTGTAAAAAAACCTGCAAAGCGGGACTTTCAACAAACTCTGGAGCAGCAGAAGTGGAGAACAACAGCGTGGAGGAGATTTCCAGCCCAGGGTGACCTGAAAGGCCCATGGGAAATGCCTGTTGCATGAGAGGAGCCCAGCCCATCCTTGGCCACATGATGTGACTTGCTAACAGCCATTGGGGGCAGAATCTCCAGTCCTGGAATCCCCAGTCCCAGTAGCAGCTGGTTTCCAGATCCCACAAGCCACAGGCACCCAAAGGTCAGTGATGGGTTTTTTCAGCTGGCCAGGAAGGGAGAAGGGCATTCCCATAACTCTGGCAGCAGGTAGCTGCCTCAGAGGCCACGTTGCAGGCACAGAAGCCAATCCATTGTTGGAGTGTAAAATCCCTAGGGGCACTAAGGAGCTGATTCTTGCCTCTGGCCTGTGTGGAGGCCCTGGGGAAGCTGCTCTTTATCTCACACTAAATGGCAGACCTGCCCATTCAGCTTATCTGAAAACCAGCCCCTAATGCTGACTTGGAGGAACTGGAGGACAGGTAGCTGTGGAGAGGAAACTCTGCTAAGATTTTGTACACAAAAATTCATCTCTGCACACAGATTAGTACACACTTGATTGTGCCACCCTGGAGGAACTGAGATCTTACAGATTCCCAGAGTATACCCTAATCTTGACAAAGGACCCAAAAGTCAAGTAACTCGTTGAAAAAAATGTCCCAAAAAGGGGGAAAAAAGACAATAGAAGATTACTTTCCTGGTGAAAAGATATTTTCTCCCAACCTTTCAGATGAGAAAGAAAAATGCTTAGCATCAGGGAAAGACATAAAAGTAAAGGTCCTGTACCCCAAACATCCAAAATAAATATTCAATGGGTTCAGGCCATGGAAGAGCTCAAAAAGAATTTTGAAAATCAAAGACCTGGAGGAAAAATTGGAGAGAAAAATGAGAGAGATGCGAGAAAAAACATGAAAAGCGGGTCAAAACCTTGCTAAAGGAGATCCCCCCCAAAAAAATGCTGAAGAAAATAACACCTCGAAAAATAGGCTAACTCTATTGGGAAAAGAGGTTCAAAAAGCCAGTGAGGAGAAGAATGCTTTCAAAAGCAGAATTAGCCAAATGGAAAAGGAGGTTCAAAAGGTCATTGAGGAGAAGAATGCTTTCAAAAGCAGAATTAGCCAAGTGGAAAAAGAGGTGCAAAAGCTCACTGAAGAAAATAGATCTCTCAAAATTAGAATAGAACACATGGAGGATAATGACTTTCTGAGAAACCAAGAAATCACAAAACAAAACCAAAAGAATGACAAAATGGAAGAGAATGTGAAATATCACATTGGAAAAACAACTGACCTGGAAAATAGATCCAGGAGAGACAATTTAAAAATTATCGGACTACCTGAAATTCACGATCAAAAAAAGAGCCTAGACATCATCCTTCATGAAATTATC
>CM053769.1:631906163-631934391 GCA_028658325.1 Potorous gilbertii
AAGTTTTAGGACCAACTGTTGAGCATTGTTCTTGCTACTAGGAAATAAGAAATACAGGTCATGGGGAATAGAAAGTTATCTGGCCCTACAGGACAAAAGAGAAGATGGGGTAGGGAAGGGAGGGATGATAGAAGAGAGGGTACATTGGTGATTTGGTAATTAGAATGTCCAGTGTATTGGGGAGGGGGGAGGGGACAAATGCAGAGAAAATTTTGGAACCCAAAATCTTGTGACAAATGAATGTAAAAAATTAAATAATTTTTTTAAAAAAATAAATGAAGAAAGAAAGAAATATCTCATTGGAAAAACAACTGACCTGGAAAATAGATCCACGAGAGAAACTTTAAAAATTATGGGAATACCTGAAAGCCATAATCAAAAAAAGAGCCTAGACATAATCTTTTATGAAATTATCAAGGAATACTATCCTGATATTCTAGAATCAGAGGACAAAATAAGTATTCAAGGAATCCACCAATCAATGCCTGAAAGAGATCCCGAAAGAGAAACTCCTAGGAATATTGTGGCCAAATTCCAGAATTCCAAGGTCAAGGAGAAAATATTGCAAGCAGCTAGAAAGAAACAATTCAAGTATTATGGTAATACAATCAGAATAACACAAGATCTAGCAGCTTGTACATTAAGGGATCAAAAGGTGTGGAATAGGATATTCCAGAAGTCAAAGGAACTTGGACTAAAACCAAGAATCTTCTACCCAGAAAAAGTGAGAATAATACTTCAGGGGAAAAATGGTCTTTAAATGAAATAGCAGATTTTCAAGTATTCTCGATGAGAAGACGAGAACTGAAATGAAAATTTGACTTTCAAACACAAGAATGAGAAGTAGCATGAAAAAATAAACGGCAAAGAGAGGTCATAAGGGACTTACTAATGTTGAATTGTTTACATTCCTACATGAAAAGACAATATTTGTAACCCTTTAAACTTTTCAGTATCTGGGGAGTTGGTGGGGTTACACAAACACACACATAAACACACATACACACACACGCATGCACACACACACAGAGCACAGAGTGAATTGAATAGGATGGGATCATATCTTTAAAAAAAAAGGTAAACAATGAGAGAGAAATGTTTTGGGAGGAGAGAGGGAGAAATGGAATGGGGCAAATTATCTCTCATAGAAAAGGCAGGCAGGACAATTTTTAGTGCAGGGAAAAAGAGAGGAGCTGAGAGAAAAACATGAAGTTTACTGTCATCCCATTCGACTAAAGGAAGGAGTAAAATGCACACTCATTATGGTATAAAAACCTATCTTACAATACAGGAAGTTAGGGGGGAAGGAGATAAGCAGGGTAGGGGGGGATGATGGAAGGGAGGGCAGTGGGAGGAGGGAGCAATTTGAAATCAACACTCTTGGGGAGGAAGAGGATCAAAAGAGATAAAGGAAGCAACGGCGGGCCGGATAGGATGGAGGGAAATATAGTTTGTCTTGTACAACACGAGTATAATGGAAGTCATTTACAAAACTACACAGATATGGCCTATATTGAAATGCCTGCCTTCCAAAAGGGAATGGAGAGGGATGGAGGGATGGGGAGAAGTTGGAACTCAAAGTTTTAGGAACAACTGTTGAGTATTGTTCTTGCTACTAGGATATAAGAAATACAGGTAATGGGGAATAGAGAGTTGTCTGGCCCTACAGGACAAAAGAGAAGATGGGGACAAGAGAAGGGAGGGATGATAGAAGAGAGGTCAGATTGCTGATAGGGGAAATCAGAATGCTCAATTTTTGGGGTTGGGAGAGAGGACAAATGGGGAGAAAATTTGGAACCCAAAATTTTGTAAGGATAAATTTAAAAAGTTAAATATATAAATTAAAAAAAATTAAGCCGCATTAGCCAAATGGAAAAGGAGGTTCAAAAGCTCACTGAAGAAAATAGTTCTTCCAAAGTTAGGATGGAACAGATGGAGGCTATGACTTTATGAGAAACCAAGAAACCATAAAACAAAACCAAAAGAATGAAAAAATGGTAGAAAATATGAAGTATCTCATTGGAAAAACAGCAGACCTGGAAAATAGATCCAGGAGAGACAATTTAAAAATTATGGGACTACCTGAATTCCATGATCAAAAAAGACCCTAGACATTATTTTTCATGAAATTATCAGGAACTGTCTTGATATTCTAGAACCAGGGGGCAAAACATATATCGAAAATCCACCCATCACGTCCTGAAAGAGATCCCAAAAAAGAAACTCCTAAGAATATTGTGGCCAAATTCTAGAGTTCCCTGGTCAAGGAGAAAATATTGCCAGCATGTAGAAAGAAACAATTCAAGTATGTGGAAATACAATCAGGATAACACAAGCTCTCGCAGCTTCTACATTAAGGGATCGAAGGGCATGGAATAGGATATTCCAGAAGTCAAAGGAACTAGGACGAAAACCAAGAATCATCTACCTACCAAAAGTGAGAATAATATTTCAGGGGAAAAATGGTCTTTAAATGAAATAGAGGACTTTCAAGTATTCTTGATGTGAAGATGGGAACTGAAATAAAAATTTCACTTTCAAACACAAGAATGAAGAGAAACATGAAAAGGTAAACATCAAAGAGAAGTCATAAGGGACTTACCAAAGTTGAACTGTTTATATTCCTGCATGGAAAGACAATATTTGTAACCCTTGAAACTTTTTTCAGTATCTGGGTTGTTGGTTAGATTACGCGCGCACACATACACACACACACACACAAACACACACACACACACACAGAGACAGAGACAGAGACAGAGAACACAAGGGTGAACTGAATAGGATGGGATTTTATCTTTAAATAATGATATTAAGCAGTAAGGGAGAAATATATTGGGAGGAGAAAGGGAGAAATGGAATGGGGCAAATTATCTCTCATAAAAGAGCAAAGTAAAAGACTTTTCAGTGGAGGGATAAAGGGTGGAGCGGAGAGAAAAAACATGAAGCTTTCTCTCATCACATTCGACTAAAGGAAGGAATAAAATTCGCACATATTTTAGTATGAAAACCTATCTTACAATACAGGATAGTGAGGGAGAAAGGGATAAGCAGGGTGGGGGGGATAATGGAAGGGATGGCAGTGGGAGGAGTGTGCACTCTTGGGGAGGGATAGGATCAAAAGAGAGAATAGAAGAAACAGGAGGCAGGATAAGATGGAGGTAAATATAGTTAGTCTTACACAACATGACTATTATGGAAATCATTTGCAAAACCACACAGATATGGGATATATTGAATTGCTTCCCATCCTAAAGGGGAAGGAGGGATCAAGATAAATTGGGTTTTAGGAACAACTGTTGAGTGTTGTTTTTACAACTTGGAAATAAGATGTACAGATAATGGGATATAGAAATTTACCCTGCCCTACAGGACAAAAGAGAAGATGGGGATAAGGGAGGGGAGGCATGTTAGAAGGAAGGACAGATTGGTGATAGGGGTAATTAGAATGCTTAGTGTTTAGGGGTGGGGGGAGGGGAGAAATGTGGAGAAAGTTTGGAACCCACAATTTTCTGGAAATGAATGCTTAAAACTTAATAAATTTAAATAAAAATAAAAAATAAATGCACACAGACTTATTTCTATCTATAGATCTATCTATCTGTATATATATATATGTATGTATATATATATATATACATATATATATACATACATATATATATATATATATTTGTTAAATTTAGATATTTGGGTACATGAATGAGAAAGAAAGACCGAGACAGAGAGAAACCCAAAGTTAAGAATCCATGCTATAGGAAAAGGAGTTTTGACTAGTGACAGTGCATGTCTAAATTTGGTCCCTCTTTCAAGTAATAATCCTTTACATAATGAAAGATGTCTGCTTTTGGAAAATCATTTTACCTTTCTGTCTCCAAGTTTCCTCATCTATTTGAGAGGATTGGATTATATAATCTCTAGGTTCTTTGCCAGCTACAACAGTCTATGAATTCTGGGATACTCTTTTTTCCTGAGTGGTAGAAGCAAGGATGAGAGTAATTTGGGGCCAAGAAAAATGAAAACGTAGTGGAAGAAGCCAGTCAAAGAAAGAATGAAATAGCTACTATCCTGTTTTTGATTGAGATTACCTGTAATCATAACCAGAAAGGTAGGACCAGAGCCTAATTCAAAAAAACTTGGTAGTCAAGTGGATATGATTTTCTTTTTCAGCTTGGGGAGAAAAGAGAAGAGAAGGAAGAGGAATGCAATGCTTAGTACTTGGAAGTTGTTAGCTCAAAATTCTATTACTCTCTAATTTTATTCATATGTGTAGCATCTATCAGCTAATTCTTCTGAAAATTGTCAGAAACTTTTGCTTCTGTACATGTGTATTCCAAATACATACACACAGATATGTGCTAGTAAATGTCTAAGAAGTGGGGGTTATATGATCAAGATACCTTTTTAAGGTCAATTTTCATTAATAACGCTTAATTGAGCCTAAACAATCAACAATAGCAACAACAAAACAATAAATCTGAATTTGCAGTTTCATGGATATCTAAGTTGTAAATAATCACAATGAAAATTAATAATGGGTTCATACTTTAAGTTCATACTGGATCCAGCACAGGCCTGCATGTAATCACTTCTTAATACAATTATGGGCTCTGGGGTATATTGTATTCTTGCTTTCTGGGGACCAACTGAAGCTTAATTCATTTACTCTTCACCCTGATTGGCTGCAAGGCGATAAAAATTTCAACCATAATAACTTTCAAAGACTAAGTTTTTAAAGAGGTACTAATCAGAAATTACAGAGGGAGGACCAACAGTGATGATGCTGCAGTACCTCTTTGAAATATGTCTAATAGTGAGATATTATGCTAAGCTGGTGTCCAGCCCAACAGGACTTTCAAGTACTTTTATGCCACTGTTCCACTGAATTGCACTACTCCTTTTGAGGCAATAATTTTCTCTTCTTGCATACCTTCAGTCCTTCCTCTCCATGAAGGGACTTTCCTGCTTGTATCAGTAACCATCTTGACATACAGAGGGGGCCCTGCTATCACAGGTTCTTTGATTTGCTTTTCTAAAAGGAAAGACAACTTTTGAGGGGTTAACAACTTCCTTTAATCAAGCACGTATATTATTCACCTACTTCAAGGGAATTTTGAGTTTCACCTTGAATTTCAGAGAAAATACACAGAAATGAAAGATAAACAGACATGGGTTCCAACTGTCAAAACATATATCACAAATCAAGAGACAGATTCAGCTGTCTGATCATAGTTACCAGAGAAGGAAACATAAAGATCTGGATTTTCAAAGCCAAGGGAGCAGGGCTCCTTAGTAGCTTCCCAGAGTCTTATCTGGCTGAACAAATCATTTCCACTCATTAAGCCCCGAAGTAAAATCTCAACCCAGAGTATTTTTACATTTTTAGAGCCAAAGGGCATCACAAACCTTGAGAACCAGTGGCTCATTACTAAAAGGCATGGGCCCTCCTACAAATATTTCCAGGCCTATTCATGGATGGGGAAGATCTTTAATCACATTCACAATACAAATACATGTACTGTTGATGGTTAAAGAAATTCTTGTTTCTGTATTTTACTCCTAGTAAAGACTCTTGGTTGATATTGGCAAACTCCAAGCAGAGGCACTTGATAATACTAAAACAAAAATAGATAAAATATCCCACTTTACTTACTATGACAATCCACACTTCTAGGATCCTTGGTCTTACAATCTAAATGACAAGTGGAGGCATTATACTTCTTGATTCCACTAAAATAAAAAGAGTAAAAGGTCCTACTTTCCTTGCCCTTACACTGTATTCATGTAAGACCAACTTATTAGCTAGTCACAGCCACCACTTTCAAACCATTTTTCTTCAAGAATCATCATTCTGTCCTGGGGAATTTTTTTATTATTATTTTTAATCAATAACAATTCTATATAGAACATATACACATACACATACATGTGTATTTGTAGTGAAGTTTAGAGTTTATGATTTCACTGGGGTTATGATTTCACAGTAAAAGCCTTTCATGAAGAATATCTTCAGCATAGTAAGTTTCCTATGACCACTGAGAGGGTGAGTACCTTGCTCAAGTTACACAATCACAAGGTGTAATTCTAATTTATCCTGTCTTATTTAACATCACTTGGCAGATTTTCAGGGGTCATTATTAGGAGATCATTTTGCTGCTATTATTAATTATCATTAATTATCTAGACTTTTCCATCTTTGAACTGCATGTTTTTAGAGGCAATTTTGTGATAATGGGTAAGAGCACTTGAACCGGAGACAGAAATGCTTGAATTCAAATTAGTCCTTAGACAATTAGTTGTATGATGATAGACAGTTCATTTAATGTCTGTTTGCTTCAGTTTCCTTAACTATAAAACTGGAATAACAATATCACTTACCTTACAGAATAGTTGTGAGAATCAGATGAAATAATATTTGTAAAATGCTTAGGACAGTGTCTGACACATAATAGGCAATTATTCCCTTCCCCACTCAAATAGGAGATTGACAGGAGACCCACAGAGACATGATATTGTTTTTGTTTTTCCGTAATGGGGCTTGTGTATTCATCTGTGAGGTACATATAGGAAGAACAGCATAGAAATAGGGTCATAAGAACATAAAATTTATTCCTGAAAGGACTTTTAAAGATCATTTGTTTACCCCTTCCCATTTTACAGATTTTGAATCAAATATCCAGAGAAATATATAAACACCAAATTTTATTCAAGCCATCAATATTTCAATTAAATGTTCCCATTTTTATTTCAAAAGAGATGAAAGATTCACGAAATGTAAATAAATTGAGAATTCTCATAGACAAGGGAGTTATTAACACTGGTAACATTTTTAAAATAATTCCTTCTGATAATTCTTGTTATAAAAATCAATAAAATTATATTTCATAGATCAAAGATATAATAATGAAATAGGAAGTTAAAGTACACAATTATTTAAGAAGTTCAAGCCTAAAAACCCCTTTATATATTCTGAATACTACTTTTTAAAGAAAACAATTTCTATTGAAATGATCTAAATAAAATCTGTGTTCCTTTTTAAACATGGAAGTGTTTAAATCTGCTTCTGTGAAATTGGGAAATAAGACTAAGAGTTCACATTTTAAAGCAAGTAAGTCATGTGTTAATTGGTAATGATGACTAGGTTTATCATTTATGTAGTCTCTAGTGCTCTGGTTTGCAAATAATGGATATGTAGAAGCTGGTGAATGACTAACTCAAAAAATTTATATTTCCATCAACCACTGGAATTTTATGCTTGAATCAATTTTCTTATTAAATAGTATCATTAGAACACAAAAGAAGAGTATTCCTCTTGAGTAAGCATGTGACAATAGGGTTTCTAAAGAAAAAATGGATTATAAAAGGGAAAATGTCAAGTTTTAATTTATAAAGAGCTAAGGGGAAGAGATTCTCATTCAAATTCCTTTTCTCAAGTGCATGCCTTAGTTACAAAGACTTTAAATTCCAATTCTTTATAGATTTTATGGGAGCAAATAAATGTAATCCAATTGTCTATGCCTTAGCCTTATCTATACAAAATTTTACACATGTAGTACTGCAACACATTGTGCCAATTTTTACCATTTGGTGTAACTTCATCAAGTTCTTTCTGAATTCCAGGCAACATGTAAATCAAATCTTGCTAATATCTAATCATTTAAGTGTATCATTCATAGTTATTCAGGAGGCAGCTCACAAGAGTCTAGTTAAATTTTCAGTTGGAGCATTACACTTCAGAAATTGGAAAATACTGCAAATCCTGGCTTGATCTAGTATTTTGTTGGTTATTTCATCTCAATTAAAAGTGTTTCATGAACACATTTGTGTTTCAAAAAAAAAACAGTTTTTAAAGCACATTTATCAGCATAACCATGATTTCATTCCATAGCCATCCTATTTCCTATTAATCTTAACTTCATTTACTCTTCGTGGGGAAGAAATAGAAATATATAACCAGAGGATTTGCATTCAGATCCCTTATCTTCTACTTACTACCTTCATGACCTTCAGCAAGTCACTTAATTCTATTGGACTTCATCTTCCTCATCTCGAAAATGAGAAGGTTCAGCTTGAACTTTGAATTCAGGTTCCTTTTAGCTCTATCATCTCATTTGTGTGTTAAAACAAGATTTACCTGAAATATCCCAAAAGCATTGGTAGCTACATATTATGAGATGACTGTATAGAAGTGGTCTGAGTTCTTTGAATTCCAATCACAATTTGTTAAAGCTACATATAAATATCATTAGTTCATCTTCAGTTTCTAACTGCGACAGAGTAGAATAAACATTGTCTTTGAACCAAGAATATTTGAGTGGTATCCTGTGTCTTTTGCATATTTCTTGTTTGATCTTAGTCAAGTCATTTATACCCATTGAGCCACAGTTTCTTCCTTTGTCAAAAGGAAATATTACCTGTGATACCTACCTAATATTGTTGATCAGATAAGACTCTATTACTACATGCTTAGTACAGAAATACTGTGAAGGCAATTTGCATTTGAAAAATGAATATGTCATTTAAGGATATTTTATGAATAGAATAATCTAAGGGAAAATTTGCCTGTATTGTTTTCATTGAGCATGTGAAGCTGATGAACAAATTCAAGAGGCTACTGTTTTCATGTTCATTTCTGTTCATTTAACTAAGCTGCCCACTCATAGATTTAACATTGTCTCATTCACTTCTGAATTAATTCATCCATTCAAACATGTCAATGTCTTATGTGAGCAAAGGCATAAACCAAGAATTAGGGAAGATAGCCAAATAAAATATGTCCCTACCTTTAAGGAGCTTGTAACCTACAAGAAGAGATAAGAAATCCACAGCTCAGTATAAAATCTTAGAGAAAAAGAACTATTTCTATTTTGCTTGTAACACCAGCACAACACTGTGCCTCATTTGTAATAGCTACTTAATCAATTTGATTGGAACTTTATTAAGCAAGTAGTTCAACTCCCATCAAAGTAAATAAATTCCTGAGATATATAAGAAAATTTCACAAGGGAGATCACATACTGGATAGAAAGGGGAAGTATCAGGAAGGATATGTGGAGAAAGTAGTGTTTGAGCCTAATCCAAAAATGATGCATAAGAGTTGTTCAAGGAAGATAATCTAGGTATAGGATATAATAAATAAAATAGAAAGACAAAAAAGCCTGGGCTATGCTGGAGAAGGTGGATGTGTAATGATAATCAATACATTAGAAGAGTCTTAGGACACGTTTTAAAAATTTCCTTATATTTGATCATTTCTTCTGTGGAGTTATAAAGAAAATTATCTGTGAATTAAATGAGCATATACCTCACTTTATCAAATAGAAACTTGTAGGCAGATAAGAAATAAAGGAATTGAATTACTATAAGACAGCTTTGGGATGAAAGAGATGCAATAAATGGGAAGATTATTCTCTTCTCTCCAAGGTATATAGAATCACCACAGGATCCAACAACATTCCCCAAAATTAAGTGACAGTAGTTCTCATAGAAAATGTGATACAGAAAACAATGGAGTTGAGAAGGAAGAAATAGCACTAAATGTTAAGGTGAAAATGCTCTGAACTAACCTTGGCTACTATAAATGCTTTATTGAATAGCTCCTTCACATCATTAGTATAATTAGAATGCATATCATGGTTTGGATGTCTATATCTTCTCAAT
Organism: Potorous gilbertii; assembly: GCA_028658325.1. Classification (NCBI taxonomy): domain Eukaryota; kingdom Metazoa; phylum Chordata; class Mammalia; order Diprotodontia; family Potoroidae; genus Potorous; species Potorous gilbertii. The sequence continues at coordinate 631,915,824 of CM053769.1, forward strand.
AGAACTCATCCCTCAGAAAGGGCATGGTACTTGTGAGATCAATACTGTACGGGTTGCATTGGCATATCTTGATTTCTTGGCTCCCTATTGTATTTCTGGTTTTGTTTCACAGTTTTCAGCAATTAGACTAATGATTTAAACAATTTGTCTTTTCAAGTGGAAATTGGCCATCTTCAGATCTATTCTATATTATAACAATTAACTAATTTCTCTAAAATTATGCCTTAACAATAGTCTTACTTGGTGACTGAAATTGAAACCGTATCAAAAGAATATATATTTATGGGGAATTTAGAAAGTCTGAAGAAATATGTATAAGATTAGTTATCCATATATACATATATTATTCTTATTTTTAAAAAATTTATTTATTTTTTGATTTTGACATTCAGACAAAATTTTGAGTTCCAGTTTTTCTCCCCATCTCTTCCCTCCCCCACCCCATAAAACCTTGAATTCTGATTATCTCTCCCCTTATGTACATTCCCTTCTATCACACCCCACCCTTCCCTTATCCCCATCTTCTCTCTTTTCTTGTAGGGCAATATAAATTTCTATACCCCATTACCTGTATTTCGTCTTTCCCAGTTATATGCAATAATAATCCTCAACATTCATTTGTAATACTTTAAATTCCAACTTCTCTCCCTCCCTCTCTCCCCACCCATACCCATTGAGAGGGTAAGAAATTCGATACAGGCTGTGCATGTGTCATTTTGCAAAAGACTTCCATAATAGTCATGATGTGCAAAACTAACTATATTGCCCTCTATCCTACCTTGTCCTCCGTTTTTTTCTATTCTCTCTTTTGACTTTATCACTTCCCAAAAGTGTTACTCTCTTCTCCCATTTACCGTCCTTTCAATCTCCGTCACCCCACTTGTCCCTTTCTCCCCTTCTTGTAATAGTAAGATAGATTTTCATACCAAATTTAGCGAGAATGTTATTTTCTCCTTAAATCATATATGAAGAGAGTAAGCTTCACTTCTCCCCTCTCATCTCTTCCCTTTTCTCCTCCTTTGAATAAGATTTTGCTTATCTCTTTTATGAGTGATAGCCTGCCCCATTCCATTTGTCCCTTCCTCCTCCCAGTATTTTCCTCTTTCACCCCTTAATTTAATTTTATTTTTTTATGATTTGACTCAAACTGTACTCTATGTGTATGTGTGTGTGTGTGTGTGTGTGTGTGTGTCTGTGTGTGTGTAAAATCCCTCCACTTACACAAATGCTGAGAAAAACCTCAAGAGTTACCAATATTATCTTTTGATATAGGAATATAAATATTTCAGTTTTAGCAACACCTTTATGTTTTCTCATTCCTGTTTACCTTTTCATGCTTCTCTTGATTCTTGTGTTTGAAAATCAGATTTTCTATTCAGTTCTGGTTTTTTCATCATGAATGCTTGAATGTCCTCTGTATTATTGAAAGACCATTTATTCCCTTGAAATATTATATGCAGTTTTGCTGGGTAGGTGATTCTTGGTTTTAATACCAGTTCCTTTGATTTCTGAAATATCCTATTACAAGCCCTTTGATCCCTTACTGTAGAAGCTGCCAGATCCTGTATTATCTTGATAGTATTTCCACAATACTCCAATTGTTTCTTTCTAGCTACTTATAATAATTCCTCCTTGATCTTGGAACTCTGAAATTTGGTCACAATATTCCTAGTAGTTCTTTTTCTGGGTCTCTTTCAGGAGTTTGTGGGTGGATTCTTTCAACATATATTTTGTCCTCTGGTTCTAGAATATCAGGGCAGTTTTCCTTAGTAATTTTATGAAAGATAATGTCTAGACTTTCTTTTTGATCATGGCTTTCAGGTAGTCCTATAATTTTTAAATTGCCTTTCCCGGATCTGTTTTCCATGTCAGTTGTTTTTCCAATGAAATATTTCACATTATCTTCTGTCTTTTCAAACCAAGTTTGTTTTATAATTCCTTGGTTTACCTCATAGTCGTTAGCTTCCCTGAACTCCTCTCTCTCTCTCTCTCTCTCTCTTTAATATTTTGTTCAGTGAGCTTTTGAACCTTCTTTTCCATTTGGTTAATTCTGCTTTTTAAAGTCTCCTCCTCAATGGCTTTTTGGACCTCTTTTTTGAGTTGAGTGAGCCTCTTTTTAAAGGTGTTACTTTCCTCAGCATTTTTGGTTCTCTTTTGGCAAGCTGCTGACTCACTTTTCAAGCTCTTCTATGGCATGGGCCAATTTCATATTCATTTTGGAGGTACTGGAGACAGTAGTTTTGACAGTACGCCTTGTTCTTCTTCATCCTGAAAAATAGAAGGAGATACCTATTCATCACAAAAGTAATCTCCTATAGTCGTGTTTTTTCTTTCCCTTTTGGGGGTATTTTTCCAGTCAGTTACTTTATTTATGAACCCTTTGTCAAGAGTCAGGTCCTAGTGCTCCTCTTCCTCCCAGTAGCATGCTCAAGTCTGAGATTCAGATCAGCTACTCAATTCCCCCAGGGGCTTTGGAGGAGGCAGGGCTGCCACTGAGGGTTGAGGTTCAGATTAGTTGCTCAACTCCTCCAGAGGCTTTAAGCTGAGCTGCCTGGACAATGGATCCAGGCTGCTTCCAAGGCCACTGATGCTGCCCACCATCCACTGATGCTGCTGCTGCTGCCACTTCTGCCACCACCTGAGGCCAGTGCTAGGGGAGATCCTGTTCCCCTCTCGCCCAGCTGGGAAAACCCTCCCACACTGACCTTTGGAGTTTTCTTTGTCGCTTGTGAGTTGAGGGATCTGAGAGAATCCCTGCTTTGAATTCTGCCCTAGAGGTCTGTTCAAGTTCAACTCCTCCCAGTGTCACATGGCCAGGGCTGGGCGCTGCTTTGATCAATGTCCAATGAGATAGACCTTACCTATCTGCCTTACAGTTTATTTTTGGCTAGAAACCTCTTTAACTCTGTTGTTCTGTGGCTTCTACTGATCTAGAATTTGTTGAGAGACATTTTTTATAGGTATTTTGTGGACTGTATAGGAAGCACTAGAGTATATGCATCTTTCTACTCTGCCATCTTGGCTCTCCCCTACTATTCTCAATTAATGATATAAAAGAAACAAATTTCATATGCAACAATTATTGTCCAAAATGCAGAATTTTTGTTGTGACCTTTGAGTTCAGTGCTATAGTAGAATAGATGCTGGACATGGATTCTCTATACCTGAATTTGAATCTGACATCTCATACTTACTAATTATGAAATAGTGGGAAGGTCACTTACCTCTGTCTGCCTAAATGAATTGGTTCATAAGATCTCAATCTTATATTAACATTTGCAGTAAGCACCTTAAAAATTGTTCTGAGGCTTAACTTAGCTAATATACGAGAAGTATGCTGTAGTCATTAAGGTATTGTTTAAGTGATGGTTGTTATGCGTAGACTGCAGATCTCTGTAAAAGTCATTCAATCAACAAGCATTTCTTAAGCACTTGCCATGTCCAAAGCATTATACTAAGCTTTGGAAGATACAAAAATGTGGAGAGGGAAAACAGACTTTAATCCCATTATAATGTGGAAGATACCATATGAATTGTTACATATAACATGCATACATAGGAGTTGGTGGTTTTGTGCAATGAATGCATAATAGAGGACTGGCCAATATGGGTCCAGTTTCCAATCACACATTAGGGTAAGCAACAAAGGATCCTCTTGTTGAATTCCTATGTTGTACTTAGCTACATGCTATCAAAAATTCAGACACAGAGGAAGTTGCAATTCAAAATTATGAAAACAATGGAGTCTGGTTCTGTGCAAAGATAATAAATATCTCGCATGTGTATAGCACTTCACATATTGGAAAGTATTTTAATTTAATTTCTCAGTTTTCTAAGAAAATCATTAAGGAAATAAGATGTTGCCTTGCATTGGCAGAGGGTATTTCCTTGTCTGGGTATTACCTATACCAATTAAGTCATAGGTGATATATATATATATATATATATATACACACATATATGTGTATATATATATATATATATATCTATACATATATGTGTATATATATATATATATACATGTATATATATTCTACAAAAATAAATATCACTCAATTTTATATCTTTTAAAAGTCCCTTTCTCTCTCTCTCCCCTCCTCTCTTTCTCAGTAACTCTCACTACTTCCCTCTCTCTTTTTCTCTGTTTTCTCTCTCTATTTCCCTCCCTCTCTGTGTCTCTCTCTGGCTCTCTCTGTGTGTCTCTCTGTGTGTCTCTCTGTCTCTCTCTCTCTCTCTCTCTCTCTCTGTCTCACACACACACACACGCAAGTATATGTATGGTGGGTTATGTAAATGCTATTTTCCCTAATTTTGTGATTATTAGATTATTGATATAACTCTGGAAAGGTCCTGAAATATTCTATCATTTACTGCCATCTGTAAATTCAGAAACCAAGAGCCATTAGTGATCTCAGAAAACATTTAATCCAAATTCTTTATCTTAATCATAAACAAATTTAACACCAGAGTGGAATGTGATTTGTCCATGATCTTACCATGAGAAGTAGAGATAGTACAGGACTTCAAATAATTAGAAAACAGGAAACAATTGTACTTCATATTTACAACAAAATTCTTCAGCAGATAACATGACAGCTGAACCATAAGATATTGGATTTGGAACTCTAAGTGACTAGAGAATACCTTATCTTATATCCTTATTTTAATGTTAAGAAAGCTACAGTCCTATGGGTGATTTGATAAAGGTCATAGATATAAGCTAGCAAAACTGGCAGTAAAACCAGTACAGTGCCATCTAAACTACTTGTTTTTGTATCATGCCAAGACATTTTATAATAAAATATACCTGGTAAAAATCTGGTCAACTCATTGCCATTTGCTAGAAGCAACCTTTCCTTGGAGTAAATCCTCTTCCTGCTTGATATTAGTTCTTTACAACTTTCACCAGGAGTATACGTCATGTGAAGACAGAGCATATGAACAAAAGAAAAAGATTTTGTATTAGTTTTTAAAATCTTGCCATGCAAATGGTGTATTTTGTTTTGCCTTGTTTCCTTCCATCCAACTGATGTTGATTTGAAGAATAAATCTTCTCACCCTGAGTTTTCTTAATTCTCTACAGAACTGAGACAATATAATTAGGAAATTACCCACTTATATTAGTATTCTATTTATTTAGAGGTTTCTATGAGTTTAAGTATTTCTATAATTTCCAGGCCCTACTTGCAAACCCTATCTCCAGGTCATGAATTGAAGGTAGGAGTTAAATGAACCCACATAGAAAAATCCTATGACAATTTATTCTACAGGGTCAGAATTCAGTTTTGTCCCATCCGTGATTGAACAATTGAGAGTTGACTCTGCTCAGTGGCTTTAAACATCAAACACATTTTTATGAACCCAAAAGATTTAGAAGGGGGAGTCAACATGATTCTGTTCAACAGAAAATTGGAAAACATTTAATACAATTTTCCTCCATGCGGAAACAGTACCTGAATGCAAATCTTACCTAGGTCTCTTATTATTTACATGACCATCCTTAGAAGACATGTAAGTTTTTTGTATTTCAGTTCCCTCATTCATAAAATAAGGTGGTTGAAGCAGAGAACTTAAATCTATATTTCTATAAGATTTGAAATGTTTGCTAACAGAGAAGGTTTACTAAAAATCATTGATATTATAAACTTCAAGGAAAAATATTGTAGTGACATATCAATTAAGAAAATTACTGAACACAAATTTTATATAAACATCCATGGGAATTCTAAAATAATCCTTGTGGTGAAATGACACTTGAAAGTTAGGAGTAGAAGTTCAATTTCTTTATGCAGTAAGTATGTAGGTTTCTTCTCCAATAGGAATGTTAGAGAAGGACAAAGAATCTGAAATACCCCCTTAACCTTCACTCACTCTCCTTTGCTCCCTCAGGCTGTGCTTTACTAACTCTCTATCTTCCTTACTTCCCCTCTCCTCTTTTCCTTTCTTTTTCTTTTTTCTTTCTCCTTCCTTTGGATTTTTCCTCTTCCCTGTCCGCTTCCATCATGCTTGCTTTCTGGTTAGCCCGTATAACGCAGGGAGGGAGGGAATTAGCATATAGGCAGATTGGAAGATGTACAATTAAAGTCAAGAGGGCTGAGACCTTCAGCAATATTTTTGAGGTTCCCTGTATTATCTAATACTCAATTTATATTCCCAGAAAATATACTTTTTCTTAAACCAGCTAATTATTAATAGAATTATATATTTACAGAAAAGAAAATAGAGAAATTCTACTTTGAATCCTTGAAAAAGTAAAATTATTTTAAAACATTCAAGGTAACTTGAAAAAAATCACATATGTAGCAAAACTGGGTTTTAAAAGGGACTGTTCTTATAAAAGTTTAATGACTAGCTCTCCAATAAATGTCAATGTCAGACACACTTTTAAGTTTAATCTGCATTGTTTGACTTTTATCCATCAATTTCTCAAGTCATCACAATAAATTAAACTATAAATCAATCTCTGATTTGTAGCATTTGAATTTTCCAAGAAGTTTATGTTCACACTGAAAATTTAATTGTCATCTCTCACAATATGGATCAAGTTGCCTCCAGAACATGTGGTTTCAACACATGTCTTTTGATTCCAAATAGAGTAGATATTCTACTCCACTGACTTAGTAGCGTGATACCTGTTCTACTTGGGATGACTGAGACTCTTTCAAGGATGTAGTTATAAAAGTCAAACTATGTCCATTTCTTTTCATGCCCAATTAGCAAATGCCCTTATCAGTATGGAAAAGCTTTAAGAACAGTAAAAAAGACTGACAGAAAGAAAAGAAACCTACAATTTACACACATACACAAAAGTGTATGTAGAACATATTTTTATGTATACCATAAATATTTATATGTGTATATATGTATATTTCATTTTATTATCAAAGATTTTAATGTTAATCTTTTTATTTCAATGACAAAGTGTTTAAACATTAATGAAAATGAATTAATATTAAAATCTATACATCCTATTTCCTGATATGACTATCAGTATTTTAGATAATGTTTTGTGTTATTTTCTACTAAACACTTTTATTCCAGAGTGAAGAATGACATGGTTTGAAAATGGAACATCCAAATAAAGATATTAACAAATATTTTGCTAAATCGCACTGTATAATGGTGGTTGGCCCAATTGTGGATCAGACAAAACGGAATTCTGACCTTGCAGAATAAATTATCAGAAGATTTTTCTATGTGTGTTTACTTAAAAACTACCTTCAATTCGTGGTCTGAAAAGAGGGCTTAATAAACAATTACAGAAATACTTCAAATCAGAGATATCTGTAAACAAGTAGAATACTTACATAAGGATGATAAATCCTGGTTAGATTGTCTCAATCACATAGTAGAAAAGTTTACCAACATGTAATAAGCACAATTATTTTTGCCCTCAGCAGCACTGAATGACTGAAAATTTAGGTAATCTGCCTTATTTAGACATAGTAGAAGATTATTTTCCCTTTTTTCTGAAGTAAAATTAAATAAAATTAGAGGAGTGAATGCCTCTTGGAAATTTGTTCTTTCATCTTTTTCTAATTTCTTTATTTGAATGGATTAACTATACAATTGTTCACATCTACAGAAGAAGGAAAAACTCATTTACAAGGAAGTTAATTTACTTAATTTTATGTCAATAGAACAAGATAAAGAAATGTCTTGTAAAGGTAAAGTGGGAAAAAAGCTATTATGGACATTTTTTGATTGACTATACATACTTCCTTTTGTTGTTAACTGTTGCTTTTTCTTTTACCTGTTCCTTCCCTTTCCTTTGACTTCCTATTGGAATAGTTGGGAATTGGGGATGAGGGAATGGGTAGGGGTTAGGAAGAGAGCTCTTCTCTATCACACAAACTGAAAATGAGATGAGAATTGAAGAAAGGCTAAAGGGAACCACAAGCAAGCAAGAAAACTAAAAAGTTCCAAGATGCATGTATTATACACATTAAAGGAGTTAAATTCTACTTAATATTCAGAGTTCCATGTATTTACTTCTGTTCTACAATGTGTATAGAAATAGATAATTTTATATGATTCCTTAAGTTTAGATTTTAAAATTTATAATTGTACAATGTAGTTGGCCCAATATTATGAGAATGAGGGATGAAAAGTAGGAAGCATTTGCACTCTGTAGTACTATGATATTAAGATGTATTAGTATCTATCAAGAGATTTAAATACAAGATGTGAGCATGAATGGTGGATCTCTGTTGAGGCTTTATGAGAAGAAATAGACAAGATTCATACAGGATGAGAAGGAATAGAGTGCAATCCTCATCATATTGAAAACGTTGATACATCATATTATTGAAGGATGGTATAACCTTTACAAATAACAAAGTCCTTTAACATCCATGATCTCATATATCTTCACATCAACTTTTTGAGGTAGATGACAAAGTATTACAGAAACATACTCACAGAGCAGAAAGGGATAGTAGAGATCATCTAGCCCCTCTCTCTCATTTTGTAGATGAGAGTAATTAAGGGACAGAATGACTAAATGACTTGTCTAAAATCACACACATACACATGAAGAGAGAGAGAGTTAGAGATAGAGAGAAACAGAGAGAGCACTAAGATGATGTCAATTTTAGGTCAATTTTACTTAAAAGTCAGTGAAGTACAGAGAAACTAAGTTAGGAGAGGATCCAGGACTAAACCCCAAATCTTCTGACTGAAACCCTTGTACTTCCCACTGTGCCACATTCTCTGTTATATCATATATATTTTTAAACTTTGATAGTAATATACCCAATTATTTAAAATACTCTCAGGCTAAAGGAGGTAACACAAACATAAATGTAGTTTCAAATCTCCCATAATTTATTGTATGGGATGTAGATTTTCTTTTCCTTTGACAGTTTTCTATATAACAAATATTTAGAAGTCAGAAATCTAGAAACACTCCAAGAAAGAATATGAGATTATAATCCAACTTAACTAAAATCTTTTTATAATTTATAATTTCATTTAAATTGGTGAATTCAAAAAAAGACAAAATGATTTTGACAGAGTTCAGTTATTTTTATAGACTTTTTATTCTCTTTGTTAAAATTTGTAAAACCGGAATAGCTCTGAAATTAATTAGTTTATTCTTTTACCACTTCTGGTGGTATTATGGGAATTTGTAGAGCTTCTATCACTTATAATTTCAAAGGCACTTTTAAAAAATTAGAAAATAATAACTTCTAGCATTTACAAAGAAAGTGGCATTTATGAGATAAGGGAGTGAATATAAATATGCAATTTATTTAAGCTATTCTGATAACCATTTCTCCGGAAATGTCATCTAATGGTGAGAATATTTTAATGAAAATTTGAAATTTGATTTTATATTACTTATCAGTCTTCTGAATAAGTCAATAAAGCTTTTGATTTCTTTTTATAATTTTTCCAAAATAAGCATAGTCATAATTTGCCCACTGAATGAATGAAAATTCTGGGACCAAGATGTGAAACAGAAACCTCTCAACAAATTCAAGGTCATTTTGCTATTCACTATATAGTTGTTATGAATGATCAAATATAGATTGTGAAATACATATACAAATATATTTATGTATATATTATACATACATATATAGTATGTATGTATATATATATATATATATATATATATATGTGTATGTATGTATGTATGTATGTATGTATGTACTTAGTTCCTAACTATACTTCAGTGTAGTAGGGATGGTAGAGAAGAATTTGTGATACGTTATCATTACCCTCAAAGAGCTTGATACTTGATTAGTGAAAAGAAATGATCACATTCTAACTAGATAATTGTTAATTAAAAAATTAGGGGATGTACCTTAAGTGGCACACAATTTTCAAGTCCTGAGAAATAAGTAGAGGATGATTTAATGGAGTAAAGGGGATTGAGTTAGACTAGTAAAGATACAGTTTTTTTGTTTTGTTTATTTGTTTGCTTGCTTGGTTTTTCTTTTTTCTTTTCTTTTTTTTTAATGAAGGAAGAAGAGAAAAAAGCAACTAGCAAGAAAAAAATCCCAGCCAAGAATAAAAAATTGTGAATGAAGGCAAGAAGTGGGAGTGAATATATAGGACAAGACTATCTAATTCCTCTTGCAGCTAGTGGTTTTATTCGTAAAACTTAGAAATTAGAAGTAACATGCAGATATATGATTTGTCCCTCTGAAGAAAAAAATGGCCTTTATACTTTTACTTAGTATTATTTTGTAATTTTTTTTTCTTTCAGTATTTACAATTTTGACAGTTGAAATTTGATCTCTGCTTGCAATAGTAAAATTTGGTGATACAATTAGTGGTTGCATTAGCATTTTTCTTGAGTAAACCTGATATGCTGTAGCAGCACAGTAGACTCTGCTCCATTCTAAGTACATTCAAGAACATACCAGTGTTCGGAGATATGGAAGAAAATTTCTTGTTTCATTCCTTATGTCAGCATGTATAGTCAAAAGCTTTATATTACATTATGAGTGTTTCTTAGTCCACTGTGATACTTTTGCCTTGAAGTAATAGGAGTAGCTAGACCAGCAGAATAAAACTTCAAGGGCAGTTGAAGTAAGAGTCCTATGTTCAGAGTTATATTGCTGTAGAGTTCAAACTTAGGGGAAGATGGAAGACCACATTTAACAATAATGAGTAAAAACTAAGTATTTTGATAATAAGAAATTGATCGCTGCCTATAAATTTCTTTCTTTTAATTGTTGTTCACAAAGTTCTATTTTCTGTAACACCTTATTAAGGAGAAACAATACACTTTGTAGGAAGGATTGTCTCAGCAACATGCATTTAACTTCAGGATAAACGCAATTTATAAATATATATGAAATTAATATGTATTTGTATTGCATATATACATACATGTTTGTGTGCACACATATATGTTCAGATGTATCTAAATATGTGCATGCACATACACAATGTGCGTGTAGCATATGCATTTATGTATGTATGTACATATGTATATACATATTCTGACATTCTTTTTTAGAAATGCCATATATTATGTTCTAATAAGTCCTTGGATAATTCCCCAGAATACCATCTTGAAAAGACCATATTAGTAGCTTGGGTAGAATGAAAAAATTATTATAAATAGTATATATATAATATGTTAATATATAAACAGTAAAAGAGAAAATACTTATAGTTTAATAATGACATGCATAAAAATTTGAGATCACTAATAATTAAAGAATTGCATGTCAACAGAAGTTTGAGATACCAGAACTTTGAAATTACCTAACAAAATGTCAAAAAAATAGCTAAAAAATGCAAAATTCATATATTGCAAACAGATAGATGAACAATTACATTAGTAGTAAAATTATAAACGAATGAAAACCTTTCAGAGAACAATCTGTTCAACGATGCTGACTGGTAATCCTTTTTTTTTAACTTGAACCTAGTAACCCTCTTATTGAAGTTAAACTTTGAGTGTATTTTTTTAAAGGAAAAGGGGATCAGCACATTGAAATATTCTCATAGTTACTTTACTTGTAATTAAAAAAAGTGAATCTCCTTATCTGTTCAGTGATTAGGTAAACAGCTCAATAAAAATAAGACAGAATATATTGCTCTTTGTTAAAAAGATACCAAAATATGTAAGAGCACTTTGATGGAGCAATGAACAGTCAACAAATTCAAAAGAACAACATATGTTCCCATTAATCATAATTAATTAATTTTAATTAATCATAATTAAACATAGATGACTTTTTGTAAATATAGAAAGTGACCAGATAGGAGAATATAAAATTGGTCTTATTTCAATAAACATTTATTTTATATTCATTTTTCTAAAAAAGATATAAATAATTTTCATTTTAAGTTTCTAACTGGTAACTTACTTCATTCTTTGCTTATTTGTTTATTTGCTTTAAAATGAAACCCTCCAACTTATATAAAAATAAATGAAAGTTTTTGATATTTTCAAATTTCTTCTATATTATGTTTTCACAAATAGATAGTAACAGATTTGAGTTTTTAAAAAATGTGTCAATGACCTTTACAGTGAGATAGATTTTAGCTGGCTCTTGTTTTATCCAGCAACCATAAAGACCTTCTATCCAATTAATTCCCATTAGTGACTTATTGCCATATATTTTGGAAGAAAAGATAACCTAGAATTTAAGATAAGGCCATTTTATAGCTCTGAATCATTCTAGTAAATTATGTTTTCCTCCTTTTTCCAGGAATACTCTATTTGGCTTCTTGCACTTATATAAAATATTCAAGATGGGAGAAAGGTTGGGATTTCTCTCTCTCTCCCTCCCTCCCTCTTTCTTTCTCTCTCATATTTTTCGTACTCAAAATTAAATAAAATATAAAGGTAATGTATGTGTCTAGATATAAATTCTTATAATTTATGCAATTTTATTAACACATTCTCAAGTTGTGTTCAATGATTTGTGGTGGAACCACCCAATATTTTATACTCACCCAAAGTTCTCTGTTGAACTTGATTAGTAGTTGGAAGAAATCAAAATGAAGCAAAGAACCATCATTTGGCTGCACCAGGACACTCTAAGATGAAAGATGTCTGCCCCAAGTGTCTTCTTTGGGGAGAGGAAGTTTTATACAGAGCTTTCAGACAGTTTTTTGAATTACATACCAACCTCTCCTTGGTTAGGATATATTTTTAAGTGTGTCACTTTCTAGGGAACATGAGGAATAGAACATTTCGGGGAAATTAGATTGCAATAGCAAGAGTTTTTAAATTGTTTTGTTCTATTTTTGGTAACAAGATGAGGTTTGGAGATTTGAACAAGGAGAGAAATGGAGAAAGATCCTTCACCTTGGTACTGTAAAGGGTGAAGTGAAACTGTGCTATGCAGGTCCCACTCTTCCAACTTAAGGAAGTTTTCCTGTTTTTTTGTTTTTATTTTTTTTCCACAAAATTAAAGTATACTTTTAGTCTGAGACCCTCTAAGTGCAAAGCACTGGCAATGATACAAAATATAATACATGTACCTCCAGAAATTCAAGCTTATGAAAAATAATAATTCTGCTTCATTCTTCTTTGGAGGGACCAAATCTGAAATACTGGGCTCAGTTCTGAGAACCATATTTTAGGGAGGGCATTGATCAACTGGAAAGCATATGGAAAATGTGATCATTGTGTAAAGAGCCATTAATGAATGAATGCTGGTTAAAGGAAGCAGCCAGCTTCCTGTCAGCCTAGTGATCATTCATTCATTTTTCAAGGGGCATAGAGTTTACTGGCTGCTTGTGACATGGTCTGCTGAGGTGTAGGAAATTGGCCTGGGCTGGAGATGCTAGCTGAGGAAATAGTCTCTCTGTTATGATGTCATCCTGTAACAATGTAAAATACAGTACTCCAAGCTATCTAGCACAGATGATGGCTACAGTGACCTTCAGTTTAAGAAGAGCCCTGCTAAAATTCTTTAAAAGGCTGTAGCATTTGCCGTAGTGCTATTTATGATTGGCACCTTTCTCATTGTCACTGGTGTTCAGCTGTTAGCTGGATATATCAGCAAAGAGGGGCAGACTGAGCTATTCTTGTCCTGATAATTGGGATTCAGTTAGTCAGTCTAAGATTGTACTATCTTCACGTTGCCGGCTATGCTTTCAAAGGCTACAGGGGCTACACTAACCATAACATTAGGAATTTTGATGACTAGAGTCTACTTTTGGCCCAGAAGACAGCAGTTGTTCTTGGGAATAAGCTTATTACCAAAAAGCTGAACCTATGGAAATGTAAATAGCAGTGGGTCAAAGAACGCTCTAGTTTGGCAGTTATTTTAGCAAGATCCTTACTAGGCCTTCTAGGGTCATCCAAAAAATGTTAAATGAGATTGCAATTAGAGAAAAAAGATGTCTTTTCCTTTACCTTTTGTTCTGGGCACACACACACACACACACACACACACAAACACATACACACACATGCATATTCTGAAGCAGTTGTGGAAATAAAAATAGAATCACTCAAAATTAGTTTTTGTAAGATACGTCCTTTTTAGTCTGATGTTCATCACCAACTTGGCTTCAATTTTTCTACTATAACTGCTATCTATAGAGTTACAGAGAAGTCATTATATCTGTCTATCTGAATATATATGTGCATATGAATATATGTGTGTGTGTGTATGCATCCACAAACATACATGGTAATAGGAATTTGGTGACAAAGAGGTCAAATAATGGTTTGATTGAAAAGAAAGCAAATCTTTCAATCTTTAGTTGACCTTTTTTTTTTCCTTTTAGCTTTTATTTTTGTAAGTAGTCTGGTATTGCCAACATGGTTTGTGTCAAATAAAAAATGTAATTTGTCTAATTTTATCATGTCAGATAATTATTTGAAAAACACCAAATAATCACTGATCCTATAAACTTATTTCTTCTACTGTCTTCCAGTAGAAGATCTCTTAGTAAAAATAAGTAAAATCAAATTAGAGAGAAATTATAAGATAATAACTTGCTATTTGAAGTGACACAAGAATTAGGAATTTTGACAGTTTCAGAACAGATTTTTAACTTTTTCACCTTACTGATATTTTTGCTTAGCTTTATCTATTTCATAGATTTGATGTCTATACCATGGAGCATTTTGTCCTCTGATGATCAGGACGTTCCATGCTCTCATCATGCTTTTAAAAACTGATTGTTTTTACCTGTTGTCAAAATTGCTTATTTCCTTTGAAAAATAAGGTATAAGTAATTAATTAGTTGTATTTTTATTAGTCCTTTTTCTTGTAGTTTTCTCATGGTAAAAATGAAACAATTATTTGCAGTCAAAGCTTGGCTAATGTAGACTGATTGTCACAGGGAGTGAGCACATGTATTGATAATGTATTTTTGTTTTAGTGTAATCAAGTGCCTCTGATTGAATAAGGTGATTAAGAAGATCTTCCCTTATTAATGGGCCTAGGAAGATTTGTAAGAAGGCCCACACCTTTTGTTAATGAGGCTGGTTCTAAAAATGTATAAAGTCTCTGAGGTGACATTTTTAGTTTGGGGCTTACTGATTTGAAGTGGTTATTTGACCAGGTAAGTCTCAGGGTATGTAAAGGTAAATTGAATTGGAAATTTTTTCCTATTCATTCATAGGTCCATTAAGTCACATGGAACCTATGGTAGGAGGAGTTTGCTGAATGGGTGGAGCAGGAAGAGGCAGAGCTAGAGTAAAGCTGAGAGGAAGTTAGTCTTGAGAGCAGTCAGAGGTGAGAAGGATGCAGGCTCCTGGGTAGCAGGAGTGATTTTGTGAATATTTGTGATTTTGTTTCAGAGAGCCTGCTTGTGATGAATATAACGGACCTGGTGTGTGGGAAGCCTAGCAGGGGCAAGACTTGGGGATGGTGTTGTTCTCTGCATTTTTATTGTGTATAGATTTTCATTGCTGTGAAGAATTTGGGTCTGAATAATAGTGTTAAGCTACCATTGCCTTGAGTGATAGCTACATGTAACTTTGTGAAATCATTCATGTCTTCTAATTCTGTCCTCTGGGGAAGAGCAGAAGACATCTAATTCATCTTTCATTGAAAGTATAAACAGATTCAATTTTTAAATGAAAAATAAAGCTGCTATGTATAAGTTTGAATGGAAAGGCCCCCATTTCCCTTTAAAGTTTTAGTTTTACTAATGAGTTCCTTTATTAACCTCTTATGTTATAACATCTTCCACTCTAAACCTTTTCTTCTCCAGTCTGAACATCTTCATTTCCTTTAGCTAGAATTAGTTTGTTGTTTTTTTGTTGTTTTTTTTTTCCATTTTGACTAAATTTTATTAGCCCCTCTTCTTGGAAAGCCTTAGTAATCCAACAAGCATTTGTTGATCACCAAGTTTACTGCATTAGGGCTAGAAAAGAAATGAAAAGGATGGTCTACTCTCCCTCCACTAATTCTTGACTCAAATTATCACCTTAATCAATTGTTTCTTCGTATCTATCTTACTCACTAACTGTTCTAAATTTCTAATACATCTAACATGAAAAGCATAAACTATCCACTGCAATCAAATAAACCTGTTCATGATTGTCACAACTTCTCTGGGCCTCAGTTTACTAATCTGTAAAATGATGTGGTTGCACTAGGCCAGAGGATAATCTTACTTATCTCCTTTGGTAGACTGGCAAAATCTATGGACCTCTTCTCAGAAAAATATTGTGAAATACGTTAAATACAAAGAATGGCAAAGGAAAATAATTACACTAAAATAGTTACGAAAATATTTTAAAAATTCACAGACCCCAGATTAGGAATCCCTAAAAAAAACAATTTCTGAAGTCTCTGTATCAGTCTGAGCCCTTTCTCACAATACTCCTACTTTGGTCTTTCTTCACAATAAGAGTTACTTATTCCTATATAGTGTTCTATGAGCATTCTTACATATATAATCTCATCTGATCCTCAAAAAAATCTTATGAAGAATTCAGGGTATCCCCATGTTACAGACAAAGAAACTGAGGTTCAAAGAAGTTAAGTGACTTGTCTGAGGTCTTACTCCATTACACCAATTATATTATTAAAAATTATATATATGTACACACACATATAAATGTGTGCATATATGTGTATATGTACAGATATACATATATACATCCATACACACAGAGAGAGGTTTAAAGTTTACAGTTCATTTTCTTCACAACAACCCTGTGAGGTAGGTAGGACAATTATTATTCCCCCAGTTTTAGAGATGAAGAAATTGAGTAGTGAATGACTCAGCTACTAAATGATGGAGTGAAGGTTTAAGCCTCCACTTCACCACTAACTCTCATTCATGCCACTTCTCTCTGCATTGAATGCTTCCTTTCCACCAAAGCTTTTCTTATGCTCTGCATGGCCTTCATATAACACAATTAGTTTTAAGTCTTTTCTATCACTTCAACAACCTTCTATGAGCTGCAGTCTCACATTTATAAAATCAAAATGGTCACAATTCTATGTGTAAGAAAATATATTTTAATATATTTCTGAGATTTTGCTTGTCTGCTCATATTTTTTTTGTATTTGTTTCTTCCATTAATAGGTAAGCATCCTGAGGATCAAAATGGTGCCACCTGCTCTCTCAATAAATTGGAATAGAACCTAATGGAGGACTTTTCACTTAGACTCAAGGAGATGTTACTATATAGGTCTTAGATGTTTAACAGGTTAAATGAAAAAATATGATTCATTGTGGGTATGAGTAAAACTATGATTATCTAGTACAGTCTTAGTCTGAGAATCGACTTGGCATAACTGAAATCTAAAACGAAAGAGGGTAGAGTCTCGATGTGATTCATAGACTTAAATCCACCAAAACCTCTCAAAATTTGCTTTCCTTTTAGAAATACAGATCTAAGAACCTGTGATGGCAATGCCCCCCCTTCCATGTATGTCAGGGTGGTTGCTTTTACAGTACATTTAAGAGAAATTAAGATATTGAAATCAGAGCTATAGATTTAAATTGTAACATTGTAACTGCAAAAGCTGTGCTTTATATTGGACACTGTAATAAACTTGACTGTTAATCAAACTGTGAAAGTCTCAATTCCCTAATCTGTAAAAGTAAGAAATTAGACTAGGTGAATTCTACTACAGTCTCTTCCTACTCTAGAATTCTATTGTGGTATGATTTAATTCACCATGGCTTGTCCTGAGATGAAACTATCATTTAAGAATGTATTTTACTAGTATTACTGTTGGTGAGTGATTAAGATAATATCTGATTAATCAGACCAAGATTTTTAAAAAAGATCTGGTCCAATTTGGCTATAGTTTTATAGATCATTTCAAAATGCATCAGTTATAAGGACCTCTATCACATGAGTTTCCTCTTTTAGGGCTAATAACTCTATTGTAAGATGTTTTGACTTGGAGAAAAAAAAGAAGAATCTTTTCCCATCTCCCACACAATGGCAAGGAACAATTAAATTTGAATTTTTTTCTGTTTTGTTTCTTCTCAATTTCAGTAGCTAACACTACTCAAAATTATATTCAGCTAATGATCACTAACAGAGTATGGATGATCTTTTAGTCAGATATAACTAGCCGATTTATAATTACATTAACTGAACAACTACTTAATATTGAAAAAGTGAAAAGTTTTCTAAATATTTTGAGATCTTTTTTAAAAATATTTAATTTAAATTTGTTTTTAAATATTTTTAGGATCCTTTAAGCTCTGATTTCTATGCTTTGCATTCATCATTGTCAAAAAGTGGTTTGGAAAGGTCGAGAAAAGGGATTAATTGCTCTTAAGAGCATTGAACCAACTCTTGTCATCTACAAAGGGTTTACATTACTGGAGGTGGGGATCCATGTCACAGATATAAACAAAGAAAATATAGCGAATATATTAATGGAGTGAGTCACCTGGTTTATATGTGTTGCCCAAGTTCATACTTCTTTGTTAATGTATTTAATATGTTTGTGAACAATATCACTGTATAGATTGGTGGAAATGAGAATTCTAGTTTTTGGGGGGCGGAGCCAAGACGGCGGAGTAGAAAGACTCACCTATGCTAGGTCCGAACCCACAGCCCATAGATTTCCTGTAAAAAGAACTCCTGACAAATCCTGCAACAGTGGAAGCCGCGCAGCAACACAGTGAAGGAGATTTCCGTTGCAGAGAGCCC
>CM053769.1:631934891-631952180 GCA_028658325.1 Potorous gilbertii
GGATGAAAGAAGAGAGGGCAGATTGGTGATAGGGGAAATTAGAATGTCCAGTGTATTGGCGTGGGGGGAGGGGAGAAATGGGTAGAAAATTTTGGAACCCAAAATCTTGTGAAAATGAGTGTAAAAAGTTAAATAAATAAATTTATAAAAAAAAAAAAAAAAGCAAGACACAGAGGCCCCAATACACAAAACCTCGCATTTTAGGTATAAAAAGAATGGCAAAGCGCCCTCTGTGCCCAGATGCAGAGATCCACGTTAAACGTCAGGAGAGGCGTGATCATTATGAGTGAGAAGCAAAGCAGAAAAGAAAAGAAAATAGAATTTTTCTTTGGGGACAAGGACCAAACCACAAATGCCAAGAGCTCAGCATGGAGACGCTACTTCTGTCTGAAAGTTCCGAAGTGAATATGAACCAGTCTGAGTCACAAGGAGTCTTCTTGGAAGAGTTCAGAAAAGTCAAATGTTAAAAGTAAAATTAGAGAAATAGAAGAAAACCTAACCACAATCTTGAAAAATATGAAAAAAGAAATCAGAGAAGAGTTTAAAAGTCCAGTTAGACAAATGGAAAATGAATTACAAAACCTAACTTGAAAAAATATGTCCTTAAAATGAACAATTGAACAGATGGAAAAGGAGATGTCAAAGTTAATGGAAGAAAACAATTTGTTAAAAATTAGAATTGAGCAAGTAGAAGCTAATGAATCTATGAGACATCAAGAAACAGTCAAACAGAATCTAAAGAGTGAAACGATAGAAGAAAATATAAAATATCTAGTTGTAAAAAAAGAACTGATCTGGAAAAATGATCTGGGTGATAAAATGTAAGGACTTTTGGTCTATTAGAAAGCCAAGATGAGAAAAAGAACATGGAAATATCATCCAAGAAATCTTCCAAGAAAATTGTGCAGAATTCCTAGATCCAGAAGGTAAAATAATTAATGAAAGAATCCACTCTTCAGCTCCTGGAAGGGATCTCAAACTAAAAACACCAAGAAACATTGTTGCCAACTTCCAGAACAAACACGCAAAGAAGAAAATTCTGCAGGCAGCCAGAAAGAAACAATTTAAATATCAAAGGAGCTACAGCCAGGATCACACATGAACTTGTAGCTTCTACATTAAAAGAAAGAAGGAATTGGAATAAAATATTCCATAAGGCAAAGGAGTTTAGACTACAACCAATGATTAATTACCCAGTAAAATTAAGCATAATCTTACAGGCAAGGAGATGGACATTGAGTGAAATAAGCGATTTCCAGACATTCCTGATAAAAAGGCCAGAACTCAGTAGAAAATTTGATCTTCAAATGCAGGTCTCAAGGGAGACATAAATGGTAAATAGAGGAAAGCAAAACATGTTACTCAATATAGGCAAACTTTACATTCTTATACAGGAAGATGATGTTTGTTAATCTGAGAATTGTGTAGTTATTATGATCTATAAAAGGGATATACACAGGTAGGGGGAGTGGGTATAAACCTACAGCTTAAATAAAATTGCAGAGATGATGTTTGGATTCACTTTTACCATTCCTGAAAGGAGCCAGAGTCTGATATGTGCCAGTGGCAGAGTTGGGATGAGCTGGTCGAACATCTGCAATGTCTCTTATCTATTCATCAACATGTGTTAACAGCCTTTGAGGACTTCAGTTATTGAAAGGAAGGATCTACTTATCAAAAGGATTAGCCTCCATTTGTGGAAGGGTGATGATATCACTTCAGTAGGTGTGGAAATGGAGTTTGAGGCTTTCCAAGTCTGACTAGCCCAAGAACTTAGGTAGTGCCAAAGACCCCAGCTCCAGGAGAATGTATTCCTGCTCAAACTACTTATCTTCTGTGCCACCAATAGGAACTTTATGCCAGAAAACAGACTCCAGTAGTAGGATAGCGGAGAACTCTCAACTTTCCAAGTCAACAACTAGTTACCTTAGTGGCTTTTGCAGAAAAATGAGTTAGTAGAATACTGAAATCTATCCTGTCCAGTTTTGCAACAATTATTTCATAACCCTTTACAGAAAAATCTCACCTAACAGTGAATTCATCATAACCAATGTGCAAAATGTGATTTTGATATACAAATTATATACTATTTTATAATAAAAATATAGTGATTCACTATTCAATAGAGCATTTTCCACATATAACTATAGATAGCTTTAGTTTCTTTATCATAAAAATTATCTGCTCATATCCTTTGATCATATATCAGTTGGGAAATGACTTGTATACTTATAAATTTTACTCACTTTTCTATATATTGATGAAATAAGGCCTTCCTCAGAAACAATGGCAATAAAAATCATTCCCCTTTCTATTTTCCTTCTATTCTTGGTGGCAATGATTTTCTTTGTGCCAAAACTTTTTAATTTAATATAATTAAAATAATCCACTTTGCCTTTCATAAAATCTCTTTTTGTTATTTGGTCCTAAATTCTTCCTTTCTCCATAGATTTGACAGGTAAAGTATTCCTTGCTTTCTTAATTTGCTTATGTTATAACCCTTTATTTATACCTCACTTTAGACCTTATCTTGGTACATGTTATAAGATATTAAAAGATGTTGGTCTATGCCTAGTTTCTGCCATATTATTTTCCATTTTTTCCAGTATTATTTTTTGTCAAATGTTCCCTACTCCTGAACTTCTTACATTGATCTACTTCTCTATTTTTTGACAAATGTTTTTGATAATTGTTATTTTATAATGTAGTTTTAGCTCTGGTAGTATAGGCCAACTTCTTTTAGAATTTTTTCTTATTATCTGCCTTTTGTTATTACTTTTTTCTATCTCTGTAAAATCTTTTTTTAAAAGTTTGACATGACACTGAAAAAGTGAATTTAGGTCAAATTGTCAATTTTTATTATATTAACTCAGTCTACCCATGAGTAAATGATATTATTTCCAATTATTTAGATCTGACTTTGTTCTTTTGAAAAATGTTTTGTAATTGTATTCATGTAGTTAATTTCTGGGTTTATCTTGGCAGGCAGAATCTCAAATATTTTACCTTTTCTGCAGTTATTTTAAATGGAATTACTCTTTGTAGGACACCTTGTCTAGTTCCTTTGTCACATCAGCAGGTGACCAGTGCAATAATTAAATGGCTGCTCAAACATCCAGAGAGTGCCTAATCCCACTGCAACATCCCATGAGAATAGTATCATAGGGCCTTGGCCTCCTGAATGCAGGGTTGTGACTATAACTCCCAGTGAGGCTGCACCTGTGCTTTATCACTTATGTGACATCACAGTACTTTGATATAGGTGAAAATGGTGAAAAGGTTTGGGTGATATCTTTTGATTCAAGTGTATATTGGTTTTAAGTGAGGCAGATTTGCACAAAGTCATCATCCTCACTATCTCTTCCAGACTAATAACATTCAAGTGACAGGAGAGAGTCAAGAGGACTCGTGATGGCTCAAGATGCAATAGATGACCTTGCCATCTTTGATATCTATCCAGTCTCTAAAGCACTCCACATTACCTGCTGTAGGTGCCTTCATGGCTGTTGGAACAATTTATTCTCATTAACCCATTTCAACAATGGAAGTCTTCACATGCTTGAGGTACACAAACCCCCACCTCCAATTCACTGAAATGTTTGAGACCCCTCAGTGACTTTCAACCTGTTTTAGCCCTTCTGTCAAAATGGTACCAAAATGTGGTCACTGTGCATGCTACAACTTTTTGAAGTCATAAGTGGGAGTTATGTAGATCAGGTGGAAAGCAGGCTTGATAAGTGCTCAGAAGCCCTCACACCAGAGGTACTAGTCCTCCCTAAACAAAATCCACTCCTCAGTATGTAGACACTTATGTGAAGAAAAAATAATACAAAGAAACGCCAACATATTTGTATAGACCAGAACAGTTTGTAAATTCTATTGTTATCAATCAAGAGTTAATTAACTATTTTCTTTTATTTCCACTTTACAGGAAAAATTTTACTTCCTTTCACGTACGGTGTTTTGTCCTTGTAGTATTTTCACTAGATTTCATATATATGTATGTATGTATATATATATATATATATACATACATACATATATATGTATGTATATATATGTATATATGTATGTATATGTATATATACATACATATATATATGTATGTATGTACATATGTATGTATATGTATATATACCTGTTCCAGCTTGTTACTTTGATATTTCTGAATGACATTTAAAGTACTTAGTTTCATTTTATGGGAAAAAAAGTCTTAATTTGCTTCATTTGTATTTTGTATTAGCTCTCCATCTATTCTTTATGATTTTTCAATCTCTTCTTTTTTTTAAGGAAAGAGTGCTTTTTGGTCCCGAAAGTCTTGTGTACTACATCTCTTTTCTGCTTCATTTCTTTTTCCTTATCCTTGAATCATATTCTCTTCTTTGCTAGTAGAAAGGCGCAAAGAGATACACAGTCTTTGCCAGTATCACATGATTCCCCTGTGCTAGATTTGTTACAGTCAGAAGACTGTTTCCTTGGCAACAAAGTTTCAACATCACAGTCCTTATAACATCCCCCGGCTCCTTGATAATGCTTGCTTTACATGGAATACTGAATTTACTCATGAGACAAGTTAAGTCCCAATAGTTATTTTGTTTGTATTTTTCGTTTTGCCAATATCGCTTACTGTCAGAAAAAGTATTCCCTGCTCTGAACTGTGAAAAACACATTCAAATAGAAAAAATAAAACAAATAGTTTTAAGATAGTCCTATAGTTATTTTATCAGTTATAAACTTCAGTTATTTGAGGGGAATTTTTCCTGTTTTTCGTAGTAGTTTTTATTGTCCTTTACACACAAGAAAAATTTTACATTTCTTTTTTCATTCAAATGTATTTAATTTTTTACCCAATTTCATATAAAGATAGTTTTCAAGATTTGCTTTTATAAGACATTGAATTCCAATTTTTTCTACCTTCCATCTCATCAAGACAGCAAACAATATGAAATAGGCTATACATGTACAATCATATTAAACATATGTCCACATTAGTCATGTTGTGAAAGAAGAATAAAAACAGAAGGAGAAAACTATGAGACAGAAAAAAAATTTAAAAAAATAATGGAAATATATTTCAAACTGCATTTAGATTACGTAGTTCTTTCTCTAGATGTGGATCACATTTTCCATCAGGAGTCTTGTGGAATTGTCTTAGATCTAAGTCTACCAAAGTTGATCATCACATAATGTTATTATGACTATGTACAATGTTCCCCTGCTTATGCTCTTTTCACTCAGAACCAGTTAATATAAGTCTTTCCAGGTTATTATTTTTCCTGAAATCTGCTTACTTGTCATTTCTTATGGAATAATAGTATTCCATCACATTAATTCAATACAACTTGTTCACCAATTCCCCACTTGTTAGACATCATTTCAGTTTCCAATTCTTGGCCACCACAAAAAGAGCTCCTATAGATATTTTTGTATATGTGGATCCTTTTCCTTTTTTAATAATCTCCCTGGAATATAGAGCTAGTAGTGGTATTGCTGATTCCAAAGGTATGGACAGTTTTATAATCCTTTGGGAATAGTTCCAAATTGCTCTCCACAATGGTTAGTTCAGTTCACAATTTCAACAATAATGCATTAGAGTTCCAATTTTGTAACATCTCAAACATTTATCATTTTCCTTTTCTCTCATATTAGCCAATTGGATAGATGTGAGGTGGCACCTAAAAATTATTTCAATAGTGATTTCCTGAGCCCAAACTGGGGCCCGCCTCGTGGGCCAAGGCTCTGGCTCCCGCTAGAGTCGAAGTTGGGACAGGGATACCAGAAGGAAGGGGCTGAGGTAAAGGCAAGGCCCTGGCTTGGCTGGATGGTGGCAGTTGCAGCCAGAGGCACTGGAGATTGGGGCCACTCCCCCTCGAACCTCAGAAGCCAATCCCATGACAGAACTCACTGTCATTTCCGATGGCAACGACGAGCCTTGCAGTCCTGGCTGAAACCTCCATGCAGTTCGAGCCTGTGTATCCCAGTGAACTCAGATGAAAGGTGGATACAGGAGTCGAGGGGTTTAATTCCCGTGCAGTCCCCAAGCAGTGGTGGATTTCATCGACTTAACCAAAGACACTGACCCAATAGTGAAGAGCCCTAGTGGACTCAGCATCATAGACCTGACAGAGATGGAGGAAGAGGGTAGTCTCTTTGACTCTGCTTATGCTTGTGAGAACAGTATGAACCTAGATCTGGACCCTATTTTTCGTTCCCCAAAGAAGCATTCCCATTCTGTGGCAGGTGCCAACTGTCCCATCAACTGTGAAGCAGCACAGCAGACTGAGGAAGGCTCTCAGTTACTGAAGAAAAAAGTGTGAGATAGTCCAACTTCTACTCAGGACCTAATTCAGGATATTGAATTTGAAGATTGTCTCTCTCCAGTATCCAGTGGTGAGGATTCTCTGTGTAGCTCAGAGCAGAACTTTAGTACAACTACTTTCAACAGTGATCTGGGCTCTTAGGCAAGTTTACAGATCTCTTCAGATGTTTTCTCACTCTCTCCAAATAGCAGCAGCAGTGAAAGCAATTCCCAAAACACATCAGTGCCCTGTTTCCTGGAAGGTTCTTCTGAAACATGCCCTAATGCCTGGCAGAATGAGAACAACTCTGCTGATAACACTAGTCTGATTTAGAAATACTCCTTTTCCCTTCCATAAGTTTTCTCCATGGAGTGAGTTCCCTGGGTTTCTGCCCTAGATGTCCAAGACAAGGCAGAGAAGCCGGTGCCAGTGGCTGCCACCTCAGAGCCTATCGTGAACTTATCCAGAAAACCCTGTCTGCACAGATTAAGATATTTCCTTAGACCTCCAGTCATCATCTCTTCTTAAAGGCACTAATACAGGACAAAGAAGTCACAGAGAACAAGAAACAAAAGAGAGGACCCATTCCCCAGTGAAGACTTCGATTGGTACTCAGCATCATCAAAGTAGATGTCGCACAAGGGACTTTGCAATTCCTCATGGAGTTTGTGTCCCCCCAAAATTACCCACCCAAGGAGATTGTATCCCATGACATCAAGAATATCCTACTAGGTTTCGGGAGTATGGCTCTCATGAAAGTAGTCTACATGCTTTTAATGAATATTCAACAGCTACATCCTGCCAATATTACCTCTGAGCAGTGGGACTGAAAACTCCTCACTTATGTGATGGATAAACAGGAGAAAGTGCTGCCTGGCTGAATATTCTTTTTGCACTATGTAGTGCAGACCCTGGAGGATGATTTTCAGCAGGTCCTGAGGCATCAGCAGCATCACTTGCAAGTCCATTGCATATACTATGCTTTCCTGGGATAAGCAACCCCATAACATCAGGTATATCATCCCATGGCTGGTTGAAGCTGTCACTGGGGTTGGGTTTCATCAGAAGGAAAGCCATTAGCAATCCTTTCCAGGAAGCCCTCAGGACAAGGCCATCCACCCCCACCAACTTGAAAACCCTAGAAAGAGCAATAGTCAATTAGTAATTTTACATCTACAGAAACTGCTGTCTTTGACTGTTCAGATGGTTCCACATGTGGATGGTGTGGTGCTGGCTGATGGAGCACTTGTGTTTTCTTGGTGTTAATTGTTAGTCCCTAATTAGCACAAGAAACTCAATGGAGGACTCAGGCATATCTCAGCACTAAGAGAGGAGCCCAAGAAGAGATGGAAACTCTCACTAGGACCCAAGTGTGAGCTGAGCTTGCCTTTGCTCTAGCTCATCTGAGGAGATCTCCCATGACCAGTCCACCCCTCCCCCCACACTTAACAAGCTAGTCCCAGGGCTAAGTCAGGAAATACAAAATTAAAGGAAAAACAAAGACACCTGCCCTTAGCTCTCCCACATCAGCAGTTCAACAACAGATTTTTCAGCTTCTAAGTAAAAGAACCAGAGGACACAACACACAAAGCCTCACCATCCTGAGGAAGAATAAGCAAAGTTAGAAGGAAAAGACCATAGAATCTTTCTACGGGGACAAGGACCAAAGCACAAATCCTAAAGAGGTCATTATTGAGATTGTACTCCCATCTGAAAATTCAGAAGGGATCATGAACTGCTCACATGCACAGAGAGTACTCCTGGAACAGTTGAAGAAGGAAATAGAAGAAATATTGGTCAAAGGTTCTAAAAGTATGAAAAAAAGAATTCACTGAACAGAATAGCTCTATAGAAAGGAAAATTGAACAAATGGAAAAGGAAGTACAAAAACTTACAGGGGAAAATAATTCATTAAAAGGAAAAAGTGGACAGATAGAAAAAGCAAAACAGAAGTAAACTGATGAAAACAATTCAATGAAAATTAGAATTGGATAAATAGAAGTAAATAACTCTATGACACATCAAGAATCAATCAAACAAAATCTAAAGAATGGAAAGATAGAAGAAAATCTAAAATATCTAATTGGAAAAGAATATAACTGACCCCGAAAATAGATCCAGGAGAAAAAATTTAAGAATTATTGGCCTACCAGAAAACTATGAAGAAAAAAAAATATCTGGAAAATATCTTCCAAGAAATCATCAGGAAAAACTGCCCAGAAGTGCTAGATCCAGGGGGTAAAATCATCTTTAAAAGAATTTACCATTACTCTCCCAAAAGGGATCCCAAACTGAAAACACCAAGAAATATTGTTGCCAAATTCCAGAACTATCAAGTGAAGGAGAAAATACTACAGGCAGTCAGAAAGAAACCATTCAAATATCAAGGAGTTACAGTCAGGATCACAACAGGACATTGCAGCTTCTACATTTAAAAATCAAAGGAATTGGAATATGATGTTCCATAAGGCAAAGGAGCTAGGACTACCACGCAGGATCAATTAGCCAGCAAACTTCAGTAAAACATTTCAGGCAAGGAGATGGAAAGGGTAAAAGGAAAGACAGGACAATCAGGAGGAACAATAGGATGGAGGAAAGTATACAGATCGTAATCATAACTGTGAATGCGAGTGTGATGAACTTTCCCATAAATTGGAATCAGTTAGCAAAGTGAATCAAAAACCAGAATCCTATATTATACTTCCTATAAGAAACTGCTTGAAGCAGAGGCACACACAGAGTAAAGGCAAGAGGCTGGAGTAGAATCTATTATGTTTCAGTTGAAGTAAAAAAAAAGTGAAGGGTTAGCTATACTGATATTAGACAAAGTAAAAGCAAAAATTAACCTAATTAAAAGAGATGAGGAAGGAAAGTACATTTTGCTAAAAGGCACCATAGAAATGAAGCTATCAAATTACAAAATAAATGGAGTAGTCTATCTGTCAGATCTTTGGAGAGAGGAAGGATTGATGATGAAATGAGATACAAGAGCATTATAGAATATACAATTTTGATCATATTGAAAAGCTTTTGTTTTTTTTTATTTTTTTATTTTTTTAATATAAATTTATTTAACTTTTTACATTCATTATCACAAAATTTTGGGTTTCAAAATTTTCTTCCTATTTGTCCCCCTCTCCCACCCCAATAAACCGACCATTCTAATTTCCCCTATCACCAATCTGCCCTCTCCTCTATCATCCCACCCTTCTCTTGTACCCATCTTCTCTTTTGTCTTGTAGGGCCAGATAATTTTCTATTCCCCATTACCTGTATTTCTTCTTTCCTGGTAGCAAGAACAATACTCAACAATTGTTCCTAAAACTTTAGTTCCAACTTCTCCTTATCCCTTCCTCCCCACCCATTCCCTTTGGGAAGGCAGGCAATTCAATATAGGCCATATTTGTGTAGTTTTGCAAATGACTTCCATAATAGTCGTGTTGTGTAAGACTAACTATATTTCCCTCCCTCCTATCCTGCCCCCCATTGTTGTCCCTGAAGCCTGCTCGGATCTGCTCGCTTCTCTCCATGCCATGCAGCCAGGGCAGGGCTGGGCTCTGCTCCCTTCTGGTGTGCGACGGACCTTTGGAAACGGTTTTTCAGGGCTCCCTGGGATGGAAATCTTCTTCACCCCATTGCCGCGCGGCTCCACTGTTCCAGAATTTGTTGGGAGTTCTTTTTATAGATAATTATGGGCTATGGGTTCAGAGCTAGCATATGTGAATCTTTTTACTCTGCCATCTTGACTCTGCCCCCCTGAAAAGCTTTTTTAAATAAAAACAAAACAATTCAACCAAGATTATAAGGAAATTCGAAAGCTAGGAAATATTTTTATACCAAGTGTTTGAGATAAATGCTTCATTTCTCAAAAATATAGAGAGCTGAGTCAACTTTTAAGGATACAATTCATTCCAAAAATGATAAAGGGTCAAAGGATGTCAACAGGCAGTTTTCAGATGAAAACAAAGATGCTTATAGGCATGTGGAGAAGTACTCTAAATCACTATTGGTTAGGGAAATGCAAATTTAAAAAAACTCTGCAATACCACCTGATACCAATCAGATTGGATAATATGACAAAAAAGGAAAATGATCAATGCTGCAGGAGATGTGGGAAAATTTGGATGCTAATGCATTGTTCATGAAGTTATGAACTGATCCAACCATTCTGGCAAACAATTTGAAACTATGCCCAATAAGCAACTAAATTGTCCATGCCCTTTGATACTGCTATATTACTACTAAATCTGTATCACAAAGAGATCAGAAAAATATGCCCAAAAATACATGTCCAAAAATATAGTAGCCCAAGGCATGGTAGCAAAATATTGGAAACTGAGAGGATGCCAATCAATTGGGTAATGACTGAACAAGATGTGTTATATGAATGTAATGGAATACTATTGTGCAATAAGAAATAATGAACAGGCACACTTCAGAAAATAATTGAAAAGACTTGTACAAACTCATGCAAAGTCAAATGAGAAGAACCAGGAAAACACTGTGAACATTCTATCAGCAACATTTTGTTATGATCAACTCTTAAAAACTCAGCCTTTTTCTGAGAAACAAAAGATCCAAAATAAATATGATGGACTCATAAAGGAGAATGGTATCCATACGCAGAAAAAGAACTGATGGACTATGAATCAGATTGAAGTGTATTTTTTGACTTACTTTTTCTTTCACATTTTTTTTCTTCTTATTTAATCTGTTTCTTCTTCCACACCTGTGAAGAATCTGGAAATATGCTTTACATGATAGCATACGTATAAACTATACCAAACTGCCTAAATTTTTCAGAAGACAAGAGGGGTGGGAATAAGGAAAAAAATTAGATCTCCAAATTTTATAAAAGTGAATGTTAAAATTTTTCTTGATATGTAATTTTTTGAGAAAATAAAACACTAAAGAAAAAACATTTGAAATTCATTTTTTTCTAATTCTTTGATGTCATATTACATCCATAAATAGATAAAAACTCATTTTAAAAATTTTGAATTATGAACAGATAAACAGCAAAGAGAAGTCATAAGAGACTTGCTAAAGTTGAACTGTTTACATTCCTAAAAAAAATAAAAATGCGCATACCCTTTGACCAAGCAACATTGCTTCTAGGACTGTATCCCAAAGAGATCATAAAAATGGGAAAAGGTCCCCCATGTACAAAAAGTATTTGTAACAGCTCTTTCTGTAGCAGCCAAGAACTGGAAATGGAGGGAATGCCCATTAATTGGAGAATGGGTAAACAAGTTGTGGTATATGAACGTAATGGAATATTATTGTGCTATAAGAAATAATGAACAGGCAGACTTCAGGGAGACCTGGAAGATCTTAGATGAATTGATGTTAAGTGAAAGGAGCAGAACCAGGAGAACTTTGTACACAGCAATAACCACAATGTGTGAGGAATTTTTCTGGTAGACTTAGCCCTTCACAGCAATGCAAGGACCTAAAAACATTCCCAAAGGATTCTTGATGCAAAATGCCATCCACATCCAGAAAAAAGAACTACAGAATTGGATCGCAGAATGAAGCAGACTATTTTCTCTTGTGTTATGTTTTGGTTTGTTTTGGTTTTTCTCATGGTTTCTCCCATTCATTTTAATTCTTCTATGCAACATGACTCATGTGAAAATCTGTTTAATAAGAATGTATGTGTAGAACCGCTCCCCAAAAGTTTGCATTATGTATTCTCTTGAACCAAGTACAATGTTCTACATTTACATTGCAATTATAACTTTAAATAACATAAATTCAAGCATAAAAACTTCACAAAATTCTTTATTCATACTAATGAGAACTTTACTATTTACCAATTATTTATTTTCGTTGTAATTATCTACTTGATACACATAATATTCTTTATAAGTTTCTGCAACAGATTCACCTACCAACATGACCCTATCTTTAAATTTTTCTTCTTTTTCTTAATGTCTTTGCATTGCTATGGAGATTCAAGTGTTCCAGAAAAAACTCTTGCACACTGTACTCATTACTGTGCACAAAGTTCTCCTGATTCTGTTCCTTTCACTCAGCATCAGATCATATAAGTCTTTCCAGGCCTCTCTGAAGTTTGCATGTTCATCATTTGTAATAGTGCAACGGTGATCCATTACATTCATATACCATAATTTATTCAGCCATTTCCCAATTGATGGGCATTCTCTTGATTTCCAATTTTGGGCCACTACAAAGAGTGCTGCTACAAATATTTTTGTACATGTGGGACCCTTTATTATTTTTATGATCTCTTAGTTATAAAGTCCTAGAAGCAATATTGCTGAGTCAAAGGGTATGCACATTTTTGTAGCCCTTTGGGTATAGTTCCAAACCACTCTCCAGAGTGGTTGGATGAGCTCACAACTCCACTAACAATGAATTAATATTCCAACTCTCCCACATCCTCTCCAAAATTTATCATTTTAATTTTTCTTCTTGGAAAGAATGCTTAACTTATGATCTTTGATTGATTGATGCACTGGATTGAATCTTCAAATTAAAATAAATTTTGAAGTCCATCTCAGGGGTATGGGATAAAATTGTACAATATATTGATACATTTTTATCTTAAATTGGCAAGTTGCATGTAAAAACTGTGTTGCCAAACATGTATTATATGTGGATTAGGGAGATATTTATGTCATTTCTGTCTTCTGCACTTAACTCAGGGAAGATATTAGTGTAACATTTTTTGCTATCTAGTCAATTACTAAAAGAGTAGGGACTGACAAGGATGACTGCAAAATTACAGGGGGATATGCTGGGTAGGTACCTTAGGAATAACAAAATTTTCATTTATGAAGTTCCTTGGAGATGGTTCACTTGTTCTTATAGGTTAGATTTATTAATCCATTCATTTAGTTCTAATTTGTCACTGATATGAACTAACAAAAATGATGAATCACAGAAAAGCTTGGAATTCAGAAAGAACAGTCATTTTTGTAGGGAAACATTGTCATGAGCTTAAAATTTGTAACGACTCAAATTTACATTTCACTGCATGAGTGTTTTCACTAGAAATGTACTTGGAAGACAAGTTTTCCATTTGTATTTTTCCCTATGGACTTGAAACAAATGCTTAGAATCCTTCATCTTTATAATAACCAGAATTGAAATGGATATTAATTCCCCTCATTTCATTTTATATATAACAAGTTACCCATAAAAAATATCAACAGGACAATTGCATCTATTTTCATTCTGTTTATATGCATTATTTTTATTGCTTTTTCATATTCATTGATCTCAAAGATACTCTTTCTATGCAGAAGAAAGAAGATAGAATTTGTCTTTGACCATCAATTTCAAAACCTGTATTTCACTCAGATCCACACTAATATGCATAATTTTAAGATGGAATTGGACCGAGTTGGAATGTCTGAATTATGTGCTGAAACACACTTACACTGGTTCAGATGGACAACTGTTCATTTTTCAGAGTGAGCATTTGGAATTTTATATGTCAGCAAACATGTAAGTCTGGGTTTGAATTACTGTATTGCTTATTATAAGACTTAAGAAAGAATAAGCAATTATATTTACACCATTTGATGTCATAGTGAAAAAGATGTAAACCACTTTTTTTCTAGTTTTATGATTAAATGCTTTCATCTTTTTTTTTTAAGATTTGAGGTTATCACATCTCTCCCTCATTCCCATATCTTGAGAAGACAATAAATATTTTGAATATATGTATGAAGTTAAGTAAAACGTATTTTCACATAAGTATGTTGCAAACAGAAATATATACATAAAAAGCAGGAAAAAATAAAGAAAATAAAAGAAGTACATTTCAATCCATACAGAGTTCATTAGTTCTCATTGTGGAAGTGGATTGCATTTTTCATCATGGTTCCTTTGTTTTGAATTATTGTCTTGATCAGAAATGTCAATTATTTCACAAATAATTATTCTTACAATATTGCTTTTACTCTGTAAAATGTTCTCCAAATTCTGCATACTACAACTTGTATCAGTCTTTATGTCTCAGAAGACTGCTTTTTTATGAAAATATTCTGCTCATTATTCCTTAGAGTACTACTTAGTATACCATCATTATTCAATATCACAGCCTCTTCAACTATTCATCAATTATTGGAAATATTCTCAATTTCTAATTCTTGGCAGCCACAAAAAGCTGCTATAAATGTAGTGTGTGTATGTTTTGCCTTTTTTACCTTTTGAAGAAACAGGCCTAGTACTGTTTTTGATAGGTCAAGGGGATGCACAACTTAATAGACTTTTGGACATAGTTCCAGATTGTTTTCAGTAATATTTGAACAAGTTTATAATGGAACGAACAACACATTAGTGTTCCATTTCTTTCACATTCTCTCCAGCATTTGTCATTTTCCTTTTCTGTGATGTTAACTAATCTGATAGGTGCAAGGTAATATTTTATATGGCACAAAATAGAGCACTAGGCCTAAAGTCAGGAAGACCTTAGTTCAAATTCATCCTTAGACATTTACTAGCTTTGTGAGCCTGGGCATGTTATTTAACCCAGCTGAACAAGTTTATAATGGAACGAACAACACATTAGTGTTCCATTTCTTTCACATTCTCTCCAGCATTTGTCATTTTCCTTTTCTGTGATGTTAACTAATCTGATATGTGCGAGGTAATATTTCATATGGCACAAAATAGAGCACTAGGCCTAAAGTCAGGAAGACCTTAGTTCAAATTCATCCTTAGACATTTACTAGCTGTGTGAGCCTGGGCATGTTATTTAGCCCAGTTTCTCTGTTTCTGCATGTATAAAAATGAATTTGAAAAGGAAATGCCATGCAAGAATATATTTTGCCAAGAAAATACCAAGTGGATTTATAAAATATTACACTGAACTGAAGCAAGAGAACAATAAGAATCAATATTGGGAAACAAAACCAAAATGGTAGAGTAAAGACAGAGACTCACCTTAATTCTTTCAAATTCCCTTCCAAACAATGCTAAAATAGTCACTCCAAAAAATTCTGGAGCAACAGAACCAACAGAAGGGTTGAATCAATTTTCCAGCCCAATACAGCTGAGAAGGTCAGTAGGAAATGTCTTTCTCATGGGAGTGAGAGTGAAGTACACTCTAGCACAGGTCACGCCAAGGCAGGCAGCTAGCTAACAGCAAGCCTAGGGAGAATTGAAATGGTGGTGGTGGTGACTTCTGAAGATCTCAGTCCATAAATATTAAGGTGATCAGACAACTGATAGGAACAGTAGAGAAGATTCATTGCAAGCACTGAAAGCAAGAAATGTGTTGCCCATTCAGTTCCAGGTCATAATAGCAGAGGCCGATGTAATGTTCACAGGAGTATATGCCTCATTCAAAGTTCCAGGGAAGAAAATAGAGATTATGGACATTAGAAAATGAAGGTACATTACAGGACTTCAATGATCATACCTCTCCTTAGATTATATAAGGTTGGAAAAACTTTAAATTAGAGACTGCCATAACACACTCTTAAAATAGCTGTACAAATAGACTGAAACTTGGTTCAATGCCCCTCAACAATGGAAAATGAATGTAATTTTAACATAGATATAAAAGTCAACAAATATTCTTGAAAAATCAGGAAATAACCTGGCCATAGAAAATTATCATGGTGAAAGAAAGGTAGGACCAAAACAAAGCTCAGAAGGAGACTACAAAATTAAAACAGCTACTTCCAAAACCCCAAAGGAAAATATAAATTTTTCTCAGGCCCCAGAAGAGCTAAAAAAAAAGAATTCCAAAAATTAAAAAGGGAAAAACAATAAAATTCGTAAAGGTAATGAGAGTGATAAAAAAGAGTCAACAGGTTGGTAAAGAAGGCATAGAAATGATGAGGAAAACAATACTCTAAAAAGCAGAAGAGGTAAAATAATAAGAGAGGCACAAAAATTCATGGAATAGAAGAATATCTAAAAAGGATGACTGGCAGAAAGTAAAATGAGGTAAAAATTCACTGACATAAATAACTGTTTAAAAAGTAGAATTGACCAATGAAAAAGGAGATACAATAGCTCACTCAGTAAAACAATCCCTTAAATTAGAATTTTCTAAGTGAAAATCAAGGATTACATGGCATATCAAGAAAAAATCAAACAAAATTTTAAAAATTGAATAAAAAACTAGATCCCATTGGAAGAACAACTTATCTGAGAAATAGATTGAAGAGAGAGATTTAAGAAATATTAAACCACCTAAAAATCATGATAAAAAGCCCACAAATCATATTTCAAGTAATCAAATCAAATCAAACTGCCCTTATATTTTAGAAACCAGATGGTTAAATAGAAATTGAAAGAATCCACAGATCCAGGGGGCGGAGCCAAGATGGCAGAGTAGAAAGACTCACCTATGCTAGGTCCGAACCCACAGCCCATAGATTTCCTGTAAAAAGAACTCCTGACAAATTCTGGAACAGTGGAAGCCACGCAGCAACACAGTGAAGGAGATTTCCGTTGCAGAGAGCCCTGAAGAACCGACCGCAAAGGTACCCAGACGGGAACGGAGTCCTGTGCTGCCGAGCGCTCCCCTCCTCCGCCCCGGCCACTCGGCACTGAGAGGAGTGAGCAGAGCCCAGCAGGGGGCAGGGACCTGAATCTCCCGCGGCCGAGAAGGTCCCACCACCCACAGACGCACAGGTCAGTGAGAGAGACGGGCTGAGAGGGGAGCGGGGGAATCTCCGGGACTCGGACCCCCTGGGAGGCAGCCGCTGTGGCAGAGGCTGAGGCAGCTTGGCCAGAGACTCCCAGAGCGGGCTGGAGCTCTACCCCAGCTCCATTACAAAGGATCTCTGTATAAACCCCCTGAGGGAACTGAGGCTGAGAGGCGGCCCTGCCCCCACCTGAGAACCAGCAGATAAGCCTGCCGCCAAAACCCCTGAGGCTGGGGAGCAGCATTTGAATCTCAGACCCCAAGCACTGGCTAGGCGGATTTAGGCCAGGAGTAGAGAGGACTCTTAGAAATCAAGTAACTGGCTGGGAAAATGCCCAGAAAAGGGAAAAAAAC
>CM053769.1:631952680-631970750 GCA_028658325.1 Potorous gilbertii
AGACAATATTTGTAACTCTTGAAATTTTTCAGTATCTGGGTAGTTGGTGGTATTACACACACACACACATACACACACGTACACATACACATGTACAGGAGTACACACACACACATTCACACATGCACGCACACACAGAGACAGAGCACAGAGTGAATTGAATAGGATGGGATCATATCTTAAAAGAAATCAAGGTAAACAGTGAGAGAGAAATGGAGTGGGAGGAGAGAGGGTGAAATGGAAAGACATAAATTATCTCTCATAGAAGAAGCAGGCAGGACTCTCCTTAATGGAGGGAAAAAGAGAGCTGGGAGAGGGAAAAAAAAAAAACCATGAAGTTTACTCTCATCACATTTGACTAAAGGAAGGAATAAAATCCACAATCATTTTGGTATGATGGCCTATCTTACAACACAGGAAATTGGGGGAGAAGGAGATAAGCAGGGTGGAGGGGGATGATGGAACGGAGGGCAATGGATGGAGAAACTTGAAGTCAACACTCGGGGAGGGACAGGATCAAAAGAGAAAATAGAAACAATGGGGGGCTGGATAGGATGCAGGGAAATATAGTTAGTCTTACACAACACGACTATTATGGAAGTCATTTGCAAAACTACACAGATATGGCGTACATTGAATTGCCTGCCTTCCCAAAGGGAATGGGTGGGGAGGGAGGGATGGGGAGAAACTGTTCTTTGGGCTAGTCTATTTTTAAAGGGGTTATTTTCTTCAGCATTTTTTGGGGTCTTCTTTAGCAACTTGTTGGCTTGCTTTTCGTGATTTTCTTGCATTACCCTCAGATGTCTTCCAAATTTTTCCTCCCACTCTTACTTGATTTTCAAAAAATTTTTGAGGTCTTCCATGACCTGAGACCATTGCATGTTTTTTGGAGGTTTTGGATGCAGAAGCCTTGACTTTGAAGTCTGCCTCTGATGGTATAATTTGTTCTTCCTCATCCACAGGAATGGAAGAAAATGTCTGTTCAGAAATAAAGTAATCTTCTATAGTCTTTTTTTTTCCCCTTTGTATGTATTTTCCCAGCCTTTCACTTGACTTTCGAGTCCTTTGTAAAGTGGAGGGTATACTTTAGGGACCTGTAAGTTATCAATTCCTCCAAGATGTCATAATCAAGGGAGAGGGGTTTCCTCCTATCCTGGCCTGCACTTTGGTCTGGAATCAACTGAAAACTTTTCTTCCCAGGATCTATGAGTAGAATTCCCTCTCCAGTGCCTCCACCAGCTCCACCACACCAGCACTCCTCCTCACCCCAGAATGACCACTCAGGACTGAGACCCAGATCAGCTGCTTGACTCCTCCAGTGTGTTTATCCAAGTGCTCCAAAAGGAGAAGCTGCTGTAGTGACTTCTACTGTCCTGAGACAGGGGCTAGGGTTAGACCCTGCTTCCTTCTCACACAGGTGAAAGAGATTTCTCAATGACCTTTGAAGCTCTCTTTGACATTTTGATTTGAGAAATCTGGAAACCATAACTGCTACCCGTGATTCTACACCCTGAAGCCTGTTCCAGTCTTGTCCTTGCCTGCCACAAAGTCAAGGGAGTGTTGTGCTCTGCTCTGAGTCCTATGAGATAGACCTTTCCTTTCGGCCTTTCAGGCTGCATTGGACTGAAAATCTCT
Source organism: Potorous gilbertii (assembly GCA_028658325.1). Taxonomy (NCBI): domain Eukaryota; kingdom Metazoa; phylum Chordata; class Mammalia; order Diprotodontia; family Potoroidae; genus Potorous; species Potorous gilbertii. The sequence continues at coordinate 631,954,316 of CM053769.1, forward strand.
TTGACTCTATCGTTTTGTGATTTCTGCTGTTCTGTTGTTTAGTTATAGTCATTTTTTACAGGTATTGTATGGGCTATGGGAGAAAATCTTGTGCAGGTCCATCTTTCTGCTCTGTCACCTTGACTCTGCCCTACAACTGTTCACATTCTTTAATGGAAATAATGTAGCTATTTGGAGTAAAGGTGAGTTAAAAGTTCTAATATCATAATACAAATAGAAATTACTCAGAGAATGTACCTATACACATACATACACATATACATATATGTGTGTGTTTATATATTTATGTGTGAATGTATATATGTGTGTGTTTATATACATACGTATATGTATGTATGTATATGTATATTACAGAATTTATCAGCAGGGAAACTATTTTCTATTTCCTCAGTGGCAGCGATATGTCCTAAGGTAAAATGTGTGTTCTCTGTGTGTACGTAGTCAGGGTATACAATGCATTCTGCCATTGAGAAAGATAACACACAGTGACTAAACTGAGTTCAAGAAATGGTTGTGTGTAAAATGTTCATCTGGAAAGTTACTACAGTGAGTTTTAGCAAAGGAAATATATGTTTTCATCATTATAACTTAGAGTTATTGAGGTTCTTCAATCAAAGTAGACCATAACCTCATTGAGAAAGTAACCTTTATTTTTTTTTTCTTTTGGAGGAAAGTTCACTTCTAGCTTCAAAGCTTACTTAGAACAGTGCTTGATATTTATTAAGTGCTAACTAAATATCTGTTTAATTGATTTATTTTAAATACGATGTAATATATGCTCTGGACTTATTCTCTCAATCCCCACTATACCAGCTTCCCAGAGCCTGTTTTTTCTTTCAGAGTTCTGTATGCAATCCTAAGTTATTGACCTATCTTTTCTATTGATATAATTCATGATATATAACTCATATGTTTCTCCCCTGAATATTACATGATTCACACTTTATTAACTTTTTGAAAGGGGTATTTACTAAATGTTTCAGCTAAAACAGTTGATCTATAAGAACTCCTCTCCTCACAATTGTCCATGACAGTTTCTCCAACGAGTACATAAAATATCCAAGGGAAACTACACTCAAGATTATAAAGCACATGTCACTAAGCGTTCACTCACAGATCCTGGCAATATTTAATTGCAGTCCTCAACATATTTCCATTAAGTATAGTTTAGATTTTCAGATTAGTTCCTTAAAGAACTTTGCTTATGTCTTTTCTCATTGTATTCAGTTGACCTTCTAACTCCTGGTGAGGACATTACAGTCATCTGCTGCTGTGACACTGATGAAAAAGTAGAAGCTCTTTTAGCTATTCTTCAGATAAATTTGGGACAAAGGAAAGAGTTTAACTTTGAGTCTGAGGTACTATCTTCCTCCTCCTCCTCCCTTCCTACTTCATAATTATTTCTTCTCATGGGCTTTTCCAGAAGCATCTCCTTTACTTTGACAGAAGCTCAGATCCCTTGTGTTTTAAACTAGCAAGTTATTTAATAAAATATTTGCTGATTGTGGACAAGTCTCTCAAGCAATTCAACAACTTTCCTATCTCACTTAATAGGGGCAGTTCGGTGGCACAGTAGATGGGCAATAGGTTTTGAGATGGGAAAAACTAGGTTCCAAATCTGCTTCGGACATTCTATGACCATGGTCAAATTACTCAAATCTTTTATGCCTCTTTTTTTCTCATAAATACAATGGGGATAATTGCATCACCTACTTCTTAGGATAGTTACAAGTATCAAACAAGATAATGTTTGCAAAGTAGCTGTGAAATTCCTGGTCTGTAATGATTGCTATGAAAATATTTTCTATTATTAGTTGAAATATTAGAGATATCCCGGATATATTCCTATCTAGTCCAAACCTCTGATTGATGGAGTCAATCAAAATGGTTTCTCATTTGATGGAAGTAGGTAAATGATATGTTGTAATATAAATGAAGACAACTGGAGGAAGAAAGTAAAAAGATTATAGAATTGTAGCTAAATGAGGATCAAGGGTATTTTATAGTTCTGTGATCATGAGAAGGTCTCTTAACACATCTCAGATTCATTTGTAAACTGAAGGATTTAATTGTCCTTTCAGGTCAAAATATATGATCTTCTTATCCTATGATCCAACTAAATACTGCAGTATGAAGAAAATGTATTCATTACTACAACACTTTCTCAAAATAAAGATATTTTTAAAAAGACTGGTCACAGGACTCAGTCAAATAATAACGAGATATACCTCTATCATTTTAAAGTGCTTTATAAGCATTGTTAATTGTGAAATTCCCAGCAACCCAGTGATGTAGCTATTTTGAATACTTTTATCCCGGTTTTACAGGTAGGCAATAAGGGGTTAAGTGATGCTTATAGTCACACAAATAAGAAGTGTTAAAAGCAAGATGTGAACCTATGTCTCACTGACTCTAATTATTAAACTCTATCTACTGCATCATACTCACTTTCTACTAAATGCATTGAATTAACTTCCCTCAGTCCTTGCAGGGAACATTTATTTATTTTTTTCCTTTCCTGAAAACAGTTTTCTATCCATTATAAAATAACCCTATATCCCAATCTTATGGGGACTTTCAGGAAAATAAGTGAACATATAAAAAGCAATAATAGTAGTCACTTATTTTTCCTTTACAACATGATTCATGATGGGATTTACTAGCACACACATCTGAAATCTGTGATGTCATAGAATTTAGAGAGAGAAGCAACCTTAAAGATGTTTCAGTTACTCCCCTGATTTTATGGATAAGCAAATTGAAGATAAAAAAGCTAAAATTGCTTGTCTAATGTCACATGGGTAGTGGCAGATTTCAATCTGATTATCCTGAAATCAAATATAGTGCCATTTTTCCCAATTTATAATTTATATATTTGTCAGTTCTCAACACTCACTTTCACAAGAATTTGAATTCAAAATCTCTCCCCATCTTTCCTCACCCTTCATGCCAGGACAGTATGCACCCCATCCATCCCTTCCTCCAGTTTGAGCTTCCTACTATTACCCATCCTTTTTCCATTCCCCTTTCCTTGCAAAATAGATTTCTATACTCTATGGCCCATATAACTGAATTTCCAGTTATATGACAAAACAATTTTTGACTTTCATTATTAAAGCTTTGAGTTCCTTATTCTCTCCCTCCCTCCCCTTTCACCCTCATTGATAAAACAAGCAATTCAATATAGGTCATATATGTGGAAAAATACAAAGCACTTCCATAATAGTTATTCTATAAAAGACTAACCACATTTCCCTCTGTCCTATCCTGCCCTCCATTTATTCTACTCTCCCTTGACTTGTCCTATCACAATAGTGTTTGCTTCTGATTACCCCTTTCCCCAATTTGTGTCCCTTCTATTATCTTCCCTCTCCTGTCCCTTTCCCCTTTGCCTTCCTGCAGGGTAAAATAGATTTCCATATTCAATTGAGTGGGTGATATTCCCTCTTTAAATCAAATCCCATGAGAATAAGGCTCATTTATTTCCTTTCATCTCTCCCTTCTTTCCCTCTATTGTAAAACTCTTTCTTCCCTCTTTTATGTGAGATGATGTGCTACATTCTATCTCTTCCTCTCTCTTTCTCCTAGTACATTCCATTCACCAGTAAATTTCACTTTGTGCCCTCTGTCTTTATGTATAATATATATTATGTATAAATTATATATGTATATATGTGTATATATGTGTACATATATATGTATTCACACATACGGACATACAGTCATGTACTTATTCATACCTGCACATATATAATACACATATACGTGCATGCCCATACCCACCACAAACACACACATGCGCACACACACACACACACAAACACATGTGCACACATTCCTTCTAATTACCCAAATACTGAAAATGGTCTCGTGACAACAGTTCAACTTTAATGACTTCCTTAATGTTTCTCTTTCCTGTATACCTTTTCATTTTTCTCTTGATTTTTGTATGTGAATGTCAAATTTTCTATTCACTCAATCTTTTCAACAAGAATGCTTGGAAGTCCACCATTTAATTGAAATTCCATTTTTCCCCCAAAACAGTATACTCAGTTTTTCTGGGTAAGTGATTCATGGTTGTAATTCCAGTTCCTCTGATCTTTGGAACATGATATTCCAAGTCTTTCAATCCCTTGGGAGAGAAGCTGCTAAATCCTGTGTTGTCCTGATTGATTTCCAAAATACTTGAATTGTTTCTTTCTGGATGTTTGTGTTATTTTCACCTTCAGCTGAGAACTCTGGAGTTTGGCTACAATATTCCTAGGAGTTTTCCTTTTGGGTTTTCCTTCAGGAAGTGTTTGGTGAATTCTTTCCATTTCTCTTTTATCCTCTGGTTCTAGAATATCAGGACAGTTTTGCTTGATAATTTCTTGGAAGATGATGGCTAGGCTCTTTTATTGATTTGGGTTTTCATATAGACCATTATTTTTAAAATCATCTCTCCTGGATCGATTTTCCAGATGAGGTTTTTTTTTTTCAATTGAGATATTTCACAGTCTCCTATTTTTTCAATATTTTGATTTTTTAAACTAATTTCTTAGTTTTCATAAAGGCACTAGCTTTAATCTGCTCCATTCTAATTTTTAAAGAACTATTTTCTTCAGTGAGGTTTTGAACTTCCTTTTCCATTAGACCAATTCTGATCTCTAAAGTATTATTCTCCTCATTGGCTTTTTGGGCCTTTTTTGCCATTTGGGTTAGGAAATTTTAAAAGGGTTTATTTTCTTCAGCATTTTGCGTTCTCTTTTAGCAAGCTGTTGAATCACTTTTCATGATTTTCTTGCATTGCTCTCTTTTCTTTTTCCAAATTTTCTTCCACCTCTCTTAACTGATTTTCAAAATCCTTTGTGAGTTCTTCCATGGCCTCAGACTATTGTATCATTATTTTTTCTTTTGCAGTTTTGGATGAAGAAGGCTTGACTTTCTGGTCATCCTCTGATGGTATGGTTTGTTCTTCCTCACCTGAAAGATTAGAAGAAAATACCTTTTCACCAAGAAAGTAATCTTCTATAGTCTTATTTTTTTCGATTTTGGGGGCATTTTTCTAGCCAGTAACTTGGCTTTTGAATCCTTTGTCTAAGTGGAGTGTATACTACCCTAGGCTTCAGATGTTTTGTGCAGCTTATCTTTGAGATATCTCTAGGGATCTGTAAGTTCTCAGTTCCTCCAACGTGTCTTAATCAAGGTAGTGTAATTTACTCCTCTCCTGGCCTGCACTCTGATCTGTGAGCAATCACAAGAACTCTTTTCTGCCCTGGAACTGAGAGTAGGGTTCCCTCTCCATAGCCACCACCAGCTTCTACATGATAGAGCTCTTCCTCACCCCAGAGCCTCTACTCAGTACTGAAACCCAGATCAGATGCTCGATTCCCTGACAGACTTTTGACTGAGGGCTCCAAAAGTGGATGCTGCTTCTGTGGTGGTTGCTACTGCTTCACTGGGGCAAAGACTGGAGCTAGACTGTGCTCCCCTCTCACCTAGGTGCAAGATCTTTCTTACTGCCCTTTAATGCTGTCTTTGGTGTTTATGGGTTGAGATATCGTGGAACTGGAGCTGCTTCCCATGATTCCATGCCCTGAAGACTGCTTCAGTTCTGTCCACATGTAGTCTGGACTTGGCTGTGCTCTTCTCCAAGCCTGATGAGATTGACACTTCCTGTTGGCCTTCCAGACTGTCCTGAGATAGAGATCTCTTTCACTCTGTCATTTTATGCCTTCTGGTCCTCTAGAATTTGTTTAGTCATTTTTTACAGGCATTTTATGGGTTATGGTGGGAGAGTCATCATAGGTCTATCTTTCTACTCTGCCCATTTGGCTCTACCCCTATAGTGTCATTTTTAATGAGTCATACTCTCAACCAGGACTTAGATAACTCTCTGAAGTGAAAATTCGATCTTCAAATGCAGATCTTAAGAGAGGCATAAAACCATAAACAGGATAAAAGGAAAACCAGTACTCAATTGGAGAAAATTGTTTACCTCCCTATAAAGAAAGATTATACTTGTTAATCTGGAGAATTGTACAGCTATTATGAAATAGATCTATTTCATCTATACATAGATATATACATATATAGAGGGAACGGGTATAAAATAAATAACATGATGATAACAATGTGATTTAAGTATATGAAGGAACTGTAACAGGAGATGTGAAAAGGAGGAAGCAGAAAATGGCAAATTACATCACAGGAAGATGTAGAAAATAATTTTACAGAAGAGGGAAGGCAGGAAGAGCAATGAGCATTGTTTGAGAGGTACTCTCATATGATTTGACTCAAGGAGGGAAAAATAAGCTGAATTAAGTACATACATCTAACTATCTCTATAGGTAGTCAGAGAGGAAGCGGAAGAAAGGAAAGGGGAGGTTAAAAGGGAGGGAAGAAATAATAAGGGAAAAGGGAAGTAAAGGGTAGGGGAGATGAAAGAAGGAAGGGAAGACCACGGGAGGTGGTGATCAAAAGTGTAAACACTATTCAGGAGGGGAAAATAGAGGGGAGAACTAAAATCACAAAGTATGGGGGGGAATAGAACGGTGGGAAAGATTGAAATACATCTGATCAAAAGAGATGAGGATGGAAAACTTATTAATAGGCACCATATACAATGAAGCAATGTCATTGCTAAAGATGTATACCCCAAGTGATACAGCATCCAGATTCTTAGAGGAGAGACTGGGGGAGTTGCAGGAAGAAATAGACAGCAAAACTACACTAGTGGGGGACCTCAACCTGCCCCTCACTGGCCTTGAGAAATCTTAACTTAAACAAGAAAGAAGTTAAGGAAGTGAATAAAACTCTGGATAAGGTAGATTTGACAGATCTCTGGGAAAAAAAAACTGAACGGGGATAGAAAGGAATATGCATTTTTTCAGTGTGACATGGCACATATAAAAAAATGACAATGTGCCAGCTATAAAAACCTCAAAATCCAATGCAGAAAGGCAGGGATAGTTAAAACATCCTTCTCAGATCATAATGCAATAAAATTTACATGAAACCAAAGGTTATGGAAAGACAAACCAAAAATTAATTGGAAACTAAAGAATCTAATCATAAAGAATGACTGGGTTCAACAACAAGTCATAGAAACAATCAAGAACTTCATTCAACAGAATGACAATAATGAGAAAACCTACCAAATCTCATGAAATACTGCAAAAACAGTTGTTAGGCAAGTTGTACATCTTTAAATGCATACATGAATAGAGAAAGAGGAGATCAATGAATTGGATATGCAGGGGAAAAATCCTGAAAAAGAACAAATTGAAAATTCTCGAGTAAATATCAAATTAGAAATATTGAAAACCAAAGGAGAGATTAATGAAATTAAAATTAAGAATACTAATAGAAACAATAAATAAAACCAATAGCTGGTTTTATGGAAAAAACTAAAAGAATTGCTAAACTTTTCATCAATTTGATTTTTAAAAATGAAAGAAGAAAACCACATTACTAATATCAAAAATGAAAACGTTGAACTCACCTCCAATAAGGAGAAAATTAAAAGAAATTGAAAAATTATTTTGCCCAACTGTATGCTCAGAAATTCGAAAATCTAAATGAGATGGATGACTGTTTAAAAAAATAAAAATTGCCCATATTAACAGAAAAGGAAGTTGAATACTTAAACAATCCCATCTCAGAAAAACAAATTGAACAAGCCATTAATCAACTTGCTAGAAAAAATCTCCAGGGCCAGATGGATTTACAAGTGAATTCTATCAAACATTTAAAGAACAGTTAATGCCAATACTATATAGAATATTTGGAAAAGTTGGGGAAGGAGTCCTCCCAAATTCTTTCTATGATAAAAATATGGTTTCAATACCTAAACTAGGAAGAGTCAAAACAGAGAAAGATAATTATAGGACAATTTCTCTAATGAATATAGACCCTAAAATTTTAAATAAGGTTTTAGCAAAAAGAATACAGCAACATGTCATGAGAATAATACATTATGATGAGGTAGGAATCATACCAGGAATGCCGGGTTGGTTCAAAATTAGGAAAACTATTAGCATTATTGATCATATCAAGGACAAGACTATCAGAAACCACATGATTATCTCAATAGATGCAGAAAAAGCTTATGACAAAATACAGCACCCATTCCTATTAACAATACTGGAGAGCATAAGAATAAAGGGAAATTTCCATAAAATAATAAGGAGTATCTACCTTAAACCTTCAGCAAGCATTGTATGCAATGGAGATAAGCTATATGAATTTCCAATAAGATCAGGAATGAAAAAAGGATGTCCATTTTCACCATTATTATGCAATGCAGTGCTAGAAATGTTGGCTGTAGCAATTATGGAAGATAAAAAAAACCAAGGAATTAGAATATGTGAAGAAGCTAAGTTATCACTCTTTGCAGATGATATGATGATGTACTTAGAGAATCCCAGAGATTCAAGTAAAAAAACTACCTGAAATAATAAAGAACTTTGTCAAAGTTACCAGTTACAAAATAAACCCATATAAATCTTCTGCATTTCTATATATCAGTAACAAAGCCCAGCAGTAAGAGATAGAAAGAGAAATCCCATTTGAAGCTAGGGGAGACAATATGAAATACTTCGAAGTTTACCTGCCAAAACAAATTCAGGGAGCATAGGAACACAATTTCAAGACACTTTTCACACAAATAAAGTCAGGTCTAAGTAAGTGGAATAAAAACATCAGTTGCTCATGGGTAGGCTGAGTCAATACAACAAAAATGACAATTCTACCTAAATTAATTTAATTATTTAATGCCATATTAATCAAACATCATATAATTATTTTCTAGAGCTGGAAAATGAATATCAAAATTCAGCTGAAAGAATAGAAGTTCCAGAATATCAAAAGGACTAATGAAAAGAAATGCTAGGGAAGGTGGCCTAGCTCTGTCAGCAATTATCAAAACCCCTTGGTACTGGCTAAGAAACAGAAGACAGACAAGTGGAATATGCTAGGTACTGAAGACACAGTAGGAAAAGAATAGAGCAATCTACTATTTGATAAATGCAAGAACTCCAGCTTCTGGGATAATAACTCATTGTTTGACAAAATTGTTGGCGAAACTGGATAACAGTGTAGCAGAAATTAGGCATAGACTAATGCCTGACACTGCACAAGAATAAATTCCAGACGGATACATGATCTAGATATAAACTTGATACTGTGGACAAATTTGTGGAGCAAAGAATAGTGTATTTATCAGATTTATGGAGAAGGGAAGAATTTTTGACTAAAGAAGAGATAGAAAACATTATGATGTAAAGAATGGATAACATTAAACTGAAAAGGTTTGCACAACCAAAGCCAATGCAACCAAGATTTGGAGGTGTGCAGAAAACTGGGAAAGAATTTTTGCAGCTGAAGTCTGTGATAAAGGTATCATTTCTAAAATATATGGAGAACTCAATCAAATGTAGAACCATACAAGTCACTCCCCAGTTGATAAACGGTCAAAGGATATGAACAGGCAGTTTTCAGAGGAAGAAATTAAACATATCTGTAGTCATATGAAAGAATACCTTAAATCACTATTGATTAGAGAGATGCAAATCAAAACGACTCGGAAATACCACATCACACCTATAAGATTGGCAAACATGAGAGAAAAGAAAAGGAGAGTTGGAACACTAATTCATTCTTGGTGGAGCTGTGAGCTGATCCAAACATTCTGGAGGGCAATTTGGAACTATGCCCAAAGGACTACAAAAACATGCATACCATTTGACCCAGCAATATCGCTTCTAGGATTGTCTCCCCTAAAGATCATAAAAATGAGAATGGTTCCCACATACACAAAAATATTTATAGCAACACTCTTTGTAGTGACCAAAACCTGGAAATCAAGGGGATGCCTATCAATTGAGGAATGACTGAATAAATTATGGAATATGAATGTAATGGAAAATTTTTGCACTATTATCAATGATGAACAGGAGGACCTCCTAGCAACCTGGAAAGACTTATATGATCTGATGCTGAAAAGGAGTAGAACCAGGAGAACTCTCTGTACAGCAACGACCACAGTGTGCAAGAGATTTTTCTGGTAGACTTAGAACCTCATTGAAATGTAAGGACTTAAAAAAATTCCCAGTGGTCTTTCAAGGCAAAATACCTTCCACACCCAGAGAAAGAACTATGGAATTCAATCACAGATTGTAGTAGATCATTTTCTTTTGTGTTACATTTTGATTTGTTATATGATTTCTCCCATTCATTTGAATTATTTTACACAGCATGACTGTAGTGAAAATGTATTTAATAGGAACGTATGTGTAGAACCTATATAAAATTGCATGCCATCTCAGGGAAGGAGGATGGATGTACATGGGAATGAGGGGGGGAAATCTAAAACATATTGTAGTGACTATAGAACACTGAAAATAAGTAAAATAAATAAAATAAAAAATAAAGTTATGATCTGCTACCATAGCTCCCAAAAATGCACAGAAAAATCCTCGCTTCAGTAAGAGGAATTTACTATAGTCATATTTCATATATCTAAAGGGTATTATATTTTATTATTTTCAACTCTTTTTAATAATCTTTACTATTTGCTCATTGTACCATTGTCATCACCATAAAAATGTGTATAACATTTCATATTTTTTACCTTGTTTACTCTTTAGAAAACTCTGCAAGGTAGTTAGTATTATTATATCGATTTTACTGAATTCATACCCTAAGTTGGAGGAAGTAAGACACCTCAAAACTTTTTGCATTTCCAAAGCTATGTCACATGAGAATAGGTAGATCTGCTATATTAATCAAATTCATGTGTCTGTGGAGGAAATACACACATCATGAACTGTGATATTCCTTCTAACTTTAATAAAGATTTCATAATTATTTTACTCCATTATTTAATAGCAAATTGTAGAGACAACCATAGCTCAAAAACAACCATAAACTGAGACTACCCTATATGATTTTAAACCTTGACTCAAGTTGCATACTTGTATTTCCTTAATTAATTGCTTGACAAAGACTAGTTGAAGCATGGCAGCAGTAAATGGAAAATAATGTGTCTTGGGGAATGTTCTATGAATATCCCATTGTTTACTTTATTTCTATTCCTATTTTCACTGTTGCATTGGAATAAAACATAAGCCTGCACTGTGCTACAAGGCAGTGGACAGGCAGAGAATATCTGGGACACTGGAAAAGAAAGACTAATTGATAGACATTGGGATGATATGAAAAGTGAAAGTTAAATTAGTAAAAGGAAAAGTGACCTGAGAAATCTTCTAATTCAATTAGATAAATAGAATAAATCTCATTAGATAGGTAATTAGATAAAGAAAGAAGAACTGGGTAGTTAAGCAAATTGCCAATAAAAGTTATATTAACAAGTGGCAGATTTGGGATAAGAGAACATCATCAGATTCTCAGTACAGAGCTTTGACCACTACATGGCCAGTACCATAAATGATTATGCTTTCTATATTTTACCAACTGAACCACTCACACTTTTTAGGTGTTATCCAACAACTTTTTTTTTTTCCTTTGGTGAATATGAATTACTTATTTTGCTTAAAACCAAACAGCTCCCTACATCTCTATAAGTTGAAACCCCTCAATACCACTGAGTTTCAGATTCTTCCTTTTCTGTGAAGCTTTCTTTCATTATTCTAGGTAGAAGTTATTCCTATTTCCTGGGCTATCTCATGACACTCTGAACTCTACACCCAAGTAGAGATTAATTTTATCACGTGTCATTGAATAGATGATAGATAGATGGATAGACAGATAGATATCAATATCGATACTGATATAAATAGATATGTATATATACCCGATTCTCCCTATGATATAAGTACAAGGTGGGAGTGATTTCTCATACTTACCAATCTCAGGTGATATAATTTCAGATTTGTATCATATCACAGATGATGAAATATAAATTTGTTAGCAAGATGTTTACATCCTTTCACCCTTTTACAATGCATGGACACTTTTCTCTGAATCAGAAGAGATCATTGCCTTTAGATAACCATTGCTTGCAGTAGAAGAAATAACCAGTTAAGTATTCAAAAAGTTGTGCAGGGGAACAGAACAAGGAAGCCCAGTTGGGTGACTCATTCAGTCTAGGTGCTTCACTCAGAAAGGAGCTTCATGAGAATTAAATAAAGAAAGAAAGGGAATTTGAGTCCAACAATATCAGAAATATAAAATGCCCTGCCTACTTGTATTGCTTCTAATATTCATTATGGTAAATATACTCCAATTTTGAGCCTACTTTTCCTGTAAACACTATGAAATATTGATGCTTTTTAAAAAGTCTGTCAATGTTGTCTTTACAAATACCTTTGCAAAGCAGCAAGTTCATTTTTTGTCTGACTACTACGAAGAACTATATAATACAAGGCTTATTAGCTATTTTTTGAAGAATGGATTCTTACAGAGCATGACTGTCAAGAAACAGCTTCCCTCTGGGACCTCATCCTGAAACTATGAGTGTAAGCTCGGTATGTAGCATAGAGCAGATGCTCCAATAACATTTTTTTGAGAGCAAGAATTTTATCTTCTTTTATCTTGAACATTCAGCATGAAATGCAATGACTTCCACAATTAGGCTCTGCAAGAGACACAAAAGTATGAATGTAGAGAGAGGAGAGTTACATAGAAAACAAAGGAGCTACATGCTACATAAAAACCTTAAGAGAAAAGTAAGTAAATAGTGGGAAAATTAAAAGGAGAGCTCAGATATCATTATACTCAATCTATATACTAAATTGAAATGATCAGCTGCATGTCAGAGCACCTGGGATATTGAGTAAACAATTTAAACTCAGACCTTAGTTCCCTCATATGTAAACTGAAGACCTTCAAATAGTTGATATCTACACTCCATCTGAGCTCTTCAGTTAATTTAAAAAAAAATAAAATAAACTTCAGGAATGGTTGAATCACACACACACACACACACACACAAACACACACACACACACACACATGCACACGAAGGGTAAAAACTTAGAGAATCTCTAGTACAGAATCTCATCATTACCACTGTAATGAAGTTGCCATTATAATAGAGTTTTGTTGTTGTTCTTAGTCGATGCCATAAAAACTTATTAAATGCCTAATACTATACTGATGCTGTATTAGCTGATAACCACAGGCTACTACCTCAGACACTTTCTAAAAAATTACCCTATTTAACTACCCTAGAGGTGTCATTGAGAAACAGAACAATTTTCGTGCTACAGTGATTGATAAAGATAAAGAAACATAGAAAGAACACTTTGTTACTATGCATTAATAGCAAAATGAAAAGTAAATGAATAATATAACTCAAGCACAGAACTAACCTGTGTTTGCCTCTGTACTTTCTACTTTCCCATTTTGGCAGTGTGATATGGGAGTCGGGGGGTTGTATAAATTTAAAGAGATTTGGGTTTCAAATTCTGCCTCTGGTACTCATTATATATGTAACATTGGCAAGTCACTTTACTTCCTTGTGCTTCAGTTTTCTTTTCTTTTAAACAAGGGATTAGAGTAATAGACGATTGTGAGGGCCCTTTAAGGTTTAGGTCTAGGAAGCTTCTCTCTCTCATTTTCTGTCTCCATCTGTCTCTCTCTCTAGTTATCTGTGGATGTTTGTCAGAACTCTAATGTCAAATTATTTGCATTTGTGTATGCATGCGTGTGTGTGTGTGTTTGTGTGTGTGTTTGAAATAACAAAAAAAGAACGGTAACATCTCCTGAATAACATAGCAGCAGTGAGTGTGGGGGTGGGGGGGCGGGGAGGGGAGTAACTATATGTTTCCCTGAATTCTAAGCACTGAAGAAATTTCCCCTAGGGTTAACTGCCATAAAATGGATCAACTTCTACTAACTATTCAGTAAACAAGTATTTATTTTTTACCTGCTCAATGCCTTCCATTAGCTACTCCCTAAAAATTTACCAATAGAAATTTTATTTTAAAGAGTTTGAGTTACAGCACTTCACATTCTAATGACAATTTAGTTTCCCCTCCCTGAATTTCTTCAATATATGATTGGTGTATTTCCACACACAGATCTCCTTTTCCGATAGAGCTGGGAAATGATGAGTTGAAAACTGACAGGTCAGTCAAGATGGTCACATATGATATACATTGATGTGCCAGTCACTTGACAGGAAAGTCAGTTAATGAATAGAATATGTCAGAGAATTAATAATGCCCATACCATTGTATCTAGAGTTAGGCAGAGCTCTTATAAAAAATTAAGTTCCTTTCTAAAATCATGAATGAAGATGGAATTCTAGAAAGAGAAAGAGGCATGAGAGACAGAAACAGAGACACAAAGACAGACAGATGGGGAGAGAGAGAGAGAAAGAGAGATACAGAGACAGAGAGATTTTAGCAAATTTTCCTGGAGAAGTTGACATTTAGGTTGCAACTTGAAGGAAGCCAGGAGATGGAGGTGAAAAGGGGCAGTATTTCAAGCATGCAGGTTGGACAGAGAAAAAGCTCTGAGACAAGAGGTAGAGTGTCGTTAATGAAACAACAATTGGAGAATTGTTGAAATAGAATTGAAGAAAATATGTAAATGAAGACTAAATACTTTAGTATTTATTACCTAGTATCTAGTATTTAGGACTAAATACTTTAGTTCTAAAGTCCTAAGGAATTGGTAGGTCAAAGAACAGACGATAGAAATCATGACTAATTCAACGAAAATTAAAACTTGAAAATGAGAACAATGAGAAAATACATACAAATTTGGGGATATAGTCTCAAAAGCGCTTAGGAAAACTAACAGACCTTCCCACTTCAACTCGTAATTTTAGGTGAGGAAACTGAGGCACAGAGAGTTTAAATGACTTGTCTATGGTCACTTAATGTCTGACCTAGCTCCTTCTAACTTCAAGTCTACCTATCTAATATACATATATCTTTTCTCATTTAACCTGGCCAGGTCTTCTCTATGTTGTAACTCCTTCAGTGTAGCTTTACTACTTACTAAGTTAACTTCTAACTCTTTAGTATGCTATTTATGACGCTCCAAAAACTAAAACAACTGTACCTTTACAACCTTATCTTGTATTACCCAATTCTGTGTAATCAAAGTTCTAGCATTAGTACTCATTAGCCTTCATATATACTTCATTTTTTTCCTCCCTTTTGATTTAAGTTGTTCCTTTTGCCTAAAATTTTATCTTTCATCTACTTTGCCTATTGGATCTGCCAGTATTTTAAAGTAAAATTCAAATGGCATATTTTTTTTTTTCAGGAAACACTCACACTTACCCAGTTGATGCTGCTTACCCACCCTTACTAATCCTTCATATAGCACCTTGTTTATACCTCTCATGTTTTCACTATGCATTATTTTCTACAACATTATTTATATCTATCATTATAAGTTCTATGATAACAGGAGACCTCCTTATCTAAATTAAATTTAAATCAATGTCTGCTTCAGATTTTTTCATGTCATTCAAATTCTAATAAATGTTTGTTAAAGGCAATAGGAAAATAAGATCTCTTTATCAAGAAAGATTTGATTTATAAAAATATCTTGTCAGTTTTCCCAGATATTGTTATCTTCTTCCTTACACTAAATATAATTCTGGAACATATTTTTCCATATGAAAATAGAGAAAAAAATAAGTGATTTCAGCAGACCAAAATTGACAGGTCACTTAATAAAATGGTACACACCTCAAAAAGTGAACCACAGCTACAAATCCCTCTTGTATTCTTTCTATAGATAGTTTCAATGAGATAGTACACCTGATTATGCTAATTAGAATGTGCAGATCCAATCACTATGATTAAATATAATGTTTCCAAAAATAAATAGTTTAAAGTAAACTTCTATAAGAAATAAATGGGGAAGTGACTGATATATTATTTTACATATTTTCTGAAGAATGTATTTTTGAACTGACTTACTGATTTTATAACTATTGTTACCATTCATGGACATCTTTAGTTAATATGAATTAAAAGGAAGGCTCCATTCAGATAACCATATATCTCACATGAACCCAATTTTGATTTGATCAGCTTGAGGAACTCCCTTTATCAATGCAACTGAAACACTCGTCCATAAATTATTGTCCTATAGGTTGGCTTGAGGCCAAGAGAGACTCATTAAGAGTATAAAATACAGGCAGAACTTGAACATATCTTCCTGAATCAAAGTTCGCTGTCTACTATGCATTACTGCCTTTCATTGTGATATCAGTTTCTTTTTCTAACTAATATGGAAATATGTCAACTAATTCTAACTAATATGGAAATATTTTAACTAATTCAAAGGTTAGTAATCTTCAGTTACATTTAAAAGGGCTAAGGACTTTGAATGTGATTTTTTTTTTTACTAATCTCTGATATTTTCTGTTTTCTTCAATTATTTTTTTTTAAATGAATTTATTTAACTTTTTACATTCATTTCATTTTCACAAGATTTTGGGTTCCAAAATTTTCTCCCCATTAGT
>CM053769.1:631971250-632007747 GCA_028658325.1 Potorous gilbertii
TTCATTCTTTTCTTGCATCTCTCTCATATCTTTTCCCAGTTTTTCCTCCACCTGTCTAACTTGATTTTCAAAATCCTTTTTGAGCTCTTCCATGGCCTGAGCCCATGGGATACCTATTTCAGATGTATGGGATACAGAGGCCTTGACTCCTATGTCTTTACCTGATGGAAAGCAGTTTTCTTCTTCTTCATTTTCAGAGATGAAGGTTGAAATCATTTTTTCAAGAAAATAACCTTCTATGGTCTTAGTGTTTTTCCCTTTTCTGGGCATTTTCCCAGCCAGTTACTTGACTTCTGAGAGTCCTCTCCTCCCCCAGCCTAGGTCTGCACAGCTAGTGCTTGGGGTCTGAGATTCAAATGCTGCTTCCCAGCCTCAGGGCTTTTCCATGGCTGGCCTGGCTGCTATTCAGGGTAAGATAATATCAGGTTCTCAGGTGGGGGCAGGGCTGCCTCCCAGGCTCAGTTCTCTCAGGGTGTTTATGCAGAGATCTTTTGTAATGGAGCTGCTACTGAGCTCCTGCCTGCTCTGGGAGCCTCTAGCTGCTGCTGCCTCTGCTGCTGCTGTTACCTCCTGAGGGGGCCTGAGTCCAGGAGACACCCTGCTCCCCTCTCAGCCTGTCTCTCTCCCTGACCTGCGAGTCTGTGGATGGAGGCACCTTCATGGCCACTGGACATTCTGTCCCTGATGCCTTTTCGGATCTGCTCGCTCCTCTTGGTCTTGCGTGGCCAGGGCGGGGCAGGGGAGGACTCTGCTCCAGTCCGGGGTGCGATGGACCTTTGGGATCAGTTTTTCAGGGCTCTCTGGAACAGAAATGTCCTTCACTGTGTTGCTGTGTGGCTTCCACTGTTCCAGAATTTGTTGGGAGTTCTTTTTAGAGGAATTCCATGGGCTGGGGGTTTCGGAGCTAGCATAGGTGAGTCTTTCTACTCTGCCATCTTGGCTCTGCCCCCTAAAAGCACACTTTTCTTGGAGTAGAATTCCCTCTCCAAGCCTCCACCAACTCCACCATCCAGTGCTCCTCAACCCAGGGACAACACTCAGTGCTGAGATACAAATAAGCTTGTCAAGTGTCTCAGAGTCTTTAGACCATGACTCCAATGATGGAATGTGCCATTGCCTGGGGCCAGAACGAGACTTCTATGTTCTCTTCTCATCCATGTGAAAGAGCTTTCTTGCTGACCTTTGAAGCTCTCTTTGGCATTTGTGAGTTGAGGAATCTGGGACCCGCGGGTGCTGCCAGTGTACCTTGCCAGTCCCATCCTTGCTACTACGTGGCTAAGGTTGGGCTGCGCTCTGCTCCATGCTCAGTGTGGCAGACCTTTCCTCTTGGCCTTCCAGCCTGCCTTGGGCTGGAAATCTCTTTCACTCTGTCATTTTGTGGCTTATGCTGCTTTAGCATTTGTTTAAAGTCATGTTTTTCAGGTATTTTATGGGCTGTGGGAGGAGAACTTTTAGAGGTGTGTTCTTCCACTCTGCCATATCATTCCCCCACTTGAGAATGATTTGAAGATGAGAGGATCATCATTGGTCTTCTATTTTAGGATTACTTGCTTGACAGATGAGGTAAAATGGACCAGAGAAGGGAGAGAATGGAAGGAGAAAGACTAAGCTGGAGATTCTCAGAGTTGTTGAAATGAGAAGCGAAAGGTCACTGAACTGGTATTCTACCTATATGAGCAGAAAAGTGCAGATTTGAGTGATTCCATTACTAACTTACCGAATTATGAAGAAACCTGCAGGTCGTCTCTGGTAAAAGTGAAAACCATGTGTACTGCAGCAATATGAAAAGGAAAGAATTTTCGTAGCATAATTTCCACAATAGAATAGCAGTCATGCTAAAGAATTCATATTCTTTTGGGAGGAAAACAATAAAAGGTAACTGTTATTGTTCTAGGAACAGAGAGATAGTAAGCAAGGTGGCAGGATTTAGAAGTGGGAAAACAGCTGTGGCAATACAGATATGCTTTGGTACCTGCAGCTGATGTTTCTATCCATTGAAGACAGTCACCACAGCTTATTAAAGCTGTCAGCTGCAAATAACAACTGGCCCAGAGAGTTGACTGGTTCCCTATCCTACACTGAAACTTTCTTAAGCAAGTTTTAGAAATCAAATGGGAAATCTATGGGGAAAAAGAAAACAAAGAAAAAAAAACAAAATTGACACCCTGACATATACTCATGCAAGGCTGAATCTCAAGGAGAAATGGTGCTTTTTCCTTGATTCTACCTTCTACCTTCCATACTCCTATTCATATGCTGCTTAATAAAGCTGGTGACAGCAATATAGCCATGCTGACCCTGTATACTACAAATTTATGTTATCTAATTTGAGCTAGACCTTCACTGCAGCATGACAATCTTTTTAATCTTTCTTGCTATATTTTGTATTGCACACCCAACAGCAGCTGTTCCAGACCTTTGTTTCTTTCCTCCAGTCACCAACAAAACTCTCTTCTTATTCTATATCAGCCAAAATTCTTAACTTCTAAGATAAAAAAGTCTTCTGTTGAGAAATAACTCTCAATTTGCATCCAGTCTTTATCTCTCTTCTGAGCTCCAGATCTATAATAATTATGAATAACTCCTTACAGTCTTCACCTTGTTGTACCAAATGCCCATCAAAATTAACAAGAGACAATTAGATCTTATATTTCCCCATTCTTGCTCCTAGCTTTCTATTTCTGTTTAATTACTTGAGATTGAAGCCTAAGCATCATCTTAGTCTAGATGACTTCACCAAGCTTCCCCATAACCAATCAGGCAAGAAATTCTGGGAATTCTATTTACTCAGCATCTGCTGCTTCTGTTACCTTCTTTCCACTCACAATAAAACCATCATCTTTCAAGTCCCATTTTAATTGTTTTCTCCCATCAAGCCTCTCCACTTTCCAATCCATTTTCCACAGAACTGCTAAAAATACATACACATATACACACATGTGTTTATGCATATACAAAATTAGAGATGTATGTGTTTATATGTATTTATATACATAAATGTACATATATTTATGTATACGTGTGTATAAGTATGTGTGTGTATATATATATATATATATATATATATATATATATATGTAATGCGTGTGTGTGTGTATGAATGTACTTCATTATTTACTCTTCCACTGACTTTCTGTACTTAATGCTCTCCAGAAACTCATCATTTTGTAACATAAAATCAGCTTTGAAATTTACACCTCCTCAGATAATTTCCTACTCTGCCTGCAGGATTTCATTATACCCCTCCTGTCCCTCCAGTTTAGTTTCTTTTTATATGATGCCTTCCCCATTAGAGGAGCTCCTTGAGGGAAGGGATTGTTTAATATTTTTCTTTTTATCCCCAATGATTACAACAATGCCTTGTATACAATAGGAATTTAATAAATATTTATTGACTCTCTGATCCTCTCCATATGTCTTCCAGGCAAATGAAATTGTCAAAAGAGTGACTTTCAGGTAAGGAAAGATTTATCATTTAATTCATTAAAAATAATTTCTTAAAAGAAGAAATTGTAACATGAAATTTTTAATTGACCTTAAAGTCTTTAAAGATTAATTAATCAATATGCATTTATTAATAACTCACTAAGTACCAGGCAATTGTAATAAGCTGTGGGGAGTCAAAGAAAGTGATAAAACAAAAGTGCCCATCCTCAAAAGATTACATTGTAATAAGGGAGACAAATGCAAGTAGATATGTATATACAAGCCCTCTACAGATTAGACAGAAAGCTAATTTTAAAGGGAAAAGCTTGACCAGCTGTGCACATTGTTACCACTGAGTAAATTTAGCTCTTAGTTAATAAGGGGAAACATTTTGTTTTCTTTAAGTCCTAAAGAGCTACAGCACCATAGTTTTGATTCAAATGCTTCTGAGTATTTCCTTATGGAAACAATTGCTTATATAATCTTAGACAACAAGTTACCCTCTGCTTCCTAGCAGTTTTTAGCTAGTATCATCACTATTTTCTCACCACAACTCAGCCTTGGCTACTTACTTAGGAGAGATAGCTAATGCAAAAGTGGCTTTGGGGAAGTCATTAGTGGCAGTAAAAAACAATAGCAGATGGATTCAGAAAGAGGAAACTGGATAAGTATCTCAGACCCTAAGGTTAGCCCCAGAGCACATGGAATACTAGAAGCTGATGAAGCAGTCAGAATGATGCTTCATTACTGTACTTAAATGAAGCTTAAATAAAGTAGAAAAAAATTTGCATCTGTATTCCTTCCAAGTCTCACAACTAATTATTTTTTTTCATAGATAGATGAAAATAAAGAAAATTGCCATAGTAAATTAGAGAAGGGAATTACAGAGTCAGAAAAGAATTCAATTTAACCTGTCTACTACTAGGAATTTGTCCTCTAAAATGAGACCACAAGACTGAGAGCAGCATAGGACTTTAGAGCACATTTTGCCCAACCTACAAATTGAAGAGATGAAAAACAAAAGAAGCCCCTTATCTAATTTTGTGTACATAGATAGCAGAGAGCAGAATATGGACTTTTACCACTACATCAAATACTCTTTTATGAGACAAATTCTCTTCTCGAGTCAATTGACACTTTCTAGTAATGGGGATCATACTACCTATTTAATGGATCCATTGGCACTTTATTAATTTTAATTGTTAGAAGGTCTTTTATAATGTCAATTTAGATCAGGTTATCTAGAACTGTTTGCCCATTGTTCCCATTTCTATGGTCAAGCAATCACTTTTCCACAGGGCAGTCATCCCCCTTGAGGAAGATAGCTATAAAGCTTCCTCATCAACCCCTTTCCTCCTACAGTGAGACCTACTGGTCAAATTCTTTCCAACACTCCCCCCATGATATGGCTTTCAAGCACCAGAACACCACAAGTCAAAAAAGGACTAAAATCACTACCTGTACTAGCCAAGTGTAAAATATGGTAATAGAAAAGAAGTTGTAAGTCAGTAATGGATACACAAAAATTCTGAGCACAGAACATATATTAATTAGATATTTATGTTAACAGCAGAGATGGAAAAGGGAGAGGGCTCAAGCAGATAAGGAGATTTTGCAGTCTAAAGAAACAGATGGGAGCTAAAGTGTAGAAGTGAAAGAGTATAAAAATTTAGTGAGGTGTTGGTATCCACCAAATGCTACCTGGACAGCAGGGAACAATCAGAAAAGTAGTCTGAGTATACATCAATACTGGTGTCTAATGGCTTTACAAAAAAACAGTTTGGCCTAGCAGATAGATGAATAATCTGAGATAGAGAAATATCTGTTTCTAGCACATGCTAGCTATATAACTAAATAAGACCCAGTGTCTCAAAGCAGTAAGTTAATAAGTGAGAGGTGACTGGCCAATCTACATTGATGTAATTTTCACATTGAAAACTCCAAATAAGATAAAAACCAGGAGGGAGAGTAGGGGACGAGGAAGGAGAAATTGAAGGAAAATGAGAACGAAAAAGAAGAACAACAAGAAGAAGAGAAAGAAGATGAAAAGCTAAAAAGAAGAAGGTGATTGATTTGTATGGAAGAGCACAACCATTTTGCTAAACATTTATATGGCTTTAGTAGCAAGGAATCATCAAAGGATGATGTGTCATCCTTTGGATGACATAGCATCATTTATTGGTTGATCATCAACCTGTGTCTTTGTCATAAATTAACCAGTTGTCCTAAGTTTAGAAACGTTAAATTTTGCTATCAATTGATGGATTGTTTTGACCGGGGTCACTCATGATATTCCCTCTACTGAGATATTAATTGAGTATAATTTTGATCAATTGAGGGAATTTCAACATTAAGGCAATCACAGATCTTTTACATGCATATGTTCCATTATTGTTAATTCTATCACTCACCCTCATTCCAACCAATTCCACTTTCATAAACAGGAGGCATTTTGTAAGTGTTCAAAACATACTGTGATAAAGGGGACAATCTTGTAATTTTTGACTGAGACAAATCACACTCACCAGCTCATATATGTGCTCAAAAAACAACTCATTTAAATTCTTCATAAAAATGATGCATAATTTGTTAAGATAGAGGGAAATTCAACTTTCTCCAGCTCACTTTAAAAAATAAACAAAAGTGAAGTAGGATCGGGCGGAGATCCGGGCTGTAGGAGATGGGTGTCGGGGACACGGAGGACCCTGGAGAGAGCTAGAGGTATGAAGGTGCCACGGTGGTAGGCCCAACTCGGCCCGGACAGGGCTATGGACTGTGAAACGCAGAAGGATGGAGGAGTGGAAGTCATCGAGCAGCACCACGCAGGTGAGCTTCGTGTGCCAGCGCTGCAGCCAGCCCCTGAAACTGGACACGTCCTTCAAGATCCTAGGCCAAGTCACCATCCGGGAGCTCACAGTTCCACTACTTACCACAGCTCAGACAAAGTCTGGAGAGACTCAGGAGGAAGAAATTAACTCAGGAGAGGAGTCATTTGCCGAAACTCGGAAGGATGATGTCTCCCGCAGATACATCCCCCCAGTCAGGATAATGTCCACGGAAAGTGCCAACAGCTTTACTCTAATTGGAGAGGCATCCGATGGAGGTACCATGGAGAATCTCAGCCGAAGACTGAAGGTCACTGGAGACCTTTTTGATATCATGTCAGGCCAGACAGATGTGGATCATGCTCTGTGTGATGAATGTACAGATACCCTGTTGGATCAGCTGCACACCCAGCTCAACATCACATAAAATGAACGTTAAAACTCCAAACTGTTTGCAGATCTTAGAGCAAATGAATGAAGGTGATGAGGAGAAGTTGAAGATGGAGTTGAAGCTGCTGGCACTTGAGGAAGAGAGACTAAGCTAGGAACAGGAAGATGTGAAAAAGAACCGCAAAATCATAGCAGAAAATGGTGAGAAAGTCCAGGCAGAGACTGAGCGGCTAGATCAAGAGGAAGCTCAATACCAGAGAGAATAAATGACAACAGGTGGAGCTAGATGATGAGCTAAAGAGTACGGATGACTAGATGCATCATGCCCAGATCTCACCGGACAAGCTGAAGAAAACAAATGTTTTTAATTCAACATTCCACATCTGGCACAGTGGACAGTTTGGCACAATTAATAACTTTAAGCTGGGCTGGCTCCCTAGTGTCCCTGTGGAGTGAAATGAGATCAGTGCTGCATGGGGGCAAACAGTGTTGTTGCTCCATGCCCTAACCAATAAAATGGGCCTGCAATTTCAGAGGTATTCCCCTTGTTCCTAATGGAAATCATTCATATCTGGAATCTCTCACAGACAAATACAAGGAGCTACCATTATACTGTTCTGGAGCTTTGTGGTTTTTCTGGAACAACAAGTTTGATCATGCAATGGTGGCTTTCCTGGATTGTGTGCAACAGTTTAAAGAAGAGGTGGAGAAGGGACAGACACGCTTCTTTCTACCTTGCAGGATGTATGTGGAGAAAGGTAAGATTGAAGACACAGGAAGCAGTGGTGGCTCCTCCTCCATCAAAACCTAGTTCAACACTGAGGAGAAGTGGACAAAGGCACTCAAGTTTATGTTGACCAATCTGAAGTGGGGTCTTGCTTGGGTTTCCTCACAATTTTATAACAAATGACACCTTTTTTTTTTCTCCATGAGGGTGAAGGAATCTTCTGCCTTAATAACTTTAGAATATGTTTTGTTGGCAGAAATATCATAAATTAAATTTATTTAATATTAAACAATACAACATGTTTACAGTACCAAAACAGAAAATCCACAAGGCCACTTTATTTTAAAAGAATAACATTCTATTGCAAGTTGTGTCCAGAGCAGTAATATAATATGTAGTTCTCCACCATGCCATTTCACAACTTTATATTCCTTGAAAAACAGAAAATAAGGTTGCTTTTCTAAAAAAAATCTGAGTTATAAGTGGTTATCAATGGATTTTTTCCTCTCCTAATTTTATGCATACTCACCATAGTTGTTTTTTTTTAACGTAAACATCTACTTTCTATTAAGAGGAGTGAAATGTGTGCAACATCATCAAGTAACATGGGAAAATGTCACAAGCTTTGCTGAAGGCCCCATAATTTGATCAGAAGCTTGAAATTTAACACTTTCCTTTCTCAAGTCTAGTGATTATTGCCTATCTGCTGTGTATCAACAGATGCATGGCAGAAAAAAAGAGACATGAAAACAGACTTTAATACTGTTTGGAGCATTATGAAGATAAATAATTATTTGCAATAAAGGTTTGCTGCAGTCTGCACTATGCAGAGGTGCACTGGTTGTAATGCAACAACAACAACAGCAAAACCTATAATAAAGTACTTTGTATTCTGGAAAAAAATAAACAAAACTACAAATTGCAATAAAGAGTATGAATGTACCTTAATGACACATTTAGCATTTCAAATATGACTAACTTATGTTAGCAGAGTCTGTTTCTGTCTTCATTGCTACTATTTGTTCTTATTCAACTCCATCATACATATATTCACTTCATGTACTTGCCTATATATCTTTGATATCTTGGGCAGTTGTTTCACCAATGAACTAAGAACCAAAGAAGCTTAGAGAAAGAAGGGATATGACAAATCATAGATTGAATTTACCTAATGATAGCTGGGAATTGCAACTTGGCAAAATATCCTAGGATTTGTAGCAGTATAAAATAGTTTTGTTAAAAGAAGTACTTGATAAATTACAAAGCACTGTATTTGTTAAACTTCATAGTTCCTAAAGAAAAGGGTAATGCCAGTGCTAATAGTAACAGTAATGTGTGTTCATCTTTCATTCCCGAAGAAGACCACGCCATCAGAGACGTGATGACATGACTTGCACTTGACTTTGTTTTGAGTGAGGGAGGGCTGTGCAGGTCACCAGCCTCACTTCTTTTCCAGAGTCATCTGAATCCACTGACCAGATATTCATCAGGATGACTAGAGATGAGCCAAGATGAGGCAATTTGGGGTAAGTGACTTGCCCAAGGTCACACAGCTGGTAATTGTCAAGTATGTGAGGTGTGATTTTAACTCAGGTCCTCCTGACTCCTGCACTGGTGCCCTATCCACTGCATCACCTATCTGCTGAAAGTAGCAGTAATAAGAGGAGGAAGAAGAGCTGAATTTATTTTATTGAATTGATCTTAGAATATAAATTAATTTAACATGGTGAGGAAAGACCTTAACATAATAGTTTGATAATATATAATAGTGTTACAATAAAATAGTGTTACAAATTGATTCACTATTTGTCACTAATTTGTCACTAATTTGAATTTACATTTGTAGTTGTTCGTTATATCAGCATACAATTTGTCACTAATTTGAATTTACATTTGTAGTTGTTCGTTATATCAGCATACAATTTGTTCGCTTGTGTTTGGAGCTAAATTAATGTAGATTACAAAATGGAAGAAAGTATTTGATGATAAAATCATGATCATTAAATTCAGTCATTGCAAGATACAGAGCCAATCACTAAGTATAAAGTTAAATAAAGCTTTTGAAATATTTGGAAAATTTAGATTTAAAAACAAGAAAATGAAAATGTTTTGATAAAGGCAGGGGTGTCCAGGAGCCATGAAAATGATAAAATTTTAAAAATCCTGAACACAGAATTAATTAGATATTGTTTTTAGCAGTAGAGAGGGAGAAAAGAGAGGGCTCATAGGACTAAACTGGTAAATTTGGGTGTCATTATTTTTTTAATTTTAATAATTATTTAGTATCTTATTCTTCCCCAGTTACATGTGAAAACAACCTTTCACATTTGTCCTTTAAAACTGAGTTTGAGGCTGTACCAGCACAGTCCTTGCTGTGGCAGGGTGACCTGGAAGTACCAAGGCAGTCTGAAGCTGTAGACATGCTACAGATGTTTAGGACAGGAGTCCAGTGAAACTCAGGGAGAGAGAAGCACAGAACTCCAGGAAATTGCAGGAGCTTCTCCTGAGACTACCAGCCAGCAAATTAAATGTCTGTAAGTCACCTACTTGAATGTTCTGGAGCCAAAATGGTGGAGTGATCAGTAATTGTTATCTCCTTCCCCTTATTGACCTCGAAGAGCCAAGAGAAAATTTCCCCAGATCCTGGGCAATATATTCCAAGAATTCATCAGGAAAATTGCCAAGAAATCCTAGATCCAGAGGACAAAATAGTAATCAAAAAGAATTCACCATTTACATACAGAAAGGGATCCCAAGCTAAAAACACCAAGGAACATCTTTGGCAAATTTCAGAACTATCAAGTGAAGGAGAAAATATTGCAGGCAACCACAAAGAAAAAATACAAAAATTGAGGAACTACATTCAGGATTACACAGGACCTTGCCACTTCTACATTAAAAGATTGAGGGAATTGGAATATGATCTTCCCTAAGGAAAGGAGCTGAGACTACAATCAAGGATCAATTATTCAGCAAAGTTGAGCATAATATTTCAGGCGAGGAGATGGGCATTCAATGAAATGAAGGATTTCCAGACCTTCCTGATGAAAAGGTCAGAGCTCAATCGAAAATTCAGTCTTCAAATTCAGGTCTCAAGTGAGGCATAAAAAGTTACACGAGAGAAAGAAACTTGTTATTCAATATGGGCAAACTGTTTATACCCCTATAAGGGAAGATTATCCTTGTTAATCTTGAGAACTGTATATTTATTATAATATATGAAAAGGATATACATAGATAGAGGGAGCAGTGTAAAGTAAATAAAGTCATAAGGAAAATGTGATTTAAGTGTGTGAAGGGATTGTAACAGGAGATGTGAAAAGGTGGTGACAGAAAATGATAAATTATACCACAGGAAGAAGGATAAAAATATATGACACTACAGGGAAAGAGGGAAGGGAGATGAGCATTGTTTGAGAATTACTCTCATCTGATTGAATTCAAGGAGGGAGCAAAGCTTCAGTTAAGTATAGAAACATAAAAGAATCACTAGGCAGTAGGAGGGGAAGGGGGAAACAATAGGGAAAGGAGGCTAAAAGGGAGGGAAGAAGTAGTAAGGGAAAAGGGGAGTAAAGTGGAGAGGGGTTGAAAGAAGGGAGGGATGCCTGAGGGATGTGGTGGTCAAAAATTAAAACTCTATTGTGTAGAGGAATGGAAAAGGGAAAACTAAAAGGATAAATGAGGAGAAATGGGATGGAGGGAAATACACAGATAGTAATCATAACTGTGAATGTGAATGGATGAACTCTCCCATAAAATGGAGATGGAGAGCAGAATGGATTAAAAACCATAATCCAACAATATATTATTTACCAGAAACACATATGACATGGGGGCATACACCAGGGTAAAGGTAAAAGATTGGAGCAGAATATATTATGCTTCAGCTGATGTAAAAAAAAAGCAGAGGTAGCAATCCTAATCTCAGAAAAAGCAAAAGAAAAAATACATCTAATCGAAAGCCATAAGGAAGAATATCCTGCTAAAAGGCACCATAAACAACTAAGAAATTTCCTTATTTAACATATATGCTTCAAGTAATATGGCATCTAAGTTCTTAGAGGAGAAGTTAAGAGAGGAACAGGAAGAAATAGACAGTAAAACTACACTAGTGGGGAACTTCAACCTCCCCCTCTCTGAATTTGGTAAATCTAACCTCAAAATAAACAAGAAAGAAGTTAAGGAGATGAATAAAACTCTGAATAAGTTAGATATGATAGATCTCTGGAGAAAACTGAATGGGAAAGAAAGAGATGTAACTTTTTCTCAGCAGTACATGGCACATATACAAAAAGTGACCATATACTTGACCATAAAACATCAAAATCCAGGGCTGAAATGCAGAGATAGTCAATATATCCTTCACAGATAATAATGTAATAAAAGTTATAAGCATTCAAAGGTCATGGAAATATATATCAAAAATTTATTGGAAATTAAACAATCTAATCCTAAAGAAAGAGTGGGTTAAATAATGAATTATAGAAACAATCAACAACTTCATTTAAGAAATGAAAATAATGAGACAGTCTACCAAATCTTATGGCATACTGCAAGAGCATTTCTTAGGAGAAGCTTCATATGTTTGAATGCCTACATGAATAAAACAGAGAAAGAAGAGATCAATAAATTAGGCCCACAGCTGGAAATGTTACAAAAATGACAAACTGAAAATCCCCAAGTAAATACCAAAATAAAAATGCTGAAAACCAAAAGAGAAATTAATATAATTGAAATTAAGAAGAATATTGAACTAAAAAATAAAACTAAGAGTTGGTTTTATGAAAAAAACAATAAAGTAGATAAAGTTCTGGCTAATTTGATTAAAGAAAAAAGAATAAAACCAAATTAACAATATCAAAAATGAAAAGAGAAAACTAACCTCCAATGAGGAGGAAATTAGAACAACAATTAGAATTCACTTTGCCCAACTGTATGCCCATAAATTCAAAAATCTAAACGAGATGGATGACTATTTCAAAACATATACACACACCCACGCCCACACCCAAACACACACACACACACACACATGTGTGTGTGTGTGTGTGTGTGTGTGTGTGTATAAATAGCCCAGATCAACAGAAGAAGATGATTACTTAAGTAACCTCCTCTCAGAAAAATAAATTGAACATGCCATCAATGAATTCCCTAGGAATAAATATCCAGGGATGGGTGGATTTACAAGTGAATTCTATCAAACATTTAAAGAACAGTTAATTCCAATACTATATAGCCTATTTGGGAAAATTGGGGAAGAAGGATTCCTTCCAAATTATTTTTATGATACAAATATGGTTATGATACCTAAACCAGGAAGAGCCAAAACAGAGAAAGAGAATTATAGACAAATTCCTCTAATGAATATCGATGTAAATATTTCAAATAAGATTTAAGCAAAAAGCATACAGCAGCCTATCATGATGATAATACATTATGATCAGGTAGGATTTATACCAGGAATGCTGGACTGATTCAATATTAGGAAAGCTATTAGAATTATTGATCATATCAACAACAAAATGAACAGAAACCATATGATTATCTCAATAGATGCAGAAAAAACTTTTGACAAAATACAACACCCATTCCTATTGAAAACATTGCAAAAAATGGAACTTTCCATAAAATGATAAGCAGTGTCTACCTAAAATCGTCAGGTAGCATTATATGCAATGGGGATAAGCAAGATGCATTTTCAATAAGATTAGGGATGAAACAAGCATGTCCATTATCATCACTGTTATTCAATATGGTACTAGAAAAGTTAGCTGTAGCAATGAGAGAAGGAAAAGAAATTGAGGGAATTAGAATAGCACAGAACAAACTAAGTTATCACTCTCTGCAGATAACATGATGACATACTTAGAGAATCTCAGAGAAACAAGCAAAAAACTACCTGAAATAATACATACCTTTTGAAAACTTGCAGATTACCAGATAAACCCACATAAATCATCTGCATTTCTATATATTACTAACAAACCTAAACAGTAAGAGATAGAAAGAGAAATACCATTTAAAGCTACAGTGCATACAACAAAATATCTGGCAGTCTACCCGCCGAAACAAACCCAGGGACTATATGAACAGAATTACAATTACAACTACAATTATTCACACAAATAAAGTCAGATCCAGGTAAGTGGAAAAAATATCAGTTGTTTGTGGGTAGGTCAAGCTAATATAATAAAAATGACAATTCTACCTAAAATAATTTACTTAGTGCCATGCCAAACAATCAGATAATTATCTGATGGAAAAAAATTATATCAAAATTCATCTAAAAGAAGAAAAAGTCCAGAATATCAAGGGAAGTAATGAAAAGAAAAGCTAGGGTAGGTGGCCTAGCCCTACCAGATCTCAAATTGTATTATAAAGCAGCAATTATCAAAACCACATGGTACTGGCTAAGAAACCAAAGGGTATACCAGTGGAATAGGTGAGGTACTCAAGACACAGTGGTCAATGCACATAGCAATCTACTGTTTGATAAACCCAAGAATCCCAGCTTCTGGGATAGCTTCGACAAAAATTGCTCTGAAAACTGGATAAAAATGTGGCAGAAACTGGGCACAGACTAATGCCTGACACCACACAAAAGAATACAGACAAAATGGATACATGATCTAGGTATCAAGATTGATCCTATAAACAAATTATGGAATCGAGGCATTGTGTATTTCTCAGATTTGTGGAAAATGGAGAAATCTTTGACCAAACAAGTGATAGAGAACATAATGAAGTGCAAAATGCTTATTTTTGATTACACTGAATTGAAAGGTTTTGCCCAAACCAAGTCAAAGAAACCAAGATTAGGAGGGAAGCAGAAAACTGGGTAAGAATTTTTGCAACTAATGTCTTTGACAAAGGTCTCATTTCTAAAATTTATAGAGAACTGAGTCAAATTTGCAAGAATACAATTAATTCCCAAATTGGCAAATGGTCAATGGATGAACAGGCAGTTCTCAAAAGAAGAAATTAAAGCAATCCATAGTCATATGAAGAATTGCTCTACATCACTATTCATTAGAGAGGTACAAATCAAAACCAATCAGAGGTACCACATCACATATATCAGATCAGCTAACATGACAAAAGAGGAAGATGATTAATGTTGGAGAAGACATGGGAGAGCTGGAACACTAAGTCATTGTTGGTGAACTGTGGGCTGATCTAAGCATTCTGGATAGCAATTTGGAACTGTGCTCAAAGGTCTACAAAAATGTACATACCTTTTGACCTAGCAATATCACTGCTGGGACTGTATCCCAATGAGATTCTAGAAATGTGAAAGGGTCCCACATGTACAAAAGCTCTCTTTGTGGGGGCCAAATCTAGAAATCAAGGGGATGGTCATCAATTGGGGAGTGGCTGAACAAGTTGTGGTACATGAATGAAATGGAATACTATTTTACTGTAAGAAATGATGAACCAGAAGACTTCAGAGAAGCCTGAAAAGACTCATATGAACTGATGCTCAGTGAAAGAAGTAGAACCAGGAGAACTTTGTACACAGCAGCAACCACAGTGTGAGAGGAATTTTTCTGGTAGTGTTAGCATTTCATTGTGACGCAAAGACTTACATAATGGTCAATGGACTATTAAGGCAAATTGCTTTCCACATCCTGCAAAAGAACGATGGCATTTGATCATAGACAAAAGAAGAACATTTCGTATTATATTTTGTTTTGTTTTGTGGTTTTTCTCATTCATATTAAATCTTCTATGCAACATGAGGAAGATGAAAATGCATCTAATAGGAATGTACATGTAGAAACTATTTAAGATTGCATTCCATCTCAGGGAGGGAGTGGGAAGGGAGCGAGGGAAGTACGGAGAGGGAGGAAAAGAAATCTAAGATATATGGAAGTGATTAAAGAACACTACAAACAAACAAAATAATTTAAAAGAAATAAAAAAGAAAACTGAATTTCAAATAATCTCCGTCATGACCCAGATTCCTCATTGAGGAGACAAGCAATCTGAAACAGGCTATAAATGTCTAATTGTGCAAGCCATATCTCCATATCTGTCATGATGTAAAAGAAAACACAGATCAAAAATATAACCCAAGAAAAATAAAGAAAACAAAAAAGTCAAATTTTCTTTTCAGTTATGATCTTTTCAGTAAGAATTTTTTAAATTTCTCAATTCCAATAAATGTTCATTTTTCCCTGAATGTTTCTACTTGGTTTTGCAGGTTAGATAATTCTTGCTTGTAATCTTAGCTACTTTGCTTTCTAGAATATAATATTCTAATCCACTCCATTCTTGGCTAAACTTTGTGTTATCCTGAATATGTGAATTGTTTCATTCTTGCTTCTTGCAATATTTTCTACTTGATCTGGGAACTCTGGAATGTGACTATAATATTCCTGGGAGTTTTCACTAGGGATCTCTAAGGAGGTGATCAGTGGATTCTTCTAATTTCTATTTTACCTTCTGGTTCTGGGATATCAGGGCAGTTTTCCTTGATAATTTTTTGAAAGATAATACCTTGGCTCTTTTAAATCATGGATTTCAGGAAATCCATATATTTAAAAAAATATCTCTCCTGGATCTACTTTTCCAGGTCAATTGTTTTTCCAATGAAATATTTGTCATTTTCTTCTTTTTCTTTTCCTTCCTTTAGTTTTGTTTTATTGTTTCTTGATATCTCATGAAGTCATCAGCTTCCATTTGCTCAATTTTAATTTTTAAGGAACTATTTGCTTCAGTGAATCTTTGCACCTCTGTTTCCATTTGAAAAGTTCTGCATTTCAAGGAGCTATTTTCTTTACTGAATGTTTATACACATTTTTTTTCCATTTGGCCAATTCTGCTTTTCAAGGCAGTCTCTTCATTAGATTTTTGTACTGATTTTGCCATTTGTCCTAGTCTGTTTTCTTTTCTGACTACCTCTCCCCCAACCTGCACTCTCTTCTATCACCTTATGCCTTTTCTTATCTCCTTGCCCTCCCACTTTCCTGTAGGTTAAGATAGATTTCTATATCCAATTGACCATTTCAGTTATTCCCTCTTTGAGGCAATTCTGATGAAAGTAATGTTTGCTCACTCTCATTCACATTATCTTTGTTCCCTTCCATTGTAAAATCTTTTCCTTGTCTCTTTTATGTGAGATAATTTACCCTGTTCTACCTCTCCCCTTCTCTTTCTCCCTGTGCATCCCTCTCTCACCCCTGAATTTTATTTTTTAACGTATCATTATGTCTAGTTTTCCCCTGATAGATTATACTTTATTTTGCTGGGTAGATGATTCTTGGTTGTAATCCTAACTCTTTTGCCCTTTGGAATATCATATTCCAAACT
The DNA here is from genome assembly GCA_028658325.1 of Potorous gilbertii. Classification (NCBI taxonomy): domain Eukaryota; kingdom Metazoa; phylum Chordata; class Mammalia; order Diprotodontia; family Potoroidae; genus Potorous; species Potorous gilbertii. The sequence goes on from CM053769.1 coordinate 631,987,931, forward strand.
CTCCAGTTCTTTAATGTAGAAGCTGCTGATGCAGTGGTTCCCCAAAACCTTGTTATTTGGTGGAGCTGTACTGGTGCAAACTGCCCTGGACTGTGCTCCACTCTCAACCAGGTGTAGTAGACCTTTTCTGATGATCTAATTTGCTTTTGGCATCTGAGGTCTGAGTTCTGGAAAATGCCACTACTGCCACTGACTCAGTTGCACCAAGACCTGCTCTTGGTTTTCTGAGCCCAGTTTGCTGCTGGTGTAGCCTGAGAGGGACTGAGCTCCTCTCTCACCCTGATGAAACAGATTTTTCTACTATCCTTTGAAATTATCATGGACTAGAAAATTGTTACATTCTGTCTTTGCATGTTCTGCCACTCCAGAATTTGCTTAGAGTTATTATTTAAAAATATTTGGAACAGTTTGAGGGAGAATCTCAGGAAAGTCCATGTCTGTACTGTACAATATTGTCTCTGCCTCCCTATTCTGTTATTTTTTAAGATTTCATTTTCTTTTGTGCTTTTTTCATACCTCCTTTACCAAGCTATTGACCCTTTTTTCATGATTTTTCATGACTTTCATCATTTCTTTTCCCATTTTTTTCCTCTACCTCTTTTACTTGATCCTTTTTGTGATCTTTGGATTGCTTGAAACCTATTCAGGGTTTGGAGGTAGAAGTTTTGCCTTCTTCTGAGTGTGTGTTTTGATATTCCTTGTCATCATAGTAACCTTCTATGATCAAAATTGTTTTCTCACTTTTCCAGCATATTTTTTTAACTTTTCACTCTTTGCTAAAATGGAACTCTGCTTCTAGGGTAGAGGGCATATTGTCCAAAGCTTCAGAGGTTCGGCGCAGTTTTATTCAGTTGCTTGGAGGGACCTTTATGTTTCCAGTTTTTGCAAGGCAATATGATCTAGGGAGAGGTGAATTTACTTCTTTCTTGACCTATGCTCTGATATATAAGCAACCACAAGTATTATTTTGCCCTGGAACTATGACAAAAGTCTCTGTTCCAGTGTGGTTGCAAGCTTAGGTGCACTTGTGCTCCTGCTGGTCCTGTGACTGCCAACCAGGACTGGGACCCAGATCTTAATATAGGTAAAGAAACAGATTTTTTTTCCTTAGTGCAAGTGTAGGGACATCAGTAATCTCTTTCTGACCAGTTGTTTGACTCCCTTATCATCTGTAGTCTCAGAACTCCAGAAGCAGCCATGGTTGCTGGTGATTCAGTCACTTTCAGTGTCTGCTCCTGGGTTGCTGAGGCCTGGTCTAAGTTGATGTAGCCTGCAGTGGATTATGCTCCATTCTCACTCTAGTTTGACAGAACTTTCCTGCTGACCTTCTAAGTTGTCTTCAGCTGGAAATGAGTTTCACTTCATCCTTTTGTGAGTTCTGGTGCCCCAGTATTTATTTTAGGGAAACATTTAAAGGTGTTTACATGAGTTTTGGAGAGAGCTCATGGGAGTCCATGTCTTTTTCTCTGCTATCTCATCCTTCATGCCTCATATGAATATTTCTACTTTGGAAATTGGCAAATTCTACTAATCAGTAGTCAGTTTGGCATTTTTAAATTTTCTAGATTTAAAAAAGTGATGGATACAATAGCAATGACAGAGATTACACTTAAAAGTGTATCATACATATGTTTTTTGGTGGGTGAGGAAATCTGATGATTTAATTTTTATTATCACATTCTTTAAAATGTCATGAAGTTCAGTCTTGTAAAGTGTACAGAAAAGAATGATTGCCTTTTTATATACTAATATTTTGAATCCATTAACATCCATAATATTTATTGGTCTGAACATATCTTTACCCACTATTAGGTATCTGAAGACAATGAGAATCAATGGCCTACCCTATACTCTAGAGATTTGGTTAGGTTCCATTTCAATGAAAATTCTCTCTTCTCTTCTACCTGACATTCAGGCCGCATGGTTTTGTGGGAAACCATTGAAATTGGAGTCAAAAGTTTAGGTTTGAATCCTTGCTTCTACTCACTACCTATTTCAGGGTTGTTGACACTTAACACCTCTGGACCTTAGTTTTATAAATCTATCAAATGAGAAGGATGATAAATTTGAACAGATTCTCACTAAGTCCCCTTTCATTCTAAAATCTGTGTTTTCACAAGGTCCAACTAAATTTGAACCAGAGAACCAGCGTTTTTCCAGTCTAATTTCCATAGTCATGTTCAGACATTTAAATTTTAATGTTTAAAGATGGTATACACGTCAAGTCATAAAATGTACAGCTATTTTATCACCTTCCAATAATATGCCCACAGGTTTGAATATGACATTTCATAGTGGGGTTGATATGCATATCTAAATGAGGAGTAAATGAATTTTTTTCCTTCCGATTTTGTTCTTTAATTATACTGGGATCATAAAGGAGAATTGAGCTTATTAATAAACCAACTAATTTCTATCAAGAAAATGTCATCTCTCTAATCAGTACCTAGAAGGTGAAGTGAAAGAAAATATCAGAATGAAAAGAGCCAAGGTTTGACTTTTCTTTAAATTAAGGTATGGGTACTTTGGGTATGGGTTTCCAAGAGTCTGTGACAGTAAATAGAGAGATTTAGAGGAAACACTTCTGAAAATTGCATCTCAACAGTGTTGTTTTACCTAATATATTTATTCATCTTTTTGTATCTCATCTCTAATTTATAAACTTAGAGAATTACCTAGAACACCGTGAGGTCAAACAACTTCTTATGGACAAGTTGCTAATATTATATGAGAAGCTAGATTTGAACCCAGGTTTTTATGACTCAAGTTTATGGTCTATTGAACACAATTTTCTACTTTTTCATCAATTCACAAAGAAATAAGTCAATAAATATTTATTAAGTGATTACTATGTGCTAAGTCTAAGGATAAAAAGGAAGTCAAATGACAGTCCCGGTTCTCAAAGAGTTTACAGTCTAATGGAGAAAGACAACATATAGTAGAGAGAAATAGAAAACACAAGGGAATATGATGAAAAGCTAATTGACTGAGGGCAATACCAGAAAAAGAGAAAATGCGGAGAAGTGTAGCCTAGTAGGAAATGAAGAGATTAATGTCATGAGTGACCTGCTTAAATGGAGATTATGGGAGGAGATCTCTGTGATCAAGAGGTAGAGGGTACTTTGAAGACATGGTTTTGCAAGTTCTAAGGTTGAAGTCATCTTCCTGAATGAAGATGTTTCTTGGGCTTGATAGAGAAGAGAAGTACAGCTGGGTGAGAAATGAAAGAACAGGACTCTCTTTAAGTGGAGTTTCTGAGAGAAGAGTTCTCTACCTTTTAATCTGATGGAGGGAGGAAGCCCTGGGTAGAGGCTGCTGACAAAGTTTGAGTTCTGGGGCTGGTGTGATGGCATATAATAAACTTTTAATGAAAATGTAAAAATTAATTTAGAGATAAAAGAAGGAAGTTTTACAAAAGTGAATTAAGTATTAAGAACTAAAAGAGGACAGGAACTCAGAGGTGATCTAATCCTACTTCCTTATTTTACAGGGGAGACATATATGATTAACTAATTTACCCAAGTTTATACAATTGATGGGTTGCATAGTCAGAATTCACATCCAGTTCCACTGTCACCAGAGTACTTTTCCTACTGCATTTTTGTTTGTAAAGTACTATGTGTATCACAGTATTATTTCTTATGGCCTAATTGTCTACCTGTATTAAGCTACACTAAACTTTCTACAATAGCTTTACAAGAATTTTAGCTAGCTATGTCTTCTGATTCTTACATAGCTCAATAATTTAAGACTTTCATTCACTCATCAATCATTTAATAAAAGGAGCCATCTTTTGACATTTAAAGAGTGTATTTGTCCTTAAAAGTATTTGATAAGAGTGAGCTTTTGAAGAATTTGGGGCCTGACCTTGAAATAATGATGGTGATCTTTATATTTAAAGGGAAATACTATGCTTCTATTAATGAAATATTCCTATTAATGAAGTGGTAGTTGTTGAGTATCTGAATGAAAGTCATAAGAATACGATAAAGAAATGGAAAGGAATTAAAGATGTTGGGAATTGGAAAAGATATTGGGAAATAAAGATACTAGGAAATATTTTCAAGACAGAACAATGTTAAATGGAGGCAGGCACTCATCTGGATGATTCAAGTAAATGAAACATTTTAATCTCCATTATTTCAGCATTTAACCAGAGGACTTCTATGTGAACTAAATTGCCTGAATATATTGATTATACCAGGCTTTATAACTCCATTTATGCTTTTCAGCATCTAACTTCTTTACTGAAGGAAAATATGTGGAACAGCCATGCTCTTCTATATATCATGTAGATTTGGGAGATGTACAACTTTTCAAAATCTTCAGAAAATGTGAAAAATTATCTTTATATCTAAAAAATAGTGATAAATGACAAGCTGGTAGAGTGAGAAGAAGAAGAAAATACTGTTTTAGCTCTTTTGGTCCTTAAGTCGTTGTCTGCTTCTGACAACCTTGACTAGAAGAATTTTTTTTAACTTTTCTCAGGGACAATTTCATTCTTCAATGAGGAATCCTATTGTAGATATAGTCCTCACCAGCAGAAAGAAACTGGTTTCTGGTGTAAAATTTTGGTAATCTGTGGGAGGAGTGACTACTCTATCCAGCTGGTGTGCTGGTAAATGTTTAACAACTTGCTCAGGAAAAAAATATGGGCCATGTATATCTCTTTTTTAATGTACATTTTAAAAAATTTGTCCATTGCTTTATTCAGTCTTTATACTTAACAAAACACTAAATCTCAAAATAAAACTCCAAGGAAAATCATAGGCAAATTTCAGAAATATCATTTCAAGGAAAAAATTAGTAAAAGTGGTTGGAAAGATAGAAATAGAGACAATGTGTGTGTGTGTGTGTGTGTGTGTGTGTGTGAGGGAATGGCAATCAGGATCACACATGACTTGGTGGCTACAACATTAAAGGATCAGATTTCATGTAACATGATATTGCAGAGAGCAAAGGAACTTGGAATGCAACAAAGAATATAGAAACTATCTAGCTATCTATCTATCTGCTGAAGAGAGTGAAGAATGGATTATTACGTTGTTTTGCTTTTCTGAGAGTCATTGCAATACATTCTAATCAATCTTTTCCTAACAACAATGACCCAAGAGGTACATATATACAAAGAGACTCTTTCCTGATGCTTCTACATTTACTGTATCTCCTTGGAAGAAATATTTAATGATTGTGGGGAGTGGGGGTTAAAGTAATTTCCTTTTTCATCAATTTTCTTTGTATTCTTCCCATAGACCAAGAAGCTCAAATTCTCCTGAGTGTTTCCATAACTAATAGTCCCAATTTCTCTATAGGCTTTAATTTCAGTTTATTTATACACATTTTCGCATAAGTATCTCAATGAATGTATGTTTTACAAGCTCAATAAACAACCAACTAAGGAATGGATAATTTTTTGGATATTATTACTTCAATAACCATTTTTATTCATGGCCTACTCATCTCAATCAAATGTTATTACACATTCAATTCCTTGATTAGGAAATTATCTGGTTGGAATAATTCTTCTTCCTATCCTCCTCACCCTGAAAACACAAACACACACACACACACACACACACACACACACACACGATGCTGTTGTCAGAGTTAAGAGTGATCAGTTTCCATAAATTTTGTTATCCTGAGTATTATTATAAAAATAAAGCAGTTTTTAAAGCTATCAACCTCCATTTTCTTTGGTTTCTGCAATTTTATAACTCACTCTGATAAATTAGACTTAGAAACAAATTTTTTCACAAAATACTTGAGCAAGCTATTAATATTTTATCCCTGCAATAAATGAAATTTATTCATTCTATAAAGTGAGCTTTTAAATACATCTAGAAGTTTATTTGCTTATGCACTACAGTGTACCGTACAGTATATTGCCTCATAAAGTCTAGGGTATGAGTAAACTAACAAACATAAAACAGTCACTTTTCCTTTCAATTTCTTTCAAACAATAGCACCATGAAGTTTCCTCTGAATAAGCACAATGCTTTTTTAATTCTTTTAATTCAAATTAACTCTTATACATCCGCAGAAGTGGATAGTGATGACCCTAAATGGTGGGAAATCCATACTATCCATCCATGTTTGTGATAGACATTGACATTTACGTATGTGATTAAGAAAAAAATAAATTAACTTTTATTTTATAACCACAGACCGACCTTCACGGAAGAGAGTATCTGGAAAATAACCAGGATCCTTCACAGGGAATAAACTGCACATAATTCACATACTGGCCATTGAGAGTTTAAAGCATTGTACATCTCTCCTCGGAAGATATGCATCTTAAGAATATTCTTTGGAATATAATAGAAAGTGATTATATGATAAATTAGATGCAGCTCCACAGTGATTTGAAATAGTAACATTATTTCCTCTGTAAACTTATCTCTACCTCCAATGAAGAAAGAAATGATGTACCAATATAAGGTACAGAACAGCAAGAATGACATTGGAATATTTTTGTTTCTCAGGCTGGAATAAAATTAATAATAAGAAAGTTTCCATTGAAAGTATGTTTTGTCATCTTTTATTTCCTCTGTTTTCATGGATCATTCTTAATCCAGAAAGCAGCAGTTTAATTGTTTCATTGTACCTCATCATGAGTGCTATAGTCTTGAATTAGAAAAACATATAACTAGTAGTGATTCAGACTGAATATCAGTTCAAGTGACTATTTAATCATGTGTTGAGCCTGTCATCAAGGCTGCTCACTAGGATGTCAAAAAGGCATCTTGTTTAATTAAATATAAATCAAAAATTTGAATCTCAAAATTATTATTCGGTGCTAGGATTACAGTCTGAAACTTAGTCTTATGTTCTAGAGAAAAAATGGCAATACCAAATCTCTTTCATATAATAGCCCATCAATTATTTGAAGAACCTAGATTTTTCTCTTTTTCCAACTAGTAATCCCTAGTTCCTTCAACTGTTTCTCAAATATTAGAGCCACTGACTCTGTCAAGAGCCATACCAATCACTTTTAGCCCTATTTGCATTATATTACTAAAATGTGTCTCCAAAATGAAGTAAAAAAATAAAAGATGTAAAATGTAATCTTACAAGTATAAAGGATTTGAACTGTGTTAGGGAGCATCTGAGGATCACCTGACAGGACAAGGTACCAGACACTGAAGTCCTTCCTCAAGATGAACTGCCAAGTACCAAACTATGCTTCACAGAGCGCAACTCTGATAGGCTGGCCACACTGTTTCAATTCAAAATGTACATTTCCAAAAAGCCTATTTTATTGAGAACTTGCATGAGGCAGGCAATTACATGATGGCCAGAAGAAATGATACAAGGACACTCTCAAGATCTCTCTTAAGAACTTTGAATTTGACTATGCAACATGGGAGACACTGGCACAGGACCACCGAGCATGGTGTGCCCACATAAGAAAACATACTGTCCTCTTTGAGCAAAGCAGAATTGAGACAGCACAAAGTAAATACAGGATGCACAGATTTGGGATATTCACCCCAAATATTCACACAGGTTTTCTGTGCCCAACTTGTGGTAGAGCATTCCAAGCTCATATTAGTCTGATCAGCCACAGTCAGACACACTGAAATTTCATTTTGTAGTGGTGGTTTCATTTTTATCCTCTTTGAAGATGAAAGATAACAACCAAGAAATTTCTTACTTCCAATTTTAATTAATGAAAAATAAAATCATATTAGTTTTCTGAGTGCTTTTAAACTATCATATTGAGTTTGTAGTCCACTAAAAACGAAAGATGTTTTCACATGACCTACGGCTATAACACCTCTCCCCTCAAGTCCCTTCAACCCTCTGAACTCAGTGAAAAGCCAATGAAAAAAGTTGATTTAAGAGAATACTTTTTATTCATCTTTTTATCTTATCACTTCTTCCATATCTGCTGGATATTTTGTTGGTTTACACTCAGAAATGAATATTAAGAGAGGAAATATCTTTCTGTATTACAAAAATTTATCAGTACTCACTCCCAAGGAACTCAACTCTAATCCATTATTCTGTTCTTTCATGTATTTTTTAAACATTTTATGAATTGTTTGTAGTTTCTCATGCTATATGTAAAAACAATTTTAACATTCATTTTTCAAACTTTAAAATCCTTTCCCTTTCTCTCTCCTCCAACCCATCCATGTGGAAGGCAAGTAGTTAGATAATGGTTATATTGTTCAGTCATGCAAAACATTTTCATAAGAGTCATGTGAAAGAAAGAGACAAAACAACCTCAAGAAAAATAAAATAAAGAAATATGTTTCAATCTATATTCCAACATCATCAGTTATTTCTGTGGGGATGGATAGGAATTTTCATCATAAGTCCTTTCTAGTTCTCTTGGATTATCATTTTGCTGAGAATAACTAGGTCATTCACAGCTGATCATCTTACAACATTGATGTTACTTTGCATCAGCTCATATAAATCTTTACAGGTTTATCTAAGAGCATCCTGCTCATTACTTCTTATAGTACAATAGTATTCCACATAATCACATACCACAATTTGTTCAGTCATTCCCCTAATTGATGCACATCCCCTAAATTTCCAATTACTTGCCAACGTAAAAAGAAGTACTATAAATATTTTTGGGCAGAGTGTTCCTTTTACTTTTCTCTCTTTCTTTTTCAGGATATTGATATAGTGATTTTATTCTCCTTTGGGCATAGTTCAAAATTGTTCTACAGAATGGAAGTTTACAATTCCACCAATATTACATAAATATCTCATTTTTCCAAATTCCTTCCACCATTTGTCATTTTCCTTTCCTGCCATATTAGTGAACTAAATGTGTATGTGGTAGTACTTCAGAATGGCTTTAATTTACATTTCTCCAATCAATAATGAGTTAGAGTATTTTTTAAATTTAATTAATTAATAATTTATTATGTAACTATAGATAGCTTTGAGTATTTTATCAGAAAACTACTGATGTCTTTTGATCATTTATAAATGGTGGATTGGCTCTTTTTTTTATAAATTTGACTCAATTCTCTATATGTCTGAGAAATGAGACCTGTATCACAGAAACTTGCTTCAAATTGTTTTTATAGTTACTATTGTTAAATGTATTTCCTTCCATGCCATTCCCCCACCCCACTTATACTATTCTCTCCCTCCTCAAAAGTGTTTTGATTAATACCTCCCCCAATCTGTCCTCCTATTACCCTGCTTCATTTATCACCTTCCTTTCCTACTTTCCTGTAGGGTAAAGATAGATTTCTCTACCACATTCTTTATACATTTCTGTATATCCCATTCCCTCTTTGAACAACATCTGAGCAGAGTAAAGTTCACCCACTCCCCATTGCGTGTCCCCTCTTTCCCCCCATTGAAAAACTTTTACTTACCTCTTTATGAGAGATAATTCATCCCTTTCTATTTCTCTCTTTTCCTTTCTCAATATGCATTTCTCTCTCATTCTTTGATTTTATTTTTTAGATATCATGGCTTCATATTCAACTCGCGCCTGTGCACTGTCTATATATATATATATATATATACGTATATATATATATATATATATATATATATATATATATATATATATATATATATATATATATATTCTAACTTCCCTAACAATGAAGAAAACTTCTTATGAGGTATCATCTACTCTTGTTGGAATGTAAACGGTTTAACCTTATTAAGTTCCTTATAATTTCCTTTTCTTGTTTACTTTCTTTGCTTCTCTTGAGTACTGTCTTTGAAAGTCAAATTTTCTCTTCAGCTCTGGGCTTTTCATCAAGAATACTAGAAACTCTTCTATGTCATTGAATTTCCATTTTTCCCCCTACAAGATTATACACAGTTTTGCTGGATAGGTGATTCTGGGTTGTAATCCTACCTCCTTGGTCCTCTAGAATATTATATTCCAAGCCCTCTCATCCTTTAATGGAAGTAATATATTTTTTCCTTGATCTGGGAGTTCTATATTGACTATAATATTCCTGGTAGGTTTCATTTTATGATCTCTTTCAGGAGATGATCAATGGATTTTTTCAATTTCTATTTTAGTTTCTGGTTCAAGAATATTGGGCAGTTTCCCTTGATAATTTCATGAAAAATATTAGGCTCCTTTTTTCCTGTCTTGTCTTTTAGGTAGTCCAATAATTTTAAATTATCTTTCCTGAATATATTTTCCAAGTCACTTCTTTTTCCAATGAGATATTACCTTGTCTTGTCAATTTTTTCATTCTTTTGGTTTTGTTTGATTGTTTCTTGATGTCTCATGAAGTCATGAACTTCAATTTGCTCAGTTCTCTTTTTTAAATATATATATATATGTGTGTGTGTGTATATGTATATACATATATATGCCAATTTTGATTCTCTTAAACAAATGAATGTATTCATAGTTGACACAGTAAATGATGTGGAAAAGTACAGAGCACAGATCTAAAATATAAACCCATCCCACTATCATGACAATGAGAGCAAAAATAAGGGAAAAATAATCTTCATGAACATTATATTTTTCCAATATCCAAATTTCAGAAAGATTTCTATTCATGTAATTTTAGCAGTCAAGCTTCTTATTTAAATGGAACAAATGCTTTAAATAAACTATGCTCTTCACTGAAGCGAGATTGTCTATTCATCTTTATTGAGCTAGGTTTGGGGAAGATTAGTCATGGACTGTAGTAACACCCAAGCATTTGCTGTAAACAGTTGAAGAAAACAATCAGTAAGAACTTAGGATCAATGAAAATAGATGTTACTTTAAGCCTTCCATGAAACAGAGACCCACAAGGTACCCAGTGTTAAAGTTCAATGACCTTTTTGTGCTTTATGTTGTGCAAGTTCCATCCCTATGAAACAACAACTGATCTAGAGTTCCCAGTTTTCTGGTTTCTCTGGTCAATTTCAACATCAGTACATATTTTTCAGGCAAAGGCATTGGTTTCTCTGTAATCAATTACTTCACACATTATCTCCAAGACTATGCTAAATCCTTTCATATAACCAAAGTAAAATTCAATAAATAAAATATCTTGTAAGAAGAGTTACTTGCGTATTATCTACCCAATTAAGCCTGGAACTCCTTGAAGGCAGAGACTAGCTTTTATTTTATTGTTATTTGCCTTTCTTCATATTCCACACTTTTAACCTAGTGCTTGATTCATACATACTAAGGATTTAAAATATGCTTATGGACTGATTGATGCAAGAAATAAGTGATTGTGTAATTATGACGTCTGTCTATAGAAGAAATATCTTTCAAAGTATCATAATTTCTACGGATGGAGAAATTGAGGCTCACAGATGTTACTTGATTTACTCAAACTCAAAAATCAAATTGAAGACTTGGGAATAGGAACTATTTCTTCTTACTTCACAGTGTTTTCTGCCATAATATATCTTGTGACATCAAAGCAGCTTTTTTAACAGTATGATAGTTAAATTCTTATAGCTAAAATCAGTAAAACATAAATGTCATAATAACATTAGATGTCAGGCCAAACTATTTGAATAATATATTTGTACCTAATTGGCTTCATCTGTTTAGGATTTTTTTTATTTCACATACCTATATTTTATTAGATACAAGCGATGTAAACCCAAATGGTGATTGCATATAACAGTACTGTTTGATGTTTTTTTAAAAGGTAGAATAATGATAAATTCATAAAACATAATTTAATATTTATTTTTAATTATATTTAAGGCTAGGAACATTTTTCACCGAGGCAGTATAGAAAAAAACTGATTTGTGATAGGTGGTCATGGGAAGATAAATTGGGAGAGAGATACTATAAAGAGATATTTTTCTATGTTTTCTGCATGTGACAGAGCAACAGTTCTTTCTGCAGTTTAACACTACTGATGTAAGACCTCAGTTCAGTCATACTGGACACTATCACTTTTAATAACATACCTTTAAATTATTTGAAGGGGAGCAAGGAGTGGGAGTGAATAATCCATAACCAAGCATCTCACTTTGCTCCAACTAGTTCAGGAATTGTTCCAGATGAGACACAGCTTCTGGGGAGATCTTTCTATAAAACTGGATCTCTTTGATTCAAAATGGACTGTTTTCTAAGAAAGGGACATCACATCCAATGACCATTAGAGCAGGCAGAGCTGAGAATGTAGAGTTTTTAAAATCATATTACCCTTGGGTAATGAGATGAAAAGAAAATGTGGGATATGACTCAGAGAATGTGATGTCCTTTCAACTGAACAATAGTAAGTGGGAGTTCAGAATCTAGGAGTTCTGAAATTTTAACCATTACCATATTTTCTTCTTTTAAAGCCAGTTGTTTCTGATCTTTTCTTCTTCTTCTTCTTCTTCTTCTTCTTCTTCTTCTTCTTCTTCTTCTTCTTCTTCTCTCTCTGTGTCACACACACACACACACACACACACGCATGCACACACACATAGACTTTCTTGTTCTGCTGCTCCTTTTTTCTCTCCTGCCAAATGAAAATAAAGCTTGTGGTTTCATATTTTCTTAAGGAGTTAAATTTTAAATGATTATTTCAATTTGAAACAACTCCATATTATCATTTAAAGTTAGCTACATTAAGTTATTATCACTGAAAATTAAATTCTTATTTTATAATAGTGCAAAAATAAGTTTCTCACCTGTGATTATCTTTAACCCTTTCAAAATAACATGCTTAAGACAGATATGAATACTTTCAAACATGTATATTTTAAACCATGATTTAATCCTATCAAAGCACATTCTTTCCAACTAAGATTCTTTCAAATACCTTAAATGGGCTCTCAGTCATAACCTCTTCTACTGACAAATTATTTTCAGTAAGACTAACTTTTATGATACTACCTAATTTTTTCTTGCAAACTTATTGAATGGACTACTCAGATTGAATCTTAAGTGTTTTATGTTTGATCATCCATAAGGAGAAATAAAGAGAGGGAGAGTTAATCTGTTAGGCATCATAATTATGTAGGTGGCTACTTCTGTAAACCTTTTAAAATAACCTGAAAACCTAGGTAGCATAATCTTACTCTATTTGTTCATGGGTTGTTATAGTATTTCAACATTGTGTTCTCACTATTTTAAGAGTCTGAGAGTTTCACCAAAAAAATTAACATATCCTTTTTGAGCTAATTTACTTTATAATCCTATAGGGAAGAGAAAAAGACAGATCCATATACAAAATTTTAGGTCATATTGAAGGGAAATCAAATTCATATGTTTATTCATAATTCATAAATTATTCATTAAAGGTATGTATTTTAGCACCACTGACATCGCTAAGAAAATGAACTTCGGACACACACCACCCCCTGCCTTTTTTGATAGGTTACCAGAAAACACCAATTAGAGGCACACTAGGAACCACTCTGTTTGTCATTAGTAGGTTTAGGGAAAAGTAGTTCCTGCCTTTTCACTGGGATTTTGAATACCCAGTGATGTTTCTCCTCTTGTTTCCTGCTAAGGCAAAGCAGTACTGATTTTTAAAAAGCATAACTGAGAGAAAGGCATAAAACCTAAAGGACTAAGTCTGAGGAGATACCTAGAACTATCACATCACTTACCTTCATCTTTAGACCTTTTCCCAATAACTACTACTTTACCTGGATTGTGATTCAACAGTGTCTAGCATGATGACACCCTGTTCTTCTTACTCTTCCAATCCCAGAAATACTAAACTTCTGCCTTTTGGAGAACAACTCCAAGTCCCTGACTCTAGCTGTTTTCTCACTTATTCTCACCCCCATCAAACCTAATCTCTCCCCTGATGACCTACTCCAGATTTACCCACCAATTCCATTGTAGAATTTGATGCTGCCAAATCATTAAATTATAAGCTTCAACTACTTTTGATATTTTCTTTCATTGCTTCTTCTATCCTCTGGCAGTTAGACCTCGACTGCCTTTCCCATCCTTTCCATTACTTGTTGTACTTTCTCCTAACCCTTGACCCTCTGGTCCCAGTAGAGGAGATGAAATATTCCTTGATCCACCTTAACATTCAAAGACTCTAATTCTACCATCACCACTCAGGAGCCATTCTTCCTTTGAGAGTCGTTCTACCTAAACGTATCTGTGATGGCAATCAAAATAGTATCTTTTTGCTGTTTTTCCTTTACTAAAAGTGCCTCTGATTGAATAATGTGATTAAAGAAGATCTTTCCCACCACTGATGAGCCTGCCCATTGTGGGAAGCTTGATTAGGATAGTTGTTTTGCAGGAGAGTCCCAAGTAACTTTTGTTTTTCCTACTGAAGCACTGAGTCAGATAGTTATACCCTCTGTCTCAAAAATGTATAATACTCTGAGGGTCAGGTTTTATTTTGGGGCTTAGCTATTGTAAGAAGGTTTGAGTGCCAGATGAGTACTCTGGGAAACTGCTTTAAGGAGCCCTCTGCCTTTGAAATTGCAGTTGTCAGTCATTCCCTGTCGGGTAACAGTGGTCAGACAGTTGGAGTCCAGCTCTGTTGAATTCAGAGAGAAGAAGCCATATCTATTGATCTTTAATTTCTCTGCATTTTCTTTGAAGTTCAGGGAGTTGACTCTGCTGAACTAGGTAAATAGTATATGTGCTTGGTTAAAGCAATGGTACATGTGCTTGATTAAACTGATTGCTAACCCTTCAAAAGTTGCTTTTTCTTTTATGAATGCAGATCTAAGATCCTGTGATAATAGCCTCCCCTGTGTATTTTGGGGTATATTTGCTGTTACGGTAACACATAATCTAGATTCCATAGGCTCTTATCTAGAGAATTCCTAGAAATTTTCGCATTGATTTAAAAACCATAGATCACATTCTCTCTCCATCTCAGTTACTATTTTCATCCTAGGAGACTTCAATGATCATTGCTGCTCTCTCAAATACCTAACTGCCCCAGATTCTTAACCTGCTATATTCTCATGACCTATTATTCTGCTCTTCCTCAGCTTCACAGAGGGATAGACAGACACTTGATTTCAAAACCTAATATAAATATCATACTTCTGTGCTAAGAAATGAAAAAATAGGAAAAAAAGCAAAAAAATCCTTGAATTAATTTTATTGGTCATATTGTTTAGCATGACATTTTCTCTGTGTCTTTCAATACGTAAAAATATACTTCATTCTCATCATGAATTCTAATCTTTTGCTGCTTACTGCTTTCCCAAACCACTATCCCTGCTCTGCCTAAACTATCATGCTTTCTCAATTTCTACCACTTCCTTCTGTTCTTGAAATCTTTGTCTTATGTCTGATCATATCTTGCCGAACTCAAGCTTGATTTTTCTCTCCATTTGTTTCCTTTAATCATGAGCTACAGAATAGATCTAGAGGAATTTATCACACCATGAAGACTGGGTGCAATACAAATATATATTACTTAATTTCATCTTGGTCCTCTCTTCTGCAAGGCAATTATACTACCACACTCTGTAACACAGCATTTAGCAACTTCTACCATAAGGGATCAAAGGGCTTGGAGTATGATATTCTGGAGGTTAAAGGAGTGAGTATTAAAATTCAGATTCATCTACCCAGCAAAACTTAGTATAATCCTTCAGGGGAAAAAAATTAAATTTCAATGAAATAGGTGACCTCCCAGCACTCTTGTTGAAAAAAAAAAAACAGATCTGAATAGAAAATTTGACTTTCAAATACGAGAATCATGAGAAACATTAAAAGGTAAACAGGAAAGAGAAACCATAAGGGACTCATTAAAGTTGAACTGTTTATGTTCCTACATGGGAAGATGATTTTTGTAAGTCATGAGACCCTTCTCAGTATTAGGGTAGTTAGAGAGAATATGTGTGTATGTGTATGTATGTATGTATATATTACATAGGCATATGTGTGCATATGAGCATGTATGTGTACATATACACAGATGGTAGTCACAGGGTGAGCTGAATATGAATCAGGGATACCTAAAAAATAAAATCAAGTGTTGAGAGGAATGTACTGGTAGAAAGAGAAAGGGAGAGGTACAATGTGGTAAATAATCTCACATAAAAGAAACAAGGAAGAGCTTATACAATGGAGGGAAATGGGGAGGAGGGAGGTGAGAGGGAATAAGTGGCCCTTACTCTCATTTGATTTGACTTAAGGAGGAAATAATACACATTCCGTTGGGTATGGAAATCTATCTTACCCTGCATGAAGGTAGGGGGGAAGGGATAGGAGAGGAAGGATAATGGAAGGGATGGCAGATTGGGAAATGGGTAATCAGAAGTAAACATGATCGTGGGGGGACAGGTCAAGGGAGAGAATGGAATAAATGGAGGTTAGAACAGAGTAGAAGAAAGTGTGGTTAGTCTTTCACAACATGAGTGTTACAGAAGTATTTTGCCAGGCCACATATGCATGACCTATACTGAATTGCTTACCTTCTGAATGAGGGTGGGTTGGGGTGGAGGATGGAAGAAAATATGGAACTCAAAGCCTTAAAAATGAATGTTAATTTTTTTTTTGCATGCAACTGGGAGATAAGTTGTATAGGCAATGAGGTATAGAAATCTCTCTCGCCCTACAGGAAAATAGAGTGGAGGGAGACGGGAGAAGTGTGGGGTGATTGAAGGGAGGAGAGACTGAGAAAGGAGTGGTTGGGGTGCGTGCTGTTTTGACTTTGGGGGAAGGAACAGATGGGGAGAAATTTTGGAATTCAGAATCTTGTGGATGTGAATGTTGAAAACCGAAAAGATGTAAATTATATTAAAATTTTAAAAATAAATAAACTGATAAACAACTAAAAAAATGGTATTGTCTGAAATGTCCTTATTTCTCCTATCTCATCATATAGCATGCTTCTTACATTATCTCTTCCCTCAGTCCAATCACCGATGAAAATATGGCCTTCTCTTGTTGCCTGTGTCTTCCTAGAAACCACACCTTGATATCTAGCATGGAGAAGTGAATTAAAATCACTCTAATTGTGTGCAGGAGATTGGTGATTCAAACCCAGGTCATCTGACTCTAAATCTATTATTCATTCTATTATATACTGTTGGCTTACAGTCAGGCTCAATTAGAATACACGTGAGTAGTTAATGATCAATAGAAGAATGATTCAGTAGAAGAAGGGAAGGATTATGGATGGCTTAATCATGAAAAGTCCATTCAATGTGAGCAATGAAGGAATAGAAAGATTAAATCCTAAATTTAAAAAAAAAAGCAAACTCAAGGTAAATTTTCTTAACCAAAACAATGTAATCATTCCCTCAAAATAAATATGTAAACAGAATCAAATCATTGTTTTTGAAAATTAATATATTTATATAATATATAATTAATGTATGTTTCAAAAACAAAATATACCATTTAAGTAGTTTCTGGCCCATATTACCTGTTATTTTATTTAATGTGAAATGTACTTATTTTTGGTAGAATATGTCACATGTATATAGCTATTTTCATAATGAGCCAGACATTTTTAAATTAATAACTAGCATGAGTCAAAGACTAAATGTCCCCGAAAGACCACTATTTAGCTAGTTAGTGTTGGACAACTCAGGTTTTTTTCCCTCTAAGTCTTAGTATCTTCCTCTACAAGAGAAGATGATAAGACTTCATATTGTCTTTGCTACCTTGTAACCTTACATCATAAATTATTATGCCTTCATGTTGAACAATTAAAGTTGTATCAAGATCTCACTGAATATCTTTAAACTGAGTTTTCAGCTAAAAAAAGTAGTATTGCTGTTTATTACATGCCAAACTGCCATTTTTTAATGATAATAGACACCTGCATATTGGCTGACTTCTCTGCCAGCATATAGTAATCCAATGGATAATTTTTTAATGCTCCTGACAAATAATTTGTCAGACTGAGATCATGGCCATTAGGAATTAGTTCAAGTTATATAGTTGTGTGGCCAAAAAAGATATATCCAGTTGTGAACTAGTTTGTGCTTCCAAAACAGGGAGTTCCTACAAAGTTAAAATCCGCTTGATGAGCAAGCAAAATTTTTCCAGGAACAATTTTATTTTCTTGTTTCCTTTCATCAGGCATGGAAGGTGGCTTTTTAAAACTAGTTTCCTTATAAGATACTTAATTTACACTTCAGAAAATAGAGTGCTCTTCCCTTCACTTACCTCCAAGGTCAGGATGGAATTAAGAGACATTAGCTTATTCACAGACATGATCATGATACTAGGTCTTCTGTATACATTGTGGTGGATCTCCACGAAAGACATAAAGCAATACGTGGGCTCAGAGCAATTCAGGAACAAATGTTTTCTACATCTGGGAGTATAAGTGGCAAGAACCAGCTATGTGAGAGAAAAGAATAGTAGAAGCAGAAATTCTGAAAAAAAATTTGTATGTATGTTCATGGTCTATGTATATTCATACTGAATACAAAAATGTATTTAGCATACCATGAGACCTCTCTCCTAACAAACAGTTAAGGAAAACCAACTTATGCAGTGACGACATCTGATACTGTAATACAGCATTGTATGCACAATCTTCTCTACATCACCACAGAGAAGAAAAATAAGAAAACAAAAATCAGAAAATATTATTTACTGTTATTTAAATAATATATTAAAAATAAAAATAAAGACATTTCTGAAAAAAATGCTTTAAATCACAGAGAATAAGGAGAAATTCAAGGTTTTCCTGGTTCAAACTTAAATTAAAGACCAGTAAATCAGTGAATCAACAAATATTTATTAAATGCCTACTATGCATCATGTGCTGGAAATACAAAGAAATCTAAAAGTCCTTGCTCTGAAGAAAGTCCCAATCCTTTGTGAGTGTTAACATGTAAACAACGATGTAAAAATAGCCATATAGAAGATAAATCAGAAAAGGATTCCTGTAGAAGGTGAAATTTTAGCTTTGATTTGAAGGGAACCAGGAGGAGGAGATAGAAAGGTGAAAAAATTCCAGGTTTGTGGGAAAGCTAGGGAAAATGCCTAGAGAGAGATGGAATATCTTGCTTAAGGACCAAAAAGAAAGCTAGTATCTCTGAATCCCAGAGTGCTTTGAGGGTTGAGAGTGGAGGCTGATAGATGTATACTTTAATCAAACATTTTGGAAAGAATCATTCATTCAAAAGACCCCTTGAGAACTGTTAAAACTTTTCCATTGAATACAGGCTGTCACAGAATACAGTAACCAAAGACAATAAACACATATTTTACATACAAAACACTTCCAACTTAGTGGATGTGATTATTTCAAAAAATAAAATTATGTTTATTTTAAACAAAAGAAAATCAGCAAACCTTTAATATTTTTTCGTTAAAGAAAAAAAGGATAATTATCTGACTCATCATCAACAATTTTTATACTAAATCTAAATAAAAATATAAACTTACAAAAATTTCACGACTTGCACATATGATAAGATGTCCTGAAGTTCTTTCGAAGGCTATTTGAGTAAACTCCTTGAAAGAAAGGAAAATTTCATTTCCTTTCTTTTGTATCCCCAAGGAGTGGTACAATTTATATCGCATCATTTGTACTCAAAAACTATGTATCGAATTATTCAACAATAAGACATTGGCCAAATAATTTTAAACAGAAATCACTACTTGGATTTCCATATCACTAATATGGAAATTACTTTCTGTCCTATTTTCTTTTCAGGGTGATACAGTGGAGACAATGCTATACCTGAAACCAGAGAGACCTATGTTCCTCCTGCTTAGGATACTTTCCAACTGTATAGCTCTGGACGTTGATTTGCACATTCAGTAGTCTAATACACAAAGATGAAGATATACATACTTAAAGAAATTATCTCACAGCACGATTGTGTGGCTCAAAGGCAATAATATATCAAACAACATTAATCAAACTGTTGTTTTTAAATAAATTTATTTAACTTTTTACATTCATTTTCACAAGATTTTGGGTTCCAAAATTTTCTCCCCATTTGG
>CM053769.1:632008247-632063658 GCA_028658325.1 Potorous gilbertii
TGCAGAGATCTTTTGTAGTGGAGCTGGGGTGGAGCTCCTGCCTGCTCTTCAGGCCTCTGGCAGAGTGGCCTCTGCCTCTGCCACAGCCTCCTGAGGGGGTCCGAGTCCCGGAGATACCCCACTCCCCTCTCAGCCTGTCTCTCTCACTGACCTGTGCATCTGTGGGTGAAGGGACCTTCAAGGCCGCCCGGAGATTCAGGTCCCTGAGGCCTGCTTGGGTCTGCTCACTCCTCTCAGTGTGGCACGGCCAGGGCAGGGGAAGGGGAGCGCTCCGCAGGGCAGGGCTCCACTCCTGTCCAGGGGACCTTTGCAGTTGGTTTTTCAGGGCTCTCTGCAATGGAGATCTCCTTCACTGTGTTGCTGCGCAGCTTCCACTGTTCCAGAATTTGTCAGGAGCTCTTTCCACAGGAAATCTATGGGCTGTGGATTCAGACCTAGCATAGGTGAGTCTTTCTACTCCACCATCTTGGCTCCACCCCCCATTAATCAATCTTGATATATACCAGGGTCAACTATTACTCAGTATTTAACAATTAAATATTCTGTTACATTTCCAGACAGGTGTTCTGTTTTATACAGGTTGAATATTGTTTTTAATTTGCAAATCAGTTATATTTTGTTCATGTAAACGCTAAAAAATAGCATTGTCTATTTTTTTATGCATTATTGATGTGAATGTTTTGCATATTTGTGTGTTATACATTAATTACTGTCGGAAAGTGTTATATCAATATGCATTTCCCGAAAGACACACTTATAAAAATTTTAACTGTTCAGTTTTTTTTATTTAAAATACAAGGATCAAATAATTAAGAATAAATGTATGATCAAAATAGTGTAAAACAATTTAAATCTCTAAGCCTTCTCTCCCTTTGTTCATTATGGTTGTTTTTGCTGCTGTTCAGTCATTTCAGACATGCCCTACATTTTGTGACTCCATGTGGGGTTTTCTTGGCAAAAATACTAGAGTGAGGAAACTGAGGCTAACAGGGTTAAGTGTTCTAGTTCATTATGATGCTTTTCTAATAATAATACAAAAACAAATGTTACAACTGCTTGCATCTGAATGTTATGACACATTTTCTAAAACTAGACGATAACAGTAACTTCTTTTATTGATACAGTTATAAGGAATTTCCTATTACAAACTCAACAATTTTAAAGTTTCAGAAGAAATCATACTTCTTGAAAGTCTAGGCTTCATTCTCTTACTTGCATTACTGTCTGGCCTTTCCTTACTGAATTCTTTCTTTTCTTTCAAGGCCCAGTTTGGGTGCCACATCCTCCAGGGAATCTTGATTCCCTTAGGTAAAAGTAACATGGTACTCTCTGATTTTTTAGATCATTTTTTCTGGCTTTTCTCTTTGTTCTACATGTAAAAAGTAGATAATATATAAGATATATAAACATACAAAGATATCTCTACATATATATATATATATATATGCATATGTATATTATTATTTGTATGTACATATAGTCCAGACCAATGTTGAATAAATTTTGCAATTTGTTCTAATATCAAACCTAAACTAGACAGATTTCTGTCTCTCTCTCTCTCTCTCTCTCTCTCTCTCTCTCTCTCTCTCTCCACATATATATATATCTTACATATTCTGGTATTCTTGTCTCCACCTAACTCACACCAGTAGGTTATATTTTGAAAAAAATTGTAACACTCTCAAGTCATGCAACATTTAACAGAAGAAATTTACTTAGTCTTGTGTATCACCAAGGCAACATCTACAGCACCGACAGAAACTATGAATATGACAGTATAGTTTTGAATTTTCAAGGATAACAGACTCTCCATATAGAAGGCAGAAGAAAAACATTTATTTAGACACCAGAAACCAAATCCCAACACCAGAAAGTCAAATCCATTATAGCAATAAAGAAGTCCATCACAGTAACCAAGAAATCTATACACATTATCAGGCCTTCCAGCAAACAAACTCGCACATTACTAGCTGTCTGCTTTCCCTGACCTTCCCATTCTGACTAGTCTGACTCACTTCCTGCTCCACCCTTTCCTGCTCCAACTTTTCTTATTCTACCACTTCAGCGAGCTCCTCCTACCATAGACTACATGTGACTCAAACTCATGTAACTTAGGCTTTCATGTGCCTTAAGCAAATCCTATAGGTCTATTAATGGATGGGAAAGATCTTTCCATTCCATTAAAAATACATTGATTCCATTAAAAATACATTATCAATACCTCCTATAAGGAGACAGATATCCAACAAGGACAAGAACTGAGGAAACTGAGTTGATTTCATTAAGCAATACTCCCTTGCCTACATTACCCATCATGATCCGCCAGCCAAACATCAGAGTGCCCCTAGATCTCTCCATAGGTTCTTTATATTTGAGTGATGAGGAATTGAAATCACTGAGCTAAACCAATAATCTATTGACTCAATCAAAAATTAAAGCCATTCCTTTCAAGGAATGAATAACCCAATGTGCACGGAGTAGAAAGGGAGGATTAGTTTAGTAATTCAACCACAATATATTAATTTTCATATGTTTAAGGAAATGTCCACTCCCACTTTTGAAAAGACTAATTTAATAGATTAATTGCTTTTTTATATTTTGACCAAAACATTCATTTTTTAAAAAGTATATCTGAATATGTTAAAGTCACTTCAGCAAAGATTAGTTAAGATTGCTACATGTAAGATAAGAAGCACGACAGAGCTATAGATTGAAGATCAAAAAGGAACAAATCTCTGTCCTCACTAATGAAGTAATGAAAACTGTATATTGATAAATAAAAATCTATATTCAAAATAACATTAAAAAGGTGTGGGCCAGAGAGACAGGAGACCTGTGCAATGGCAAGCACCCTGATAAATCCAAGATGACCTGCTTGCACAGGTTCTTATATCTGCTTTTCTAAAAGGAAAGCAACTTTTGAGGGGTCAACAATCTTCTTTAATCACTTATACCAACAGAGAAAATGCAAGCAGAGAAATAAAGACCAACAGGACTTCTAAATCTCTGACTATAAACAATATATACATCACAGATCAACAGACAGATCCAATTGTCTCTTACATACATATATAGTTCCCCGAGAAGGAAGCAACAACATCCTGATCCCATACCTCATTAGCAATTAACAAAAGGTGTGGACCTTTCTACAAAACAAGCCTCCCCTAATCAATCTTCCCTTAATAGGCTTCACCTGAAACCCATTATTGATCAGGAAAGATCTTTGAACTCCCATTAACATTATAACCTGAAACAATAAACATTACTTGACCCTCAGGCAATATTGGAGATTACTCCACCTTTTTAACATTTTCCACAACAAATGAGTCTAATTTTTAGAAGTGATTATCACCTAACTTCATTCTGAGATGTTAAGATTACTAAGCAAAAGGTCTGTTTGTCCTTCCTTTGCAAAGAAAGAGATTTGTGACATCAATGAAATGATGTTATGGCTTGCAGTTGACTTTGATTTCAATGATGGAGGTTCTGGGCAAGGTCACCATTCTCACTCTCTCCTACAGAGTTTTCTGGATCCAGTGACCACAGATTCATTAGGAGGACTGAAGATGACCCAGGATGCAATGGGAGACCCTTGCCCTTTAAGACAAAGGCCCTTTCAGGTCTTCACTTAGAGTTAGATATCACCCATTCCGTGAATAGGTCTCTTTAAGAAGAGAGTCAAGGGATGTCCCCTTTAATTAGAAAAAAAGAAAAAAAATTCAACTTAGAGGGGGAGGACCCTCAACTCATAATTCAGAAACTGGTTTAAGGGTTCATAACAGATGGCAGATTGATTATATATGAAATTAATCTGGAATTCTATTAGCCTTAAAAAAATGTTTATGGAATCCTGGGGGAGAAAAATCAAACTTAAGCAACTTACTTTGCATGTTCTGTTCTATAATGTAAAAAATAATTCTTTTTTTCTCCTTTCATTCTGTCAATAAGAATTTTATTCTGTGAAATGTTTAACTTAATGGGTACTTTTGTTTGTTTCCACACACATACAAAGAAGCTTGTACTTTTCATACCATGAAGAATTGAGTGTTTTCTCAAAATGACACATGGCACTGAATCATTAATGAAGGTAACTGTTTCTGTTTTCAAACTGAATAGATATTTTATTTGAAGTCGTGATGTTACATCAAATAAAATTACCTTGTCATTAAAAGTCCTTTTGTTGAGACCGACCAGTTAAAAAGATAGAAAGTATATTAAAGCAATTTAATGTGTGACTCTACATTCATCTCATTACTTTGGTTTCATAGGCTTTTGCCCCTCATTAGTGAAAATTCTAGAAAAGACCATTTGTACTCTGCTTATTAAAAAAAAGCAAGGAAAACTTTCAAGGGAAGTATCACAGCTGTAATCACTTCAGTCAAGACCATTAAGCATAGATGTTGCTGATTTTATGCAGACATTCAATTGAGACTTTTGAGAAGTGAGAAAAATAAGATCAGTGTTGGATATCATTATACACCTATCTACAAATCTCAAGAGGGTGTCCAATAGTATCTATCTTTCCAAAGAGGATATGGAAAATAAAACTTCATAAAATGCTCTCAAATTCTGTCCCTTGAAATTTAAATGAAAAAGAACCTCACAGTTTGTTTAAAAAAAAGGCTTGCTAAATCAACTATTCAATTACCTTTGTGGAGTACTGCAGAGTTTGTAAATAAGGATGCAATAGATCAGTAAAGCAGAATATGAGAGACAGAATGTCACAATGGAAAGAAAAAAGAATTCGAGTTAAGAAGACCTGGGTTCAAGCATTTTTTGGCACCCATATATTAATATGACTGTGGGCAAATCATGGAATCAATGTCTCGTCTAAGTTTTTATGACTGAAAGGGCAAAGTATTTGTTGAACTTCATTGAGAGAGTTTTTTCACTGAGTCAGTATATTAATGAAATCAAAGTTCTGGCTCAAAAAATGAAAGACGTACTGATATCATTCATTTCAACACATGCTGACTATAATGTAACCACTATATGCATATATATACTAGGCACCATTGATAAATTTATATCTTTCTCAATCTCTATAATTTTCTATCTCCTAAAAGTCTTAATGCATTTCTAAGTTTATGTTGTATGGTTTGTCCTTTGTTCTTGAAGAAGACCATGACATGAGGAAGATGATGACATGACTTGCAAGTCAATTAGATTTGAGTGAGAGAGAGCTGTGAAATGTTACCAGCCTCATTTTCTCCTCCAGGGCCATCTAGGTCCAGTGACCAGATATAGATCAGATTGACTGGAGATGGCGCAGAATGCAGTAGGAGACCTTGGCTTTTTTAAGCTAAGGTCTTTTGGGGTTCTCACTTTGAGTGAGGTGATATATATTCAGTTACTCTAAGAAATGAGTCAAGGAATGGCTCCTTTATTTTAAAAAAAAGTTTCTAGAAAGGGAAACTGGGAGGAAAGACCCTGAAGATGACTAACCAAAAGAGAAACAGTTACTATTTGCATTCACTCTGTGCCAGGAGGGACTAAAACAACCTTTAGTAGGCTCATGGGCTGGGACCTATTGTCCAATCAATAAGATCCAGAGTGAACTGGGTATAAGGCATGGTCTGTGAGAATAAAATCTAACCAGTAAACCCCAAGTGAACCATGTAGGTTTCTGCCTTCAAAATTAATCTTCCTTTGGGCAGAACAACCACACAAGAATACTAGGTCAGAATTACTCAAGATTAAATTTTCTTTCTCCTTTAATGAGAATTAAGGTTTCCCAGTTGGGTCCCACTTAAGATTGAGGATAATGTTAACCCAATTTCTTCATTAGCCCTGTCCTTCACAAGGAAGTAAAAAAAAAATCTTTAGGTCCCGTATATGAAAATGACTATTAATATAATAAGAAAAATCTTTTTTTTTCTCAAGAAAAATCAATAGGAAAAACGTTAACAACAGAATGAAACAAGACTTCAAAGTCCAATAAATGAGTTCAGGTATCTACAAGTAAATACCGACAAAGAAAAATAGCTCAATAAGTGATAAAACACTGGACTCTGGAAATTGAGAATGTGGAACCATACCAATTTGCTCCCAAGTATTTCAAAAGAAAAATGAGAATTCTCTATTCTGCAGAGGAAAAAAAAAACAATAAAAACCTTGAACCTGAAGTGGTGACACCAAAGAAACAAGAAAAAACAGTAATTTGGGAAAGCAAATGCACAAAAAGTAAAGTACAAACAAGAAAATAGAAGAGCAAAAGCAGCAACAATAATAGAAAATATCCTCACTACATAAAGAAAACGTAAGTTTCTTAAAGGCAACTTGTATAGAAACAAATTATGCAACACCGGTCCCTCAGAAGGTTATTATGGGGCAAAAAATCCTAAACAAGAGAATAAGGGAGAACTTCCTACTGTATCTGAACATAGAAAATGAAATTGAAATTGACAGAATTCACTGGTGATATCTAGATAAAAACAGAAACAAACAAACGAACAAAAACAGGGCTACAAAGTCCAAGACCCATAGTATCTAAACCTAACCATTCAGCTCAAGAACAAATTCTAAAACCATCAGGAGAAATACCATCGAAGAGAAAGTATATTTGAATAAGGCAATATGGTCTACACTCAACAGAAAAAGAAGGGGATGGAGTTTGTTCGGATACTGAAAATTTGAGTTTAATGATAAAGAACGAAAGATAGATGTTCAATAATGAAGACTTGGAAATATTTTTAGAAAGAAAACCAGAACTAAAGTGATCATTTGCTTCTGGAATACCCAAAACAATAAAAATGCAAAGAGCAGTGAATAAATTCAACAGGAAGGGATGGCAACAGAGACAACAGAAAGAACAGTAAGAGACTTCTTTTTACATGTGCACAAGAAGATGTTTGGTGCCAAGATGGCAAAGTAAGGAATGAGCTTCCAGGAATGCTCAGGAACTTCCCTTCAAGCAATCTTAAGAAACACCTCAAAACAGATTTGGACATGGGGAAGCAGTTTATCAGTATAATAGTCTGCCTTTTAGGAATAAGATGGGAGCAGCAGCAGGAGAACTAAAGCAGGGTTCCAGGCCCCAAAGCAAGACACTAGTGAGGCCTGCCCTTATGTAAGCCAACAAACACAAGACAAGCCAGTGGACTCAAACTAGCCATACAATGAAGCCCCACTCTCAGTGCAAACCAGGCTCTGTACCCCATGAAATGGCCAATGGTGAGACCCTGCAGGCACATGTGCCCACACACTCCCTGTAAACCCCCCACAGGTATATGTATATGTATGTGTGCCTGTATATGTCTACATATATATGTATATGTGTTTATAGATGTGTGTAAGTATATATGTGTAGATAGACAGATAGAATAGAGAGACAGAGAGATAGATAGATAGATAGATAGATAGATAGATAGATAGATAGATAGATGGATCATTATCCAGGGTCACCATACTTAGAGTGTCTATGAAAGATTTCAAAATCAGAAAGCATTACATTCTGATGTCAAGTTGAGTGCTCTGTCTGCTATATCACATAGCTACCTACAGAGATGTAACTGACGAGGTGAAAAATGTCAATATAGTTGTAGTACATCACCTCAACGATTTTCATATAGTTCCTTTTTATACGCCAAGGGGAAAATGCTAACTTTACTTTTTACATTACCTTTCAAATAGGTCTATCAGTTGGGGAATTTCCTCCCCTGAACAGATGATAATCCATACATGCCTGCCTCTCCTGGGGAGCCCTTGGTAATGTGTTCAGGTCCTCTCATAAGTTTTCACAAGGGGTACAGCAACATGTACAGCACATGATCTTCTTCATCTTCTCCTGATATCATAAGATTATCAGTGGAATACTTGGGTTATCCAATTGTTGTAGCTTGCCCTTTCCATGTAACCATCCCATCTTGTCTCTTTATTATAAAATTCCTTGATGTGTGCATATAATATTTGTAAAGGGCTTAGTGTGCTAAGTGGCATATGTATTACCAGTTCTACATAAATGTATGCCCTCTTCCTTTCCCTTTTCCTCATTTGGTCTCTGAAAAACTCAAGCAAAAGAGGAATAAACACATCCTAAGAGCATCCCTTCTACTTTTTTACATCTTTAATTGTTGAAGTCTTTTTTCTCTACTGAAATGAGATTTAAGCTGATCTATTTGCAAACTTTTACCCAGTGATCCCGCTTCTTCCCTTTGGGACAAAAAGAGCAAGTCTGATCTCTGTTCTCTATGACAGCCATTGAAATATTGGAAGAGAGATAACATGTGTTACCTTAGATTTTGGTGGGCTTAACATCCCCAATTCTTTCAAATGATTCTTATCACTACCCTCTGCTTCTCTAATTGGAAGGTGGGTTCACAAACTCCAAACCTTTCTCCATTTAAGAAGAGAACTAAGCTCAGGTCTCCTCATTTTTCACCTGGTTGCATTACTTTGGGATGTCTTTGGGTGAATTCTATACCATACCTTCTTTTCTGGTACCTTCTCCTCCTACTTTCTTCCTGTTTTTCAATTTCCTTTTGTGTATTGTCTTCCTTGCCCCTGTTAGACTATATGAGGGCAATGATTGTCTTTATATTTTGTAGCTTTATCCTCAATACTTAGTATAAAGCTTGGATAATACAAGTATAATAGCAATATCAAAGTCAGTTCAAAATAGCTGATATTTATGATGACCTTTGACAGATACAAAGTGCTTTACATGAATTTCTTTCATTCAAATCTCATAACATTCTTGTGAGGAAAATGCTAAAAGCATTATTCTGCCCATTTTACATATGAGTAAAATGAGACTTACATAAAACTAATTATTTCCTATCTGCCATAGAGTTTGGGATATCTCCCAAGTCTAACTTTCTTTCAACATAACATAGAGAGGCTCCAGGAAAAACAAAAACAAGAAAACAAAAAGTAAATAGAAGAAATTTCATTTCCAATTGTATGATGAAAGGGGGATGCTGGAAGAATTCATTACAGAGGTGAGGCTTGAGTTGAGGCTTGAAATAGAACAATTTTAAGAGGTAGAGAAAAGACTACTTCCAAGAAGAAAAAATGGTGCTATTGAAAAATAATTTTCAATATACTTTAAGAAGCTAGAGGGATTTTGGCTAATATGTTTTTTGTCTACCAGTAACAAATAATTTACAATGAAGCAAGAACTATTTATCTATCACTCCTTTCAAATTTTCCCTTTTTTTGGGGGAGGGGAACTTTTAAACACATATACGAATTTTCTCTAGTCCAAATTTAATGCTGTTGCATCTGCATTAGACTCTTCCTTGTTTCAGAAAGTGATTAGTAGTGCTATATTTCTGTGTGCATCATGGTTGGCATGACAACTTGGTACAAGACATCTTTGTGCGTTAGAATGTATTCAGACACCTGTTTACAGACCCACCTTTCATGCAAAATCCAGAAAGAAAGAGAACAGACACTGGAAGTCAGTAATGTAAGACAAAGCCACTACCCCAGCAGATATCAGATCTCTCTCTCTCTCTCTCTCTCTCTCTCTCTCTCTCTCTCTCTCTCTTTCTCTCTCTGTTCTTTTCTCCCTCTCTCCCTCTCTCATCATCTATGTTGTAACTTGTGATTTTGTGGTAAAGAACCAAGCCTTTATATACAAGCTTCACTCCATCTTTTAATAAAAACGTTTTAGATAAACATTTAAATTTAAATATATAAGAGAAAAAGAAGCATTATAAACTTAAATAAAAACTAAGAAAAGAAAAAAAAACATATGTGCACAGCAAAACATAAGAGAAGATATAAAATATACAGCAATAAATCATCACTTCAAGAAAGATTATATATTAAATACTGTGTAGTAAGTTGAAAGCTATTCATCCTTGTAAGTTTTCTTTTGTTCTCTGCTGTTCACTTTTTGCTTTGCCCTTTTCCCCCCTTTCTTCATCTACCCACCACACCAAGACTACAATTTAGTATGGATATATTTCTATATAAGTATTGATATATACATACATGGAAACACATACACCCATACATATACATATATATGTATGTATACATATGTAAACATATACTTTCCCTAAGAGATTCTACTCCTAATCCTGTTTTTATTTGTGCATATCTCTGTTCCTCTATCTCTTCTACTTCCTTTATTTTACTTCTGTATGCTACCTTACCCACTGATGACTTAAGTTACCCCCAGTCCAGCAATCCCTCCCTTATCCTCCCACTGTCTTGTACACCCACTTTGACCTATTCTTTCCCTTCCTCCCCCTCTAAAGTTCCCACCATTGTCCTCCCATCCTCCTAAATTTAAACAGCCTTCTATAAACCCTTTTTAGCCTTTCTCTTCACCTTCCCCTCTAAAGATCCCTCCTTTATCCCCTCTCCCCAACCCAGCCCCTTAGAATTTGACTTGTATTTTTTAATTTAGAAGACTTTTTTCCTCTTCTAGATATATATGTATCTCCCCTTAAACCCTTTCTCGATGACAATATGTTCTCAGAATTAACAGTCCCCCTCTCCCATCAAAATCGTCTTTATCTTTTGTATAATTATTGTTTTCAACTCTTCTTGAATGCTTTTACTTTTTACAGACATATCATGCTCAGGTCTACTTCAATCTTTCTTATAAGCTTCCTTATTGCTAGTAACAGTCTTAGACATAGATTTTACATTTTTCCATACATAAAAGGTAAACATCCCATCTTTATTTAGTCACTTGCAATTGATCATTGCTATGTACCTTATAGTTCTCTTAGCTCTTGTACATCAAATCCTTTTGAGTTCAGAGTTTTGTTTTGTTTGTTGTTTTTTTTGACACAGCCCTGAAAGTCTACTAGTTTATCGAATGTCCAATTATTTTTTCCATTAAAATATTTGCTTAGCTTTGCTGGGTATGATAATTTCAACTGAAGCCCACTTCTTTTGCTCTTCAAAATATAGTGTTCCAAGGTCTGTGATCTTTTAGTGTCACCAACACTAGGTGTTGGGTGATCCTAATTGTGGTACTGGCATGTGTAATTTTCTTTTGTTTGTAGTGTTTTGTCCTTGATCTGGGGGAATTTAACTCTAATATTACTATGAATTTTCCTTGTAGGATCTCTTTCAGGTGGTGATTGGTGCATTATTTCCATTTCTATTTTCCCCTCTTGTTCTAATCTTCAGAACAATTTTATTTAATTATTTCATATATTATTGTATCAGTATTCTTTTTGTTATCAGAATTTTCAGGTAGTCCAATTATTCTTGTGTTTTCTCTTCTTGATTTGTTCACTAGATCCATAGTTTTTCTCATGAGATATTTCATATTCTTTATTTTTTCATTACACACACACACACACACACACACACACACACACTCACACACACAGAGAGAGAGACACATTTCTCCATCGTCTATAACTTCTGTGGAATTCCCTTGCCCAATTCTGATTTTCACAGAGTCCTTCCTTAAGATTCTGGATCTCCTTTTTTAACTGGTTGACCTTCTTATTATGATCTTATTTTTCTTTTATTATCCTTATTTGTGTGTATAGTGTGTGTCTATACATATATATACACATAGGTATGTATGTGTGTGTGTGTGTTTGTGTGTATACTACATAGGCAATACATAAACCCGGGATTTGATATTTGATCTTATCTTGGTCCCATTTGTTTGTCTTACCTTGCTTTATTTATATCTAGCTTTCTACTTTGTCTTTCAACCATATTTTGGGATGTTTTACATCTGACTGCCTTTTTGAATATATAAGTAAAATATTACACAACTCCTGATACTGATTTCCTCTCAATATTACTGTCTCTGCACTTAACTGTGGTTCTAATGTCTTCTTTCAGAATGTATATAAAATTGGAACATACAGGCAGCGCAGTGAACAGAGCACCTGCCCTAGACTCAGAAGGACCTGAGTCCAAATACAGCCTCAGACACTTGACACTTACTATCTGTATGACCTTGAGCAAGTCATTTGACCCCAATTGCCTAAACTTTCCCTCTCAAAAAACAAAATACAACAAATGGAATGTATGTAAACAATATTGGGGCATAACCAAATTGCTTAGATAAATGGCTAATTACTTACTCTGAAGAACTTTGGAATCAATTGCATGACATGGAAGACACTGGCTAAGGACAGTATAGCATGGCATACTTGCCATCAAAGAAGGTGCTGTGCTCTATGAACAAAACAGAATTGCATTAACTCAAAAGGAATGTAGGAAGTACAGATTTAGAGACATTTCCACTCTAAATGCTCATGGAACTTTTGGTCAATGATCTGTGCCAGACCTTTCTGAAGCTCTTATGGGTTTGATCAACTAAAGTTGGACACACTGTACCTTGACTACAGCATAGTGATGGCATTTTGGTTCTCTTTGGGAATGAAGGATAAAAACCAACCAACTACTTTGTTTAGACATGCAATAATAATTGTTTTAAGTAGTGGTATTCAGATTCTATTGGTTCCAGAAAATTAAGGGAACAACAGAAACCTTCCCATATAAGGATTCTTGCTAAGTTGAATTCCACAATTATACTACTATATGAAAAATGCAGAATATCACAATGGAAACTGGCAGACTCTGCAGTCAGAGGAACTCTGTTCAAATCCTCATGCCAATGATTATTTTCCACGTAAACTTAATAAAGACCATTGAACTTTATGGGGTTCATTTACAGGGGTGGGGAAGTTATGGTGAAGTTTGGATTCAGACAAAGGACTGCACTTTAGGACCTAAAGGACAACACGGGGCATCAAAGCCACAACCCTAATTGTCACAAATTAGAAGTTTGGACAAAATGACCTCTGAAGCCTTTCTATTTTTTGATCTATCTACCAAAATAACCTTAGGAATTAGAAGAACTGACTGTTCAATTTTATATTTTTTAAATTTATCTTTTGATTCATAATAATAACTATGAGTATATAGTCTGGCTTAGAGATTCTGAAACTTTAAAGCTGAGGAAGAAACTATATGATAGGGGGAGGAGCCAAGATGGCAGAGTAGAAAGATTCACATATGCTAGCTCCAAACCCACAGCCCATAAATTACCTATAAGGAGGAGATCCCAGAAAATTCTTGAGTAGTGGAAGCCTCACAGCAACAGAGTGGAGGAGATTTCAGTTCCAAAGAGCCCTGAAAAACTGATCCCAAAGGTCCATCGCACACCAAACAGGAGAAGAGCCCAGCCCTGACTTGGCCACGTGGCACCAAGAGGAGCAGATCCCAGCAGGCTTCAGGGACAAAATCTCTGGTGGCAGTAAAAGTCCCTCCACTCAAAGGCGCACAAGTCAGTGAGAGAGACATCTGGGCTGGCTGAAAGGGGAGCAGGGTGTCTCGACAACTCAGAGACAGGGACAGCAGCAGACCCGGGCTCCCCAAGCAGGCAGGAGCTCAGATCCATTACTGAAAGTCTCTGCATAAACCCCCTGAGGGAACTGAGCCTGGGAAATGGCCCTACTCCCACCTGAGCACCAGAACTTAAGCTCACATTGAATAGCAGCCATGCCCACCATTGAAAGTCCTGAAGCTGGGGAGCAGCATTTGAATCTGAGACCACAAGCACTAACTGGGCGGATCTAGGCAGGGGTGGAGAAGAATCTCAGAAGTCAAGTAACTGGCTGGGAAAATGGCCAGAAAAGGGGAAAAAATAAGAACAGAGAAGGTTACTTTCTTAGTGAGCAGATGTTTCCTCCCTTCCTTTCTGATGAGGAAGAACAATGCTTACCATCAGGTAAAGACATAGGAGTTAAGGACTCTGTATCCCAAACATCTGAAATAAACATTCAATGGGCTCAGGGTATGGAAGAGCTCAAAAAGGATTCTGAAAATCAAGTTAGACAGGTGGAGAAAAAACAGGGAAGAGAAATGAGAGAGATGAAAGAAAAGCATGAAAAACGGGTCAATACCTTGAGAAATGAGATCTAAAAAAATGCTGAAGAAAATAACACCTTGAAAAATAGGCTAACTCAATTGGAAAAGGAGGTTCAAAAAGCCAATGAGGAGAAGAATACTTTCAAAGGCAGGATTAGCCAAATGGAAAAATAGGTTCAAAAGCTCACTGATGAAAATAGTTCTCTCAAAATTAGAATGGAACAGATGGAGGACAATGACTTTCTCAGAAACCAATAAATCACAAAAAGACAACAGAATGAAAAATGGAAGATAATGTGAAATATCTCATTGGAAAAACAACTGACCTGGAAAATAGATCCAGGAGAGACAATTTAAAAATTATGGCACTACATGAAAGCCATGATCAAATAAAGAGCGTAGACATCATCTATCATGAAATTATCAAGAAAAACTGTCCTGATATTCTAGAAGCAGAGGGCAAAATAAGTGTTCAAGGAATCCACTGATCACCTCCTGAAAGAGATCCAAAAAGAGAAACCCCTAGGAACATTGTGGCCAATTTCCAGAATTCCCAGGTCAAGAAGAAAATATTGCGAGCAGCTAGAAAGAAACAATTTCAGTGTTGTGGAGATACAATCAGGATAACACAAGATCTAGCAGCTTCTACATTGAGGGATCAAAGGGCATGGAATAGGATATTCGAGAAGTCAAAAGAACTAGGACAAAAACCAAAAATCACCTACCCAGCAAAACTGAGTATAATACTTCAGGGGAAAAAATTGTCTTTCAATGAAATAGAGGACTTTCAAGCATTCTTGACGAAAAGACAAGAGCTGAAACGAAAATTTAACTTTCAAACACAGGAATGAGAAGAAACATGAAAAAGTAAACAGCAAAGAGAAGTCATAAGGGACTTACCAAGGTTGAACTGTTTACATTCCTACATGTAAAGACAATATTTGTAATTCTTGAAAGTTTTCAGTATCTGGGTAGTTGATGGGATTACACACATACACACACATGTACACACGTGCATGCACACACAGATACACACATGCACGCACACACAGAGACAAAGAGCACAGAGTAAATTGAATAGGATGGGATCGTATCTTTATAAAATTAAGATAAGTGTATAAGAAAAATATATTGGGAAGAGAGAGGGAGAAATGGAATGGAGTAAATTATCTCTCATTGAAGAGGCAAGCAGGAGACTTTTTAGTGGAGGGAAAAAGAAGAGAGCTGAGAAAAATGATGAAGTTTTCTCTTATCACATTCAAATAAAAGAAGGAATAAAATGCACGTTCATTTTGGTATGAAAACCTAATTTACAATACAGGAAAGTGGAGGAAAAGGAGATAAGCCAGGTGCGGGGGATGATAGAAGGGAGGGCAGTAGGAGGAGGGAGCAATTTGAAGTCAACACTCAGGGAGGGACAGGATCAAAAGAGAGAATAGCAACAATGGGGGGCAGGATAGGATGGAGGGAAATATAATTAGTCTTACACAACAAGACTATTATGGAAGTCATTCACAAAACTGCACAGATATGGCCTGTATTGAATTGCCTGCCTTCCCAAAGGGAATGGGTGGGAAGGGACGAATGGGGAGAAGTTGGAACTCAAAGTTTTAGGAACAACTGTTGAGTAATTCTCTTGCTACCAGGAAAGAAGAAATACAGGTAATGGGGAACAGAAAGTTATCTGGCCCTACAAGACAAAAGAGAAGATGGAGACAAAGGAAGGGGGGGATGATAGAAGAGAGGGTAGATTGGTGATAGGGAAAATTAGAATGCTCGTCGTCGGGGTGGGGGGAGGGCACAAAGGGGGAGAAAATTTGAAACCCAAAATTTTGTGAAAATCAATGTAAAAAGTTAAATAAATAAATTCATATTAACCAAAAAAAAGAAACTATATGTTAGTTTGAGAGATTTTCTTTGCAGGTTTATTATATCTATTGAGAGAAAGCCAGTTGTAAAAACCAAGAAGTTATTAAGGCCATTTAATTAGTTATTTGATCTTATTCCAAAGCTTTCACATAATCTATAAACTTTAAAGGAGTGAGGTATGGTATACAGAGCAATGTCTTGGCTTAATTATAATGAGTTTTTATATCCTGCATGGTGAGAAATAGTCATGAGGCAATGTTAGTTCATCATAGGGTAGACAGGAAAGAGCATTTTAGAAAAATAAATTTAATATAAAAGTGAATTTTAGCCATAATGTGATAGTGCTTAATCTTTTTGTCATGAAAGGTGAGTTTAATTTATATCATGAAAGAGAAATACAATTTGGGTCTTAACGATGGATATAGAGTTCTAATCAGAGGAATTATAGTAAATAACTAATGAAATACGTGTTGTATTAGAAATTTCTAATTTCTTGATGTTGTCATTGATAGTTCTTCAATTATCATAGCAAAATAGGAATAGCAGAGGTACTTCATGAGACTTTTGGCTCCAAAATAACTTTCAGAATGAGTTTGTATTTTACCTTGAGAGAATTTCAGAGGCTTTTAATACTATAGATTGACTACTGATAATTGTTTTGCACCATAGATTTAAATCTAAATAGCATATAATGTTTAAAAATAGCAAATGACAGAACTAAGAACCATTCAATGCCAGAGGGGAGAAAGTTTGACCAATTAAAAGAGGGGAGTGATAATGAAAGAGAATAAATTTTTTTTAAAAGCTTTTAACTAGCTAAGATAAAAAAGAAAACCACATATTGTAGGCCATGTCTGATAAAGCTGGTTCAGTTCTTACCAAACTGAATGGACACCTCTAGTGAAAAACAAAAACATAATAAGACATCCATAGTACACACAGAGTTAACAAAAGTATGTTTAAATATCCCAAGAAAAGGGAAAGACAGACAAGGGAATAGATTTTTCAAATATATAGACTTCATTCTGCTGAATACAGCTTCCTTGTCTTGATGTTGGCTACGATACTGGTCTTTGGTCAGAAATCTAAGTATTTCTAGTCTCTCATTCCCTTACTATTTTGTACTTATGTAACCAGAAATCTATTTCAGTTGCCCAAATCTTATTTGCCTGATTCTATTAAGATATTAGAAGAATTCTGATACTTTTTCTAGAAAAGAAACCTAGTCTAATTTATATTAGGTAGGCTCTCAGGACTCTCCTTCTATCTCACTGTCAAATGGGGAAAACAAAACAAAATCAAATATCTTTGATAAAAGACTGATGTTTAAGGTGATATAGATGCACTCATACATGTATATAAAATGAGTAAATCAGAAATGGATAAATTATCAAAAATCAATGAATTGCTTTCAAAATCAAGCAAATTATGAATTTTTGTTTTTGAAAGATTGCCCCAAATCACTACTAATGGAAAAATTATAACTGTAAGGTTGTATACTTATATTCAGCAAATTGCAAACTCATAAAAATAACAAATATCCAATGCAAGAGAAAATGAAGTGAATATAGGTACAGTCATATACTACTGGCAGAACTGGGTGCTGGCACAATTTTTCTGCAAACATAGAACTTTATAAGGAAAGTGACGAAAATTTTCATATTTTTCTCCCAGAAAGCCTGTTAGGCTTTTTAATCAAGGAAGAGACAATTAGAAAGAGACATAATATATCAAAATGTGCATAGTACCTCTTTTTTCTTATAGAAAATCAAACAAGACAAAGTAAATGCTTATAGATTAGGTTTTGAGTGACTTAATTGATCATATGCAAACCTGATGAATATTCTTCATTTCATAGACAGGAGGATCATAGAATTAGAGTTGAGAGGAACCTTCACATTCTTCTAGTGCAAAAATCTTTATTTTACAGAAGCCCACATAATTGGGGGTATTACCAATTAACAAAAATGGAATTTAAAGTCAGGTTCACAAACTCAAAATCCACCATTCTTTAATGGAATATTACCTCAGGACAAAAGATAACACATATGAGATATTCACAGAAATACTGCAAAACTAATATGAAGTCATACCAAATGAAATACAATCACAAAACCAAGAAATACAATGTGTTTAATAGCATCATTGAAAACAAAATTAAGAACCATCTAATATTACACAACTGGGATAATTGAAAATGGTTGCAGAAAAATGTGAATGGGAACTGTTTTATAAATATATACAAATATATACATTTCTAAATATATATACATATGTACATATATATCTTCATTAAGATATTTATTCTCCATGTATTTTAACATGTTTTAACATATAGTATCATCACATTTTTGTCCATTTTTCTGGTGTAGAGCTAACAAATATGCTATTGGATTAAGTTATTGCTCAAATACAGTCAATTCTGTATTTCACCTCCTTGGTCTTAAAATGGAACTAACAATTAAAATTTATTCATATGTTCTTAAGCATTCTTTTATGAGATTGAATTGTCCTTCATTGTCAGAGATAATAAGATTTTCCTGATGGAGTCAGCAGGTGAATAAATAATATCCACATTGAAAAGGAGACCATTTCTCCAGGAAAACTATAGCATTGATTTGAGCAGTGGAAACTGAAATATTCAATGCATTCAATTTCCAAACTGACAGTGATACATGTATGTCTGATTTTTTCCCACAGAATTGTGTGGTAAGAACTTCTCATCTTTGAAGAAACCAGTCACTCATCCCTTCCCAGTTATCATGTGTGCTTGGTAGAGGGACAAGGTGCCCTTGCCTAGATATGGAAAGTGATACCCATGTTGCTTGATTGTATGTGTGATTACCGTTTGTGATTGCCCATTTCTCAAGAAAGTGAGTGATTTTCTGGTTTATATTATTTTTTAAAAGAAACACATTTTGAGGGCTCTGTAGAAGAAGTTACCCATTTACTCAAAAGGGAGCTGTGGAAGAAACTACATGAATCTCCATGGCAGAAAAATGTATTTGGGATCCCAATCCTGAGATAACTCTGAGGTATTATCTTTCAGGGTAATGTATCTTGCACAGTGTCTAGTGTTGGAAGACAATTGAGGCAATATATCACCTTTTATTATATGACTATGCTACAGAACATGTTTATATAAAGTAGTAGATTGTAATATTTCATCTGGTGACACAGCCAGCACACAAACAAGCAAAGAAAGAAAAATATCACATTGGTTTGTCTTTTACTGCTTTCTAGTAATTAAAAGCTTGAGAATTCCAGTTACGCACACATACATACATACACACACACACACACACACACACACACACCTCTGAAATTAAAAATGAAAGGAAATATTATTTTCCTGAAGCTTTGTCTGAATGTTTTCATATTTACCATGACTAGTGTAGTACCATATATTTGCTAAGCATTAAATAAATAGTAGAATAATGGATCTTGAAAAAAAAAGTAAAGATATACATTATTCATAATTTCACAAATGGCAGTTACAATCAAGGCAGTTCACACTTCTATGCCCATATCAGTGGAAAGTATCTCCACAGTCAGGGACTATTTTAAGTTAATAGGGAATACCACAATATGGTAATATTAAGGAAGACCTCTTCTGTCATGTGCTCAATCATCTCCATATTGAAGTTATAACACAGCATTGTTTTTGAAGAGAAAATGTAAAAAGGATAAAATCATCACTGGATAAAAAGCATCATATTACATATTAAAGGAGGAGGAAATAGTGAAAATGGGGAAAAATAACTAAAAAGAAAGACTGAAATTTTTCATGGAAGGAAAAAGAAAGAGACTGGTGATCTCAGCATATTAATAGAAGCTATATCCAAACACAGGCCCTCCATTTGAAAGGAAGGGCATATAATATTGTATAACATGATGATATGTATTGTAATTCTGATTAATACGTATGTGATTTAGAATCTTTGAACCTAAGATCACCAAAAGTTGTTGGTCAATTGTGATAAAATTTGCCTTTGATATTATAAGGTGTGTGTGTGTGTGTGTGTGTGTGTGTGTTCCAAGCATGTTATCTATATCTATATCCACATTGGTGTCCTAAAGAAGGTTTCAAGGAGGCATTGAGAGATGTCTCTGGAATCTTATCCAGGTCTCGCAAGGAAAATTTAATTCTAAATTGAAGGAAGAAGGAGTAGAATTGAAAGGGCTCATCATACTGTTCTCCTTTCAGAGAATGGGATACCAAATGAGAGTTATAGCTATATATCTCTGTAAATATCACTGATAAATGGGTGTGATTTTTTTGGTTCAAAGGCAAGAAGAACACTAAATATCCTCGTCATTGTCCCTTATTAGGGAAGGAGTGAATCAAAATCACATTTACAGTCTTTACTTCTTCCCAACAAATGCTAGTTGTGTAAGAGACTGTCACAATTAATCAGTAGGAAGTAAATTCATTAATCTAAATAGAAAATACAAATGTGATCAGGTTTAGAGACTAAAATATATGTATATATACACATATATATAGTCTTGAATTTATATATACATATATTCTTACATATAATTCAAGAATATGTGTATATATCTACATCTATCTAAATAGAAAAAGATATATAGATATAAGTTCTATAGAAGCTATAGTAAATGAATTAATTCACTAATAGCAAGATGTTTTCATTCAACTAAAGGGAAATTCAAAGAGTCTTGAGAGATATATTTAAAATCAGGGAAATATTTATATACAAAATCGTCTACATGTTAGCCACTTCTCAGTCTTTCATAACTCTATACTTTTCTAACTAAAAATAGTCTGGAACCAAATGGTTCTCCAAGAATGAAATATTGATTCTTTTTCAAAGCTATCATTTCAACTCTGCCATCCAGACTTTCATCTAGTGCCACATCATATTCACTTTATCAATTATGAATCATAAGTAATTATCAGGTTGCAAAAAGACTTAATCATCCTGGAGCGGCAGAACCCACAAATGGATGGGTTGAAACAATTTCCAGTCCAAGACAACTTGAAAGTTTGACAGAAAGGGTCTGTCCCCCCTGGGTGAGAGTGGAGTAGAGTATAGCGCAGGCAGCACCAGCAGTGAAAGCACAGACCAGATCCCAGAAAATCAGGACCAAGCCTTGAGAGTGAATGAATTAGTAGCTTCAGTGGCTGCTTCAAGAGACCTGAGTCTACAGAAGGTAAAGAAGTTGAACAACTGGTGACAAGGAGATTAAAGGGGTTTCTTTGCTTTCACTGGGGGAAGAATTCTGTTGCATTGTCCACACTGAGATCCAGGTTATAGTCCTGGGTGGTAGTGGGTGAGGAGGAGGACTAGCACATAAGAGCTTGAAGTCTCAGAGAAACATGGACCATCATCACAGTTCTAGAGCAAAAAACGATGACTGTTAATGCTCACCAATCCAACCACAGGAAAGGAGAGTAGTAAACACACCTCCCCTTAGATCATAACACCTTGGAAGAACTAAATACTTACAAGTCCCTAAAAGTACCTCTGAAAACAATGGCAAAAAACCCTTGAAGCTTAGGTAGTATGCCCTCCACCCTGGAAACAGAGCTCCACTTTAGTATAGAACTAAATTCAATAAAAAGGCTGAGAAAATGTTTAAGCAACAACAACAAAAACATTCTGACCATAGAAACTTATGGCAGTGACAAGGAAGATTAAAACATATAATTAGAAGATAGAAAAGTCAAATTTGCTACATTCAAAATATTCAAGAAAAATAAGAATTGCCCTCAAGCCATGAAAGAACTATAAAAGGATTTTAAAAATCAAGTAAGAGAGATAGAAGAAAAAATGGGAAAGGAAATGAGAGTGATGTAGTGACATCATGAAAAATGTCAATAGCTTGGTAAAGGAGGCACAGACACACACCAACAAAAGAAAATAACACAATAAAAAAGAGAATAGATCAAATCATAAATGAGCTACAAAAATGTAATGAGAAGAATTCTTTAAAAGCATGGAATGGAAAAATATATACAAAAACAACCACAGAAGAGAAGAATGACCTCCTTAAAATGAATAATTGGCCAAATGGAAAAAGAGGCATAAAAATTTGCTGAAGAAAAGCACTCATTAAAAATAGAATTGGCCAAATGGAAAAAGAGGGACAAAAGCTCATTGAAGAAAATAATAACTTAAAAATTAGAATAAAGCAAGTGAAAGTTAATGACTCCATTATATAACAAGAAAAAATAAAGACAAAAGAATATTTAAAAAATAGAAGAGATATTATAGCTTGACAGAGCCAAGATGGCAGAGTGAGAGTAACTACTCACCTAAGCTCTTAGACAACCTCCTTCAGATACCTATGAAAAGAGAATCTGACAGAATTTTGAAGGGGCAGAATCCAATAGGAGACAGACTGTGATAGATTCACAGCCAAGGACAGACTGAAATGTTAACAGGAAAGATCTGGTGCATGGGGCAGCACACAGAGAACAGCACACAAGCCATACTAGCATGTGCTTTCTGCAGCAAGGCCAAGCAGGAAGTACTGGGCTCTCTGAAGCAGCTGTCTCACTACGGAATCTCAAGCATATCAACCCAGGACAGGAGTTCAGCAGAATTGAGTAAGTGAGAGC
This sequence comes from Potorous gilbertii, assembly GCA_028658325.1. NCBI lineage: Eukaryota > Metazoa > Chordata > Mammalia > Diprotodontia > Potoroidae > Potorous > Potorous gilbertii. The sequence goes on from CM053769.1 coordinate 632,030,512, forward strand.
CATAGAACCCCAGGCATCTGCAGCAGATGCTACTGAGACTAAAAGTGTGCCGATTAAATGTCTGTAAGTCACCTACTTGAACTTCCAGGAGGCAAGATGGCAGAGTGATCAGTAAATGCTCTCCTCCTCCCCTTGTTGACCTTGAAAGACCCATAAAAATTTTCCCAGAAAATCCTGGAACAGTGGGATCAGCCAAAGTATTAATAGTCTATTAGCATGTGAGGCTAGGAAAATTGCTAAGCAGAGTCCCTCTTGCTGTGGCTGAAGGGGACCAGGGCAGGACAGGATTTATCCCAGGCAGCCTCAACTCAGCAAACCAGGAGGAGATCCAGAGTGCCAGGGTTGTATAGCCTGCAACCACAAACACCAGGACCCCAAGCGTGCCTCAGAACATCAGGGGAATCAGGAAGACACTAGAGCAGCCAAGATCACTAACCCCTTGGCTTGCCTATGCTCCAGCTTACAAGAGGAGACTTGCTGTAACTAGACCACCCCACACACACACTTAGTGTAGCTAGCACCAAGGTAACTCCAAGAAAACCCAGAAAGACCTCAGCTGGCTTCTGCTTTCTCACACCAACCACATCAGCTCCAGGTAAGCTGCATCATGTTAGCTTCTTCCTGAAAGAACCAGAGATCAAAACAAACAAAACCTCTAGTTCAAGGCACAAGAACTACGGGACAGAGTCCCTTGTACCCTAGAAGCAGAAATCTACTTTAAAAGTCAGAAGAGTGACCATCATCATCATTAGTAAAAAAGCAAAGCAGAAAAGAGAAGACTATAGAATCTTTCCATGGGGAAAAGAACCAAAGCATGAACATCAAAGAGGTAAGCATTGAGACTGTACATCCATCTGAAACTTCAAAAGGGAATATGAACTGGTCCAAAGCACAAAGAACATTCTTGCAAGAGCTGAAGAATTTTAGAAGCCAAATTAAAGAAATAGAACAAAAACTGGCCAATTATTTTAAAAAATATGAAAAATATATCACAGAAGAATTTAGAAGGAAAATTGGAAAAATGCAAAAGGAAGCACAAAATCTAAGTGGGAAAACTGGACAAATGGAAAAGGAAGAACAAAACCTAACTGCTGAAAGTAACTAATTAAAAGAAACAATTGGACAGGTGGAAAAGGAGATGCAAAAGTTAACTGAAGAAAACAATTTGACAAAAATTAGAATTGGGCAAGTAGAAGCTAATGGATCTGTGAGACATCAACAATAAGTCAAACAGAATCTAAAGAATGAAAAGATAGAAGAAAATGTCAAACATCTCATTGGAAAAACAACTGACCTGGAAAATAGATCCAGGAGAGAAAATCTAAGAACTACTGATCTACCAGAAAGCCATTATGAAGAAAAGAGCCTGGATAATATCTTCCAAGAAATCATCAAGGAAAACTGCCCAGAAGTCCTATATTCAGAGAACAAAATAGTCATCGAAAGAATCCACTGTTCACCTCCTGAAATGGATCCCAAAGTAAAAACATCAAGAGATGTCATTGCCAAATTCCAGAACTATTGAGTGAAGGAGAAAATACTAGAGGCAGTCAGAAAGAAACTCTTCAAATATTGAGCAGCTATAGTTATGATCACAAAGGATCTTGCAGGTTCAACATTAAAATATCAAAGGAATTGTAATATGATATTCTGTAAAGCAAAGAGCTGGGGCTACAACCAAGGATCAATTACCCAGCTAAGTTGAGCATAGTATGTCTGGCAAGGATTTGGACATTCAATGAAATAAGGGATCTCCAAACCTTCCTGATGAAAAAGCCAGAGCTCAACAAAAAAAATTCAATCTTTAAACACACATTCCAAGAGAGGCATAAAAAGGTAAGGAGGAGGAGAAATTGTTATTCATTATGGGCATACAGTTTTCATCCCTATAAGGGAAGATGATCCCTGTTAATCTTGAGAATTGTATATATAAAGAGATATACATAGATAGGTGGAGCAGGTATAAGGTAAATGTGTGAAGATAAAGATGTGATTTAAGGGTGTAAATGGATTATAACAGGACATGTGAAAAGGAGGAGTCAGAAAAGGGAAAATTACATCACAGGAAGAGGCTCAAAATTATATGACAGTAGAGAAAAAGAGGAGGGAGATAAGCATTGTTTGAGAGCTATTCTTATCTTATTTGGTTCAAGGAGGGAACAAGAAAATAAGTATAGAATTCTAAATAGCTCTATATGCAATAGGAGAGGAAAGGGAAAGGAAGGGAGGGGAGACTAAAAGGGAGGGAAGAAATAGTAAGGGTAAAGGGGAGTAAAAGGGAGTGGGGGCTGAACGAAGAAGGGAAGACTGAGGGAGGTGGTTTTCAAAAATTAAATCTCTATCGGGGAGGGGAATGGAGAAGGGAGAACTGAAGCACAAACAGGTCAGGGGGAAAGATGGAGGGAAAGACACACACAGTAATCAAAACTGTGAATGTGAATGCGATGTACTCTCCCATAAAATGAAGAAGTATGACAGAATGGATTGAAAACCATAATCTAACAATGTTTACAAAAAACACATTTGAAACATGGGATACACACAAGGTAAGAATAAAAGGTTGGAGCAGAATATGTTGTGCTTCAGTTGATATAAAAAAAAAAAAGCAGACGTAGCAATCCGAATCTCAGACAAAGTAAAAGAAAAAAGAGATCTAATCACAAGAGATAAGGAAGGAAACAATATCCTGCTAAAAGGCACCATAGACAATGAAGCAATGTCATTAATAAGCATATGTTCTCCAAGTGGTATACCGTCCAAATGTTAGAGGAGACGTTAAGGGAGATACAGGAAGAAATAGAAAGCAAAATTATACTAGTCGGGGACCTTCCCCTCCTCCTCTCTGAACTTGATAAATCTAACCTCAAAATAAACAAGAAAGAAGTTAAGGAAGTGAATAAAACTATGATATGACAGATCTTTGGAGAAAATTGAATGGGGATAGAAAGGAATATATCTTTTTCTCTGTGGTACATATCACATATACAAAAATTGACTATATACTAGGTCATAAAAACCTCATAATCCAGTGCAGAAAGCCAAAGATAGATAATGCATTCTTGTCAGATCATAATGCAATAAAAATATATGTAATAAAAAGCGATAGAAAGGTAGAGCAAAAATTAATTGGAAACTAAATAATATAATCCTAAAGATAGAGTGGGTTAAACAACAAATCACAGAAACAATCAACAAGTTCATTCAAGAGAATGATAATAATGAAAAAACCAATAAATCTTATGGGATGTTGCAAAAGCAGTTCTTAGGGGAAGTTTTATATCCTTGAATGCCTACATGAATAAAATAGAGAAGATGAGATCAATGAATTGTGAATTCAGCTGAAAACCCTTGAAAAAGAACAAATTGAAAATCTCTAATCAAATACCAAATTAGAAATACAGAAAACCAAAGTAGAGATTAAGAAAACTGAAATTAAGAAAAATATTGAACTAATAAATAAAGCTAAGAGTTGGTTTTATGAAATAACAAATAAAATTGATAAACCTTGGGTCAATTTGATTTAAAAAAAAAGAAAGCAGAAAACCAAATTATGTATGTCAAAAACAAAAAGGGTGAACTCACCTTCAATGAGGAGAATATTAAACAATAATTAGAAATTATTTTGCCTAACTGTATACACATAAATTCAACAATCTAAATGAGATGAATAATTATTTAAAATATATATACATATATGTATATATAAATTACCCAGATTTACAGAAGAGGAAGTTGAATACTAAAATAATACCATCACAGAAAAAAGAAGTTGAACAAGCCACCAACACTAGGAAAAAATCTCTAGGGCTGGACACATTTACAAGTGAATTCTATCAAACATTTAAACAACAGTTAATGACAATCCTATTTAGAATATTTGGAAAATTAAGGAAGAAGTAGTCCTCCCAAATTCAGTTTACACAATAAATATGGTTTTGATACCTAAACCAAGAAAAGTCAAGGCATAGCAAGAAAACTATAGACCAATTCCTCTAATGAATATAGATGCAAAAATTTTAAATAAAGTTTTAGCAAAAAGAATGCAGCAACTTATCACAAGAATAATACATTATGATCTTGGAGGATTAATACCAGGATTGTAGGGTTGGTTCAATATTAAGAAAACTATGAGTACTATTGATCATATCAACAGCAAAACTAAGAGAAACCACATGATTATCTCAATTGATACAGAAAAAGCTTTTGACAAAATACAACACCCATTCCTACTGGAAAAACTAGAGAGCATAGGAATAAATGGAACTTTCCATAAAACAAAAAGCAGTATCTACTGAAAACCTTCAGCAAGCATCATATGCAATGGGGGTAAGGTAGACACATTTAAAATAAGATCGAGGGTAAAGCAAAGCTGTCGATTATCACCACTGTTACTCAAAGTGGTACAAGAAATGTTAGTTGAAGCAATAAGAGAAGAAAAAAAATGAAGAAATTAGAATAGGCAAAGAAGAAACTAAGTTATCACTCCTTGCAGATGATATGATGATATGCTTAGAGAATCCCAGAGAACAAGTAGAATCTACTTAAAAAAAATAAACAACTTAGGCAAAGTTGCAGGTTACAAAATAAACCCAGAGAAATCATCTACAATTCTATATATTGCTAACAAAAGCTAACAGCGAAAGATAGAAAAGAGAACTCCTGTTTAAAGCTAAGGTAGACACCATAAAATATTTGGAAATCTACCTGTCAAAACAAACCCAGGGACTATATGAAGACAATTGCAAAACACTTTTCACACAAATAAATTCAGATCAAAGTAAGAGGAAGAACATCAGCTGCTCATGGGTAGGCTAAATAAATATAATAAAAAAATGACAATTCTAAGTAAATTAATTTACTTATCCAGTGCCATACCAACCAAACTATCAGATAATTATTTTCTAGAGGTAGAAAAATTAATATGAAAATATATCTGGAGGAACCAAAAGTCCAGAATATCATGGGAAGTAAAAAAAAAAAAATGTTAGGGAAGGTGACCTTGGTCTGCCAGATCTCAAATTGCGTCATAAAGCAACAATTATCAAAAACCCCTTGCTACTGTCTAAGAAACAGAAGTGTAGAGAAGGGGAATATGCTAGGTACTCAAGACATAGTAGTCAAAGAATATAGCAATCTACTCTTTGGTAAACCCAAGGATCTCAGCTTCTGGGATAACAACTCACTGTTCCACAAAAAAAAAATGTGGAAAAATTGGATAATCATGTGGCAGAAGCTGGGCATAGACCAATGCCTGACACCATAGACAGGAATAAAGCCCAAATGGGTACATGACCTTGGTATAAAGATTGATACTATAAACCGATTAGTGAAGCAAGGAATACTATATTTATCTGATTTATGGAGAATGGAGAAATTTTTGACTGAAGAAGAGATAGAAAACATTATGAAGTGCAAATTGGATAATTTTGAATACATTAAATTGAAAAGATTTTTCACAAACAAACCCAAACAAACCAAGACTAGGAGGGAGACAGAAAACTGGGAAAGAATGTTTGCAACTAATGTCCGTGATAAAGGCCTCATTTCTAAAATATAGAGAGAACTGAGTCAAATATACAAGAATATAAGTCATTCCCTAATTGACTAATGGTCAAAGATATAAACACGCAGTTTACAGAGGAAGAAATTAAAGTTATCTATAGTAATATAAAAATGCTCAAAATCCCTATTGATTAGAAAGATGGAAATCAAAATAACTCTGAGGTATTGCATCACATCTCTTAGATTTGCTAACATGACAAAATAGGAAGATGATAAAAGTTGGAGATGTGGGAGAGTTGGTACACTAATTCATTGGTGGATCTGTGAGCTGATCCAACCATTCTGAAGACCAATCTGACTATGCCCAAAGGGCTACCAAAATGTACATACCCTTTGAACCAGCAAAGTGCTTCTAAGACTTTACCCTCATGAGATCATAAAAATGAGAAAGTGTCCCATTTATACAAAAATATTTATAGCAGCTGTCTTTGTGGTGGCTTAAAACTGAAAATCAAGGGGATGCCCATGAAGTGGGGAATGGCTGAGTAAATTGTGTGTGTGTTCATCCTTCATTGCTGAAGAGGACCATGCCATCAGAAAAATGATCACATGACTTACACTTGACTTTGTTGTAAGTGAGTGAGGGCTGTGCTGATCACCAGCCTCACTTCCTGATCCATCTGAATCCAGTGACCAGATATTCATCAGGATGAGTGGAGATGAGCCATGATGAGGCAATTGGGGTTAAGTGACTTGCCCAATGTCACACAGCTAGTGAGTGTCAAATGTCTGAGGTGAGATTTGAACTTAGGTCCTCCTGACTCCTGCACTGGTGCTCTTATCCACTCTACCACCTAGCTGCCCCAAAATTGTGGTGGATGAATGTAATGGAATACTATTGTGCTAAAAGAAATCATGAACAGGAATACTTCAGAGAGCACTGGAAAGAGTTACGTGAACTGATGCTGAGTTAAAGGAGGAGAACCATGAGAACTTTGTACAAAGCAACCCCAATGTTCAAGGAATTTTTTGGGAAGACTTAGCACTTCATTGCAATGCAAACACTTAAAAAATTCAGATGGACTCAAGGCAAAATGTCTTCCATATCCTGAGAAAGAACTAAGGAATTTGATCACATAATGAGACAGACCATTTTCTTTAGTATTATGTTTTGTTTTGTTTTATGATTTCTCCCATTCACTTTAATTTTTCTATGCAACATGAGTAAGGTGAAAATATATTTAATAGGAATGTATGTGTAGAACCTATATAAAATTGTATGCTGTCTTGGGGAAGGAATGGGGAAGGAAGAGTGGGGAGGGGAAACAGTCAAAGATATATGGAAGTGACTGCAGAACACTGAAAACAAATAAAACAATTTAATTTCGAAAATAGAAGACAAGTGTAATACCTTATTAGGAAAAAAAACTGACCTGGTAGAACTAATAATCGAAATGCCTGTCTCAGCTGTAGCAACTGGAGCCACCTCCACAGCCACCCACTTGAGCCTCTGATCAGCCCCACCAGTCAACCAGCCTGCAAAGCAACTGGTTTGTGCCCTATACTTTGATATCTGGTTTCTGTGCCGTTCTGGACCCATGTCAGCTTCCACCATGGCTACTTCATCCAGTTCTCTCACTTGAACAAAAATATCAGGTAGATGTATCTGCATTTGCCTCAAGGGAACAAAGTCCTGGCCATGTACATTTGGATCCATGGCACTAGGAAGGGACTTCCAAGGTTGTAAAACTCAGACCCTATAAAGTGAACCAAAGAGCATCAGTGAATTACCTGAATGGAATTTGATGACTCTAGTACTTTTCAGTCAGAAGACTCTATCAGTGACATGTACCTTATTGCTGCTGCTATGTTCCAAGACCCCTTCCAAAAGGACCCCAATAAACTGGTTTTCTGTGAAGTTTTCAAGTATAACCACAAGCCTGCAGAGAACAATTTGAGGCATACCTATAAACAGGTAATGGATATGTTAACCAACCAAAATCCCTGGTTTCTTAAGGAGCAAGAGTATACACTTATGGGAACAAATGGATATCCTTTTGGTTGGTCTTCCAATGGGTTCTCTGGGCCCCAGAGTGTATATTATTGTGGTGTAAGAGCCAATAAAACCTATGGAAGAGATATAGCAGAAGCTTATTATTGTGCTTCTCTATATGCTGGAGTCAAAATTGAGAGGACAAATGCTGAAGCAATGGCAGTTCAGTGGGAATTCCAAATAGGACCATGTGAAGAAATTGAAATGGGAGATCACCTCTGGATTGTGTGCTTCATCCTCCAATGAGTGTGTGAAGATTTTGGAATGATTGCAATATTTGATCCCAAGCCAATCCCTGGAAACTAGAATGGAGCTGGTACCAAGATCATCAAAGAAGAGAATGGTATAAAGTTTATTGAAGAAGCCACAGAGTGAATAAGTAAGAGACACAAATATCACAACCTAGCTTATGATCCCAAGGCAGGTCTGTAGCATGTCCATTGCCTGACAGGATTCAATGAGACATTCAACATCAACAAGTTCTTTGCTGGAGTGGCACCCTATGCTGGCGTCTTGCTGAGTAAAATCCTCGATGACCTCCCCAAACACTGTGAATCCCCCTCCCTGATTCTGGCTTGTGTCTGGGCCCCAATCAAGCTCAGACTTGTGCAAGGTCTGCATCCTTGATACTTTTTCATTTTTTTGTGAGCTAAATGAACAAAAGCCTTTTCTTCTACCACCAGAGATTTTCTTGCTTGCTCTTCTAAAGGAAAGTTCGCAGCATAAAAACTTGTTGTGTAAACCAGTCAACACTCTTTCCATCAGATCTTTCTCATCCAGGAACTTGTCTCTGATTTTACATATAAGGGGAAAAATTGTAAGCAAGGCCTACCCTCTCCTACATATCCCTGCCAATTCTTTCCCTGGTCCTATTGGTATTCCTTGCAAACATCTTTCTAAATCTCTAGGTCCTCCCTGCTATAGTTCCATTTCCATTTTCACAGAGTTCTGTGCTTTTAGTCCATTCTCTCCCCAGGGAGGAATAGGGTAAATGCTCCTTTCCTGGGATACATATGTCTTCCTCTAAAGCCTTTTTGCCTCCAAATAGAGGTCTGATTTTTCACAATCCTATCTCCATGGCCATTTGTATATCCAATGCAACATTCAAAATGCCTATGGTGGCCATGAATGTGGCATCACAATTCTGAATTGAAAAATGAAAAGGAATCATCACATGGAAGACAAAATTAAAACATTTATTCAGACACCAGAGAGCCAAATCCCAGCACTGGAAAACCAAATCCATCATAGCAAAAAAGAAATCTATGCACAATAACAATGCCAAGGTCAACACCATCTCTGAGGCTTTCCACAAACCAGTTCCCTTAAATAAATCGTAAACAGGCTCCCTTAAGCAAAAATCTCAAACAAGATCTCTCACTCACAGTAACCAACTGACTGCTTTTCTCTCTCCCTCAATTCTGATTGCTCTTACCAAATTTTCTCTCAGCTCTGCTCTAGTTCCACCTCTTCCTATACCACCCTTACTGCTCCACCCCTTCCTGTTCCACCTATTCAGCAAAATCCTCTGTCACATATGACTAAGAATTCCATATGATTTAAACACATCACATAGGCTTATTAATGGATGGGAAAGACCTTCCCATTAAGAAGCAAAATTACATTAACTATAAGCAAAATTGCATTATCCGTAAAAGATAACTGGGGAAAAATAAAATATCAAAAAGAGAAATGAGAGTACCACAGATAAACCTAAATTAAGTACAAAAGAGATAGAAAATTGGAGAGATAATAGATTAGAAATTCAAACACAACCTCTAGGAAAATTAAATTTAATGTAAAACTTTTTTATTCATTTATTTTCAGTGTGCCAAAATCACTACCATACAACCTGGATTTTTTCTTTCCCTCCATCCCCCTCCCTTCCCCTGACCTATCCACTCCTTCCGTGAGACAGTATAAAATTTTATGTAAGTTCTACACATACATTCCTTTTAGTCACGTTGCATAGAAGAATTAAAATGAATGGGATAAATCATATAATAAAACAAAACATAATACAAAGCAAAACTATCTGCTAAAATCTGCAGTTGAATTCTATAGTTCTTTCTCTGAATGTGGATGGTATTTGACCTTAAAAGACCATTGTGAATTTTTTAAGTCTAGCATTGCAGTGAACTTCTAAGTCTACTAGAAAAAATCTCCCACACTGTGGTTGTTGCTGTATACAAAATTCTCCCAGTTCTGCTAATTTCACTCACCATCAGATCACATAGGTCTCTCTAGGCCTCTCTGAAGTCATTCTGTTCATCATTTGTTAAAGCGCAGTAGTATTCCATTACATTCATATACCATCATTTATTCAGTCATTCCTCAATTGATGGGCATCCCCTTGATTTTCAGTTTTTTGTCACCACACGGAGGGCTGCTATAAATAATTCTGTACATGTGGGACCCTTTCCCATTTTTATGATCTCTTGGGGATACAGTCCTAGAAGCAGTGTTGCTGGGTCAAAGGGTATACATATTTTTGTAGCACTTTGGAAATAGTTCCAAATTGCTCTCTAGAATGCCTGGATCAGCTCATAGCTCCACCAACAAAGAGTTAGTGTTCTACTCTCCCACATTTTCTCCAACATTATTGTCTTCCTGTTTGGTCACATTAGTCAATCTGATAGGAATGGTGTGCTACCTCAGAGTTGTTTTGATTTGAGTCACTTTATTCAATAATTGTTTAGAGTATTTCATCATATGACTATAGATATCTTTAATTTCTTCCTCTGAGAACAGCTGTTAATATCCTTTGACCATTCATCAACTGGAGAATGATGTGTCTTCTTGTAAATTTGCCTCAGTTCTGTCTGTATTTTAGAAATGAGTCATTTATCACGGATCCTAGTGGCAAAAATTCTTTCCTTATTTTCTGCTTCCTCGTTATCTTAGTTGCTTTGGATTTGGTTTTGCAAAAACTTTTCTCTTCTTTAGTCCCAAACTCTTCCTTTCTCCATAAATCTGATAAATATACTATTCCTTGCTCCACTAATTCACTTATAATATCAATCTTTACACTTAGATCATGTACTCATTTGGACTTTATTCTTGTGTACAGTGTCAGGCATTGTTCTATCCCCAGTTTCCACCAAACTGTTATCCAATTTTCCCAGAAATTTTTGTCGAACAGTGAGTTATTATCCCAGAAGCTGGGGTCCCTGGGTTTAGCAAAGAGTAGATTGCTTTATTCATTGCCTACTGTGTCTTGAGTACCTAGTATATTCCCCTTGTCTATCCTTCTGTTTCTTAGCCAGCATCAAGTGGTTTTGAGAATTACTGCTTTACAATACAATTTGAGATCTGGTAGAGCTAGGCCACCTTCCCTATCATTTCTTTTCATTCATTCTCTTGGTATTCTGGAACTTTTGTTCTTCCAGATGAACATTGATATATTTCTCTAGTTCTAGAAAATAATTATCAGATATTTTGACAGATATGGCACTAAATAAGCCAATTAATTTAGGTAGAATTGTCATTTTTATTATATTGGCTCAGGCTACCCATGAGCAACTGTTGCTTTTCCATTTATTTAGATCTCATTTTATTTGTATGAAAAGTGTCTTGTAATTGTGTTCATGTAATCCCGGGATTTGCTTTGGCAGGTAGAGTCCCAAATATTTTATAGTGTCTACCCTAGCTTTAAATGAGATTTCACTTTCTATCTCTTGCTGTTGGGCTTGGTTAGTAATATATAGAAATGTAGAAGATTTATGTGGTTTTATTTTGTAACCTGCAACTTTGCCAAAGTTGTTTATTATTTCAAGTAGTTTTTTACTTGAATCTCTGGGATTCACTAAGGATACCATCATATTACCTGCAAATATTGATAACTTAGTTTCTTCTTTGTCTATTATAATTCCTTCAATTTCTTTATCTTCTCTATTCTCTCCTGCTAAAATTTTTAGTACCATATTGAATAACAATGATGATAATGTACATCCTTGTTTCACCTCTAATCTTATTGGAAATGCATCTAGGTTATCTCAATTGCCTATCATGCTTGCTGAAGGTTTTAGTTAGATACTGCTTATTATTTTATGGAAAGTTCCATTTATTCCTATGCTCTCCAGTGTTTTTAATAGAAACGGGTATTGTAGTTTGTGAAAAGTTTTTTATGCATCTATTGAGATAATCATGTGGTTTCTATTAGTTTTGTTATTGCTATGATCAATAATGCTAATAGTTTTCCTGATATTGAACCAGATCTGCAGTCCTCATTTGAATCCTATCTGTTCATAATGCATTATTCTCATGATAACCTGCTGTATTCTTTTTTGCTAAAATCTTATTTAAAATGTTTGCATCTATATTCATTAGAAAAACTGGTCTATAATTTCCTTTCTCCATTTTGTCTCTTCCTGGCTCAGGTATCAAAATCATATTTGTATCTTAAAAAGAATTTGAGAGGACTCCTTCTTCCCCAATTTTCCCAAATATCTATATAATATTGGAATAAACTGTTCTTTAAATATTTGATAGAATTCATGTCGAAATCCTTCTGGCCCTGGAGATTTTTTTCCTAGGGAGTTCATTGATGGTTTGTTCAATTTCTTTTTCTGAGATGGAGTTAAGTATTCATCTTCCTCTTCTGTTAATCTGGGCAATTTATATTTTTTATAATACTCATCCATCTCATTTAGATTGTTGAATTTATGGGCACAAAGTTGAGCAAAGTAATTTCTAATTATTATTTTAATTTCTTCCTCATTGGACGTGAGTTCATCCCTTTCATTTTTGTTATTGGTGATTTGGTTTTCTTCTTACTTTTTTAAAATCTAATTAACAAAATGTTTATCAATTTTACTGTTTTTTTCATAAAACCAATTTTTTGTTTTTTATATTGGTTCAATAGTTTTCTTAATTTCAATTTCATTAATCTGCCCTTTGGTTTTTAGTATTTCTAATTTGGTATTTACTTGGGGATTTTCAATTTCTTCTTTTTCAAACTTTTTCAACTGCATCCCCAATTTATTCATTTCTTCTTCCTCTATCTTATCTATGTAGGCATACAAAGATATAAAGCTTCCCCTAAGAACTACTTTTGTGGTATCCCATAAGATTTGATAAGTTTTTCTCATTATTGTCATTCTCTTGCATGAAGTTGTTGTTTGTTTCTATGATTTATTGTTTTAAGCCACTCTTTCTTTAAGATTAGATTATTTAGTGGGATCAAACTATCCCTCTAATCAAATCCCCAATCAAATCATGTCTTTTGAAGCATCTCATAAAATCCTCAGCTTCTGGCTTTTCTGGATATGGTATCTTAACACTTACATAGGCTTAGGTAAGAAAACTGTCTTTCCTCTGGCACTGTTGATATTCCAATCCAGTCCTTTATCCAATCTTCCTTTGTACTTAAATAGCAAGGACAGTCCTATCCATTAGCTTGGGCTAACCTAAAGAAGATTCTTTCCTGTCGGTAAACCCAGCAATAGGCCATGTCCCAATACAGAGGTACCTAATATCTAATTCAGTCCCTATCTAAATTGAAATATACTGGGTTTTTTTTCCTTTTCTTCCTCTGAGGAGTCTCAGCCCCTGTGGGTGGGACTCTTTTGTTGACAAGTAAAATACACATTCTATACTTGTAAAGATAAAAGTAACCAAGTAAAGTGTGGAATATTTTAATTGCAAACTTTTCTCAAAACCAAGAGATATCCTGGAGTCACCTGGACAATCCCTCACTTCTTTATTCTTCTGTATAAAATCCCATCTCCCCAATTCTATCTTTAAAGGAGTGAGCTGACTATGCAAACATTCTCTTGGTGATTGTTTTTGTTAATTCTATTAATAAAGTTGTTCTAATTTTTCCCTAATTTTGGTGTCTAGATTTGACCCTATATTTGTGGATAGAACCTAGGAATGTGACAGTTCATCATCTCCTTCCCTTCTCCCCCCCACCACAGATATATCATAAAATATGATACTTCTGAGTATACAATTTTGGAACCTAAAAAGGAAGACAGGAACCATTGGGGCCACTTCTAATCACCAAGCTCTTGAAAGTGATTTTTTAATGGTGTTGTGAAATTATACATGATTAGGTAAGTCGTTTATCACAAGAGGGAAGTGTTATCTCTTGAGATAGGAAAACTATAAAAATAACATTATTTTGGCAATCCAAACATGAATGATTTCTGTGTCTGGTTTTAACCTGTGAAGTAAGTGTTTTGGTAAATTAAGAAAAATACCACTCTTTTCTTTCAATCACCTTCACTTTTTTGCTCCTGAAATGGACTTGCTTGAAAGAGCACATACTATCTGAAAGATACTATAGCATTGACTGGCCGCTATTCAGAGAATGGCAGACAGCCAATAAATCATTCAGCAGAATTTCCTGTCTCTCCAGCAGGGCTTACAACATTTACCATTTCTTCTTTCAAGTGTAAGTCCATTGAAAATGTCCATTCCACTGAAATTTTTATATCCTAAGCTCCCAAAGATAGAGAAGCCTTTCCTAATTAAATTATTTTTTATTTGAATCTTCCATATTCACATAATGTAGAATTCGCTTACAAAGTCCATGTAAGAGGAATCAAATATTGAGAATGTGAGGAGAATGCATATTTACAGATAGTTCTTGCTATGTTATTGCACCATTTTAATCATCTTGTGGGTAGGCAGCAAAACCTCTCCCCCAAAATCCCAGGCCATGAACAAAATTGTGGGAACCACAGAGCACAGCAGCAGTACCTGTGTAGTTCAGACTCAGGGATCTTTTGCTCCAGGCACTGAAACCCCTCAGTGAAGTCACTCAGGATGTCAGAATGTAGAACAATGGAGGAGACAGAGCCACATGGAGCTGACTGAGGGAAGCAGGATTTTATAGAAAGGTCCACTTAATGTAAGTGTGACCTATCTGTACTTCTCAGGGACAACTCACCTTAAAGTGCTTCTTACTACTATTCACTTCAGAGAACAATAGGGCCCACCAAGGTACTTTAGAAATTCAGTTCAATTAATTCAGTTCACTGAGGTAAGATGCAATTCAGTGCAATGCAATTCATAATCATTTATTAAACCTCTACCATGTGCCAGGCACTGTGCTAAGCACTTTGCAAATATTATAAGGGCAACAACAACTAAAACAAAACCAGTTAAACACCTAAATAACCAGTATACTTAAGTATGCATTCTACTGGAGGAAAACATTAGAAACAAGCAAATACAAAATGGATATTAAATAAATACAAAATATTCATTTGGGGAATGGCATCAGTTATTGAGGGGATCAGTAAAGGTCTCATGAATAAAGTAGCAGATGGACTGAACCTGGAATGGTAGCAGAGTTCCAACAGGCATATGTTGGGGAAAGGTTGCATATGTATGGGGAGCAACAAATAGAACAATCTGAGTCAAGCATATGCAGACATGAGTTTGAAAGTCCAAATGAGACCATCACCTGGATAAGTAGCAACTAAGTTTATTATAAGAAAAAGTAAAGGAATGAATGCCAGAATGTCTCTCCACAGAGTACAGAGGAGTTCTGTTACTGCAGGCAAAGCCTGAGACATATAGAAGTTTCAGCAAAATTGGGAGTATTGGGGAAATAGAAGGTACAGTCCCTTACGGAAGCTTCAAGAACAAGAAAGCTGGATGTTTTTGTTAATAGAGAGGAGTAGTCTGCAAACAGCAGAATGGGTTTCTGCCAGAGCCAGCTCAGTACGGGAAAGTCAAAAGTAAGGAAGTGAAGTGAACCCAAAGGAACCTGATATGTCAAGGCTAAAGAAGGGTCAGATCACTTATCAACTAACCCATTCTTTCTTTAGCCTTTTCCATCATCATCGTCCAATCCTATGGAACAAAATAACTCAAGGAAGTCAGAGAAGTTAATTTCAGGTGTATATCCACAAAGAGGGTGCACAAGAGGGAATAAAGTGTAATCATGCTGAAAAAATCGATGGAAAATTAATTCTGTCTTTACAGACTTCAAGTGCTATTGCTATTCTACAGGAAGCAGGACCCCTTTTAGACCTAGCTAGTTCATCTATGGCAATGTAGGGAAAGCAAGCCCTGTTTCCAGATATTATTTTAAATCTTTTAATGCTGTACATGGAAGATAGCTTTGGAATAGGGTGTTCACTTTATAATAGCTAACTTCAGACCCTGACTTAAACCTTCCAAAAAAATAGAAAACTATTTTATACTTTCTGAACTATTTAGATTGAACTGTACAGTCACTTATTTCTTAACCCTGGGGATTATGTTCTAATTTAAGTCAAAATTTTTACAGCCTGTGTTGCCTTATGACGTTTTCCTTGGCCATAGGCTCACCTATTGACCACTTGGTATACTAAATACTGTTTTGTTTTGTTGGTTTTTTAATCTTTTTTTGCTTTGTTTTTTTTTTGCTTTACTTCTGTAACTATGCCACCCTGACTTCTCATTAAGTAATGAAATGTAGAGAAGGGAAGAACAGTGAGATGAAGCATAATATTGAAGTTTCACTGCCCTGACCTCTTCACCCTTCGTCCCAGAAATAGATACCACATACACTAAACTGTTGAGTTACAATAAATTAATTGTCATTTCACCATGTCTGATTCTTCGTTACCCCATTTGGGGTCATTTTTTGCCAAGGATACTGAAGTGGTTTGCCATTTTCTTCTCCAGTTCATTTTACAGATAAGGAGATGAGAAAAACAAGGTTAAATGACTTGGCCAGGGTCACACAGCCAGTAAGTATCTGGGGCCAGATGTCAATTCACAAATGTAAGTATTCTGGACTCCAGACTCAGCAATATATCCCACCCAGTGGCCGCTAAATTAATTGCAAGAAGCATATTTATATCAACATGAGGAAGACTAAGCTGTAACTAAGAAACAATTCTCAAATACTATCCAATATTCGAGGTGACTCTCCAGCAACAATAACAGTACAGATTTCCTATAGTCTATCTTCAGTTATTTTTTAAAATCTTTTGCTTAAATGGATTTGGAGATGAGCTGGTTTTGCCTCTGTACTGATGACAGCTATCACCATAACAAACTATTTCAAAGATTTGTAAGGTAGGAATCATCATTGGCACTTCCCTCTCCTTCACCACTACATATCCAATCAGTTTCCATGTTTCATGAATTGTATTTCATAAAATCTTCCTCACTGGTTCCTTTCTCTCCACTGATATGATGAACATGATATTCTAGTGTGACTGCTTGCTGAGCCCCTTTCAGGGTTACGCTTACACCTTTGGTGTTCACACATTACCCAGCTCTTACCTGTGGGTCCAAGAAGCAAGAGAATGCACAGCAGCCACACTGGTAAAATCAGCTCTGTAGGCAAGCTAAATCAGATTGAGGTTAACCACAGGCCTCAAAACTATTTGTGAATTAGGGGATCTCTACTACAAGCCTGTAAAAACTTCTGGTTAAATGAATGAATGAGAAAAATTTGTTCCAATGGTCATGAACGCAGCTGAAGCAGGCACTGTGGAGCATTTAGAGCTTGGTTAAATATCAAAGATACCAAGGTTATCCACCGAATCCCAAGTCATTGCAGGTCATCTTGACTTTGTCCTGACACTGGACTTCATTGACTCTGGAATATCAGAGCTGATGACTTTGTGCAACTCTGTCTCACTTAAATTCAATTTCACAAATCAAGATATCACTCATCATTCACTATTTTGCTCCACCATTGTTATGTCATTGATTTTCTTCAAAAATGAAGAGCAAACAATAGTTAGTTCAGAACTTAATTATCACAAAACGTTGAAAATCTCCTTTTTTAAATATTCTCTTAGTTGAAATATTGTGAATCTGCTAATCTCTTCATTTGTCATCAGTTCCTCTTCATCATGCCCCAACCAGAATAAACTTTTCACCAGGATAAACTCATCACCAGAAATCTCATCAATGGTGGAAATTGCTTCAGCTTTGCTATTTGCTATTTGCTTGGCGATATAATAGCAAGCACCCAGGCATACACAGGAAGGCCTGCTGCATGAGTTCTTAGATCTGCTTTTCTAAGCAAAGCAACCTTAAAAAGGGCAAACAGTCTTACTTAATCAAACACATATATCTTTCATTTATTTGTGGGAGTGGGGAATGGGGAATCAGCACGCTGGACTTCAGAGAAAATACAAGCAGAAATTGCAAACAGAAAGAACAAGCTGTCTGACCATAGAGAATACTTACATATTGAACAGAAAGAGAAGCACTAACACCACTGTTTTCAAAGCCTGGGTACTCTTGCCTACCCAGACTCTTATCTGGCCTAATCACACAAATACTCTTCCAGTGATTTGAGATGAAAAGCAAAACCTCACCTCAGAGTATAAATACACTTTTCATAGCCAAGGGCATGACCCTCTTGACTCACTGCCTCATTAGCAATCAACAAAAGGTGTGGGCCTACATTCAAAATAAGCCTCCCTTAATCTAGCTACCTGAGGCCTATTAATGGGAGAGGAATATTTTTAACTCCTATTACCAGAGGTCTTGAGAGTAGAGTGAAAAAACAAACAAACAAAATCTCCTCCCACAGCCACTCTTTATAAAGGGCTCAAAATCCTTTCCATCTCTATTTACCACCAACTTCTATTTTCACTGGACCATCATCATGTTAATCATGTCATCACCATCATCATCATCATCATGTCTCTATTGGGTATACACTGGCACCACACCATCCCCCTCGCCCATCCTTTCACCTTCTTTTTGCTCACTGTCTTCTCCTATTTAATTGAAGACTCATTGACGGTAAGGACCACCTCCCCCTCCCCCAGCCCCTAGCCATATGCTTCCCCAGATCTTAGCACAGTGCCTGGCACATGGTAGATAATCATATTGTATTATATTGTTTTGTAATTGGCCTCCCTACATCTAGTCTCTCTTTTCCCTGATTTATTCTCTATCTAAGCATCAAATTTATAGTCCAAGTCATGTTGCTTTTTTCTTTTGATCCACAAGTTTCAATGCTTTCAAATTGTCTCTAGGTCAAAATAAAAACTGATATGCATTTTTTTGGCAATCTCATCCCTATTCTGGCTTCCCAGCACGATTTTAATTTATTGCCCTTAACCCACTCAATGTATCAACTTGCTTGTTATCTGTAAAAGGAAATCTAACTCCCCATTTCATGGCTTTTTATGGGCTGTCCCTTATATTTGAAATGTTCTCAATCTCCTCTGCTTCATGGAATTAATAGCTTACTTCACAGCTCAGTTCATATGCACTCCCTAGGAGAACCATTTTTTTCTCTCCTTCCTAACAAAACTCATTAGATCTACTTTTTATAGTCTTATATTTTGTAGCCTACTTTTGACACATAATGGCTAACCCTGGGAAAGTCACTTAACCTTTCCTTGCCCTAGGCTAATTTCAAAGTCTATGAGGTGCAGAAAAAAATGCCAATTTACGTTTGTAGAATCAATTTTCTCATCAGAGAATTCCTTACATCAATGAAATCTCAGTTCCAATCCCAACCATCTCTATTGCTATCCTTATATCTATTTAATCTGTGTATGGATTGTATCTTTGAATTGAATGTAACTGCTTGAGGGTAGGAGCGATCTCATTTTGTGTTTTCATTTTCAAAGCCTAGTACAATGCTTAGCATATTGCTAAGTGAATTAATTTATTTTCATTGAAATGCTATGGATGAGGTATTTGAATTGCAGAGGATTCCACATAGAATTTCACAGGTCTAAGTTGGTATTTCATTACACTTTGAAAATATTTGAAGGAGTAGAGCAGAGAATAGAAAATAGTAATGACAGTATTAAGATGGGAGAAAAGTCATATGGGAAAGGGGATCCATTGGATATGTGTTTGTGTATATGTGTGTGGGTTCAAGACATTATGTGTGTATGTGTGTGTGTGTGTGTGTGTGTGTGTGTGTGTTTAAAATGATTACCTGGTGCACAGCATTGAGATTATTTTCAATTTTTTTTCTTGTTAAACATGTGCTCAAATTGAAGCAGATGGTAGATGAAATTTAAGGCCACAATTTTCTTACTTAAAATACAAGCTGAAAAGAAAACAATATTTTCTAATAAATACATTTTAGTACTGCTTTATGATCCTGAACACTAAGAAGATTTTTTTATAGAAAAAAATTAAACACTTTTGTTAATTGATGCAATTCAAGCAATGAGCATAATCTGTTGTTCTTCTATTTTTGAGGAGGAGCAATGACATTACAGGGTGAAGTCTTGATCTGTGTGTGAATTGGACTTAAGTGGGACAGAGTTGCACAAAGTCATCAGTTGTTCTCCCTCTTTCAGTTTTCAAAGTCCAGTGGCAAGACAAAAGGCAGGATGAGTGGCAGTGACCTTGGATACAGTGGATAACCTTGGTTTCTTCAATGTCTAATCAAGCTGTAAGTGCTCCACAGAACCAACTTTAGTTGCATTCATGGCTGTTGGATCAAATTGTTCTCATCCTTCATACAAACCGGGGAAGTCTTCACATGCTAGCAGTAGACATGCCCCTAGCTTGCTAACTTGTTTAAGGCCTATTGGTTACTGCTGAGCCAATTTCACCAGGTTGTGATAGATGTGCATGCTACAGCTTCTTGGAGCCACAGGGAAGGAAAAAAAAACCATCATTCAATTCTCTAGGGGAAGGAAGGTCCTGGGGAGAACATCCAAATAGGAATAACCTCTTTCCAGTTAAGCATCTGATGATTGGTTAATAGTGTCTGAACTATTCCTGCCTCTAGACTCTGGGTCACTAACTTTCAAAACCCAAGCAAGTTTATTCCAATTGTTCATGACACACTGATTTTACTGCTTCTGTCCTACCTAGCTTTTAGATAAGAACTCAAAGACTAAGCCTAACCATGATGATATAGACATCCTTATACTGACATATTCAGAAGCTTACTTGTTTGCATTCTGCCTCTGCTTTAATTAATCCTGAGGATAGAGAAGAGATATACAAAGTCATTAAGTGAGCTATTATTGCCAACAACTGCAGAAAATATTTTCTCCACAGATTGATAATATGATAGTGAAAAGAGTGCTAGACTTTGAGTCAAAGGATGCTTCAGACCAAATTTCACCTGTGATACTAGCTTTGGGACCATGAGGAAGTCATTTAATCTCTGAGCTCTGAAGTCAGCAAGTCCTTTGTTCCCATTCTATTTCACACACTTTCTTGCTGTGTGGTCCTGGGACAATCACTTAACCTCTCTAAGCATCAGTTTCTTCATCTGTAAAATGAGGGACATGGACTCTCATAGGAAGCCTCTAGCTCTAAATCTATAACCCTATGTGTTTCCACATCTATAGAATGCAGTTAATATCTCTCAATGATTACCTCAAAAGATAAAATGATGTATAGATCTTGTGAGACACTGTTATTTACAGCACTCTCACATATTTAAGCTCTATAAACACCAGACCCCTTCATGCCTTCCTAATCTAAGCCACACTCTTTCTTCTCAGGCTTACTGTGGCCTGGACTTCCTAATTTCTAATTAATTCCACTGGACACTTTAGAATCCATGTTCTGTTCTCAACAAACTTCCATACATGTTCTAATTTTTCAGAAGGGATTATTTGACTTTCGTTTTTGTATCACCAGAACACTGCACTGTTTGAAATACACAGTAGATATCTAATAAATATTTGTTGATTGAATGATTGATTTGATCTTTTTGCTTTAATGAAAATGTAATATAGCTTTCAAACAAAAATAATTTGTCTCCTTTAACCCTGTCCTTTGCTGGTTTCTCTTTCCACTCCCCTTGGCTCAGGAGGAGGGAAGGAAATGTCCCTTACTTCCAATTGCCACTTCAGGACCCTTCTACCATCCTTTTGAAGACCATGAAATTCAGCTATATATCATTTCTCAGTCAATTTTGCTGTTATATATTACTCTCCAAGGGGTTCTCTTAACTTTTTCAATGAATTTAATAACTGATTTCTGAATCTTCCCTATATTCTGTTCCTACCACTGTCTTTGGGGAATTTAATTATCTATCAGATGACTCCTCTAGCTGATTGATGCTCAGTCTACTCAAGTCGAATATAGAATTTGCTATACTTTGCTATCTTTTGGAAAATATAACTCATCAAATACTCATGAAGGTGAAATTCAGTACTCTTACCATAATTTCTCTTTCCACTTCTCTCTGTTTCTCAGAATTTTTCTCATAAGTAACCTTGACCCTAGAGTTGGCCACATGAATGTATCATTATATACTAAGATCTCTTACCTGTTCCAGACTTCCACTTTTTTAAGTCTAAAAATTCTCATCCTTAGTGACCTTTACCAACCCATCTTTCCTCATACTCCCAAGCTACTGACAACAATAGAAAATCATTCAATTCACATAAAATTATATAAGAAAATTTTCTCATATAGCCTGAGCTGGGACCTTCTTTTTGCTTTGGAAACATTCTATTCTGTTCTTGATTCTATTTTACCCTTGCTCCTGGCTGATACATCTTAACATTCTCCTTATTCTTATTTCTTTTCTTCTTTCCTCTCCTATGTGTAAGCTTGAGTCTACCCCCACTTAATGCAGAAGCACCTACTTCACTAACAACATTTATTGATTTTTTTTTATTTCTATTATCTTCCTGCCATGTCCCTCTCCTCCATTTCTAAATACCTTTTCTTCTCTCTCCTCCCTTGCTACAAAAATGGAAGAAAATGCATCTTTTCTCCTTACCAAGGCTAATCCTTATATCTGAGCTTTTTTCCAAATTAGTCTCTTAAAGACTTTGTTCTAGATTCATGTTCTTCCCTTTTTTCCTCTCACCCCACCTCCATGAATCATCAGTCTTTCTGTTTTTCACTGGCCTCTTGCCATCTTCCTATAAACAGATTTAGGTCTTATAGTATTGGAGAACTACCAGGACTTAGAAGTAGAAGAGGTCTGAAAGATAAAATAATCCCATCGATTTACAGAGGAGGAAACTAAGGCACAGAACTTTAAAATAATTTAATCACGGTGACATGGACTTTAAATGACAAAGCCAGTATGCAGCTCAAGGTACTCGCTATAAATCTGACTCAATTGTAACACAACACCCCTTGGAAGCTAAATGGCACAGTAGTAGAGTATTGAGCCTGGGATCAGAAAGACCTGGATTCCAATCTGGCCTCTGACATTTACTAGCTATTTGTCCATAGGCAAGTCACTTCTCCTCTATTTGCCTCAGTTTCCTAACCTGTAAATGGTCACTATAGTGGGAGCTACCTCCCAGGGCTTTTGTGTGGATAAAATGAGATGACATTTAAAATGCATTTGACACAGCACTTGACACACAGTAGGTGTTTCCTTCTTTCCATCTTTATTTCCATCCTTCTTTTACTTTAAAAAAATCTGAGAGAAGATTCTGAGGAGATGGTAGAATAAGTCAGAAAATTTATAGCTCTTCAGATTTCCCCCACAAACAAGACAAAATAGTGCCCCAGGCAAACACAGACCAATAAAAATAAACAAGAGTTGGGGCAGAACCTAGTCTTCCGGGGGCCATCAGAAAAGATCAGAAGAAAACCTGTGAAATCTAAACACCTCCAGGCTAGCTCCTCAGAAAAAAGCAAGTGGCAAGCCCTCTGGCTAGCTGTCTTGATTGGTAACTTTGGTCCAAGCCACAGGAATGTTCATCTCCACTACAGTCTATAGAATCAGATCTCTAAGCAGAGGAAAACTGAAGAAATTTCTCCTGATAAGGGACACCTTCTCTGCCAAGACTTGACTCTGGGCTAGGAGGAACCAGTGCACCCCTGATGAGCTCAGCAGCAGTGGCACAGTAGACACAGGTGGTGGATAGTTCCTGGAGGATGAAGTTCTTGGTTTTGGGTCCAGGGGAGAAGTGAAGGAGCTCCTGAGACCAGAGGTCCAATCTGCTATAAGTCACTACTAGAAGTGATTACAACACTTAAAAAAAATGAAGAGGAAAAGGAGAAATCACCCAGCCATTAAAAAAAAGCTACTATTGCAATAGAGGGAACTCGTATTTGTGTTCAGAAGATAGTTTTATTTATTTAAAAATAAATAAAACAATAAAAACCTCTCCTGTTCCAAAGAGTAATGTCAAATGGTCACCTACCCAAAAAGAATTCATGGAAGATCTTAAAAAATGATTTTAAAAATCAAATTAAAGAGATTGAGGAAGTATCGTTTTTTTAAATAACAATCCAAGAAAAACAAGATGATTATGAAAAAGAAAGTCAACCAAATAGAAGAGGTGATTCAGAATCTTAAGGAAGAAAACAAATACTTGAAAATTAAAATTTGGCAAGGGGAGTCTACTGAATTTATAAGAGACCAAGGAATAATTAAACGAAATATAAATAATGAAATAAATAGAAAATAATGTGAAGTATCTCATAATAAAACTAACCTAGAGAACAGAACCAAAAGAGAAAACATAAGAATAACCAGATAGCCTGAAGGTTATAATGAAAGAAATCTTGATACAATAGTATAAGAAATAAATAAGGAGAATTGTCCTGAGGTGTTAAAACAAGAGGGGAAAGTAGAATTAGAAAAATATCCACCCATCACTACCTAAAAGAGATCCTACTAGGAAAACTTACAGGAATATTATAGTTAAATTCTGAAACTCTCAGCTTAAGGAGAAAATATCACAAGAACCAGGAGAAAAAGAAATCAATTAGAACTGAATAGGTCTCTCACAAGACCTAACAGCATCTACACTGAAAAGCTGCAGGTACTGGAACATTATATATTGATGAACAACAAGGAAAGACTGCTTAATTTTTATATGAGGAAATGAAAACTGTATGTCTAAAATTGTGATTAATAATTGAATAGTTCAAAAGAAAGATTGGGGTATACATTATATGATATGAATCTGAAAAGGAATACTATCTAGGAAAAAATAAAAAGAGCAACTTTCTTATAAAAGTGAGGTGTGAGAGGAAGAACTGACACAGAATAATCAGATGACAAGGTGCAGTACCAATATGATATTCTCAGCATCCATGATGACCATGAATATCACAGCCTCAATTCTGAATCACAAAATACAACAGACTCTCCACATGGAAGACAGAATCAAATCATTTATTCAGACACCAGAAAGCCAAATCCATCATAGTAACAAAAATCTATATGCAGAGCAATGCAAAGAACAACACCCCATTCAAGCATTCTCCCTACTAGGTTTCCCACAAACCAGCTCCATTAAACAAAATTACAAATAAGCCCTTTCAGTTAAACTGTTCAGCAGTCTGCATCCTTCTTAGGTCTGACTGGTCATGTTCTCATGACAAGATTTCTTCTCAGTTCTACGCTAGCTCTACCTTTTCCTGCTCCACCCCTTCAACAAACTCCTCCCACCACAGGCTCCATGTGATACAGACAGTTCACATGGACCTATTAATTAATTGGAAAGATCTTCTCATTTAAATTACCATTACAGTCGAGTGGTAGTTCTGGAACCCTTTTCTCATCAGGAATGAGTTAAAGAGGGAACTATACACATACATATATGTTGGTATCTACATGTGTGTGCTGTGTATGCTTATCCACATATATACATGTGTATGTGCATATGTATAAATATCATCCAAATTCAAAAAGAAATTAAAGACTAACTAAGGTGATAGGGAGAGAGGAGAAGACAAAAAGGGATTTTTAAAGGCAATCCTACTCACATCAGATCTGGGTTAAAGAGAGAACATTTAGAAAGGAATAAAAGAGAAGAGGCTAAGTGGGGTATGAAATAGTGTTCAGATTAAAAGGAATGGGATAAAGAAGGAGCAGCATATATATTTGGCCAGCTATAAAAGCATTTTAGGTTTATAAACAAGAGGCAAGGGGAAAGGGTCAGAAGAGAGAATTAGGGAGGGATTTTTGGAGGGGGACGTAGGTCAAGCAATAGTAGGGCAAGGTGGCAGGTAAATGCAAAGAGAAGAGTCAGGAGAGATAAGAAATAAGAGATACACACATACAAACATAAATAAAGGTCAGGAGTAGAAATTATTAGGGGAAAGGGGGATGGTAATCATTATCTCAGACAAAGTTAAAGCTAAAATGGATTAGATCAAAAGAGAAAATGGGCAAACTACACTATGTATTAGTCATATTCATAAATGTTGTTTTGTACTATTTAAAATATCTAGAAAATATAGGGCTATAACAGTGCAATGGCGTAGAAAATGATGAGATGGTAGACTTAGAAAAATATAGAAAACTTGTATTTATGAAGGAAGATTTTGCCTATCCTCAGACAAATGAAGGGCAAACAAGTATAGTATTGACTTACATAGATACATATGAAAGTATATGTCTATATGTAAATGTGACTATAGATATGTCAATATATAGGTTTATGTATGCATGCCTCTGTGTGTGTATCCATGCTTAATTACAGCCTTCATGAGGAGCAGAGTAAGAGGGGGAAGAAGAACAAAAAATACACAACAGAGAACTAAAGAAAACTTACAAGGAAGCAAAAAAAGATGGACAACTTTGAACCCAATGGGTAGTATTTATTATAAAGTCTTTCTTGAAATGGAAATTCATTGGTTTATATTTTGAATCCTTTGTTCTATTCTACTGTGCACATGGAAAGGCTTTTTTCTTTTAAATTTTGTATTTAAGTTTATGATGTTCCTTTTCTTTTTTCTTATTGTGTATTTAAATTTAAATTAAAAAGAAAAATCTTTCCTTGGTCTTAATGTCCTTGTTATCTGCATCTCTTTTCCTTACCTTAGTAGAATAAAAGCAATCATCATCTAATCTCTCTGTTTCTTCACAGCCAGTCTCCACTTAACTCTTTGTTACTGAGTCTCTATGTCAACTATGCCGCTGAAACCATTTTCTCAACAAGTTAGAGGGGGATATGGTTGAGTTTAGGGTGCTTAGACAGTACTACTTTCATTATGCCTTAGCTCTCTAATATTATACTCATTATATATGTCTGCCATCTATTGCCATAAATAACCATGTCCCAGAAGACACTGCTGGTAGTCTCATTATGCTTGTGTGAGAAGCTGTTCAAATAGTACGTTGTTTTCCATGCTGTGTACATGACACATTACATAATCTTTCCTCTGAACTCCCTATAGTTACTCACCATCTGTGCCACTTATTTATTGCTTATTTATGGTCTTGTATTGTTAGCTTATTTTTCATCTTCATACAGCTTATATATACTAGAAATGTATATGGTTGAGAGCTTTAGGTTTATTTTGGTCTGAGTACTGCTCATGGGAATCTGAAAATCTATTATGACTGTCTGTGTTTGTTGAAATGGATGGCATCCATTTGACACTGCTTAGAGTTGAAGTTTGTGTAAGGCAATTTTATTTCAATTGTAAATCTCATTCATAATGCAAGCTTCTGGTGATTACAGTTCACAACTGGCATGTCAGCTTATTTGTAGCTTTTGTTATCTACAGAATTCTTGTTAACTTTATTAGAACACTAACACACAATTCAAAGTGTAATTCATTAGTTTCTGATAAGGTTTTACCATATTATCAGGGTAAGACTATTTTGGGGTTTCATTATTGCCTAGGTGGCACATTTAGATTGCTATTACAATTCAACTTACTAACTGCATATTGCAAAGATGTCACTATTATTTAGAGAAGTGTACTTTCAAAATACATGGCAGATTTCACATTTCCATTTAAAAAACATTCTTTAAAAATTACTAATATCTAGGTCTTATAAGAACCTTATTTCTAGGTTCTTATATCCTTTGTGATAAGTGTCCCACCCTACCCCTAAGTTTGTTGGGTAGTTATCAAAGAATTTAGAAACAGAAGAAGCTTAATGATCATCTGGCCTGATTCTTTCATTTTATGGCAGAGGAGTATAAAGTTAAGAAAAGTTACTTTTGTTGCCTAAGTCATCTTAGTATCAGAGGCAGATTCTAACCTCCACACATTTCAATACTTTGCATATACCTAGAATGCTCTTACTCTACAAAGTCTCAAAACAGAGCTCAATTGCTACCTGAGGTCTTTCTTTACTTATGTCCTCAGACATTAGACCTCTCTCCACCTCATACCAAAAAGACTGATTACATTTTTAGGGATGTAGGTGTGTTCAGGGAGGACCAGTAGCTTTTGTGTGATGGCTGCCAAGCTCTTTTTGGGGCTCTTTCCACCTTTGGTGTCCACCTGTTTTGCCTTACTCTCACCTGTGGCTCCAAGAAGCTGCAGCATACACAGCGGCCACACCATGGTAAACCATTTCAGCAGATGGGCCAGGCCATATTGAGGGTAACCAATGGTTCTCAAACCCATTGGTGAGTTAGGAAGGTGTCTACCCCAATCATGCAAAGACCTCATCTGGTGGAATGGGCAGATGAGAACAATTTGTTCCAACGACATCTTAGAGCTTGGTTAGACACCAAAGACACCAAAGTCATTCACTGCATCCTTAGCGTTTGACAGGCATCTTGATTCTGTCCTGCCACTGGACTATGATGATATTGGAGGAGAGAGTGTGGCTGATGACTTTGTGCAATGCTGCCTCACTTAAATCTAATTTATGCAGGCATCAAAAGACAAAAAGAAAAAAAGATATTTTGTATTTATGGGAATACATGGTCATTCTTTCTCCCTACAATGTAAATGAGAGAGCATGAAGTAATATATAGAGAACTTGAACATACTTCAAAGTCAATTAGACCTCTTTTCAAGTTTTGCGTTTGAAATATATTGGCTTTGCGATCCTAGACAAATCATTTAACATCTCAGTATAGTGAATTACCTGTTAAAAAGAATTTTTGTAAGGAGATTTCTTATACCATTAAAATCACAAGTCTAGACTCTGTTCCTATTCTAAAATATAAATTTCTTGAGGATAGGATTTTTTCAAAATTAGCCTTAGTATCTCTGTTTGCATACTATTTGACGCATAGAAGTTTAAACAATGCTTGCTTCATTTAATTGAGTTTGATCTCTTTAAATGTAGCATAAACATCCCAAGGACTTAGGATGCAACATCTCAAGGATGCTAGGAACACAGTGTGTGGAGTCACATGAAAAGGCAGGTGGTGGGTGGGCACACAGGTTTGGATTGTTAATTGTTACCTAATTAATTTCATTACTTCAGAGATATGATTTGAGATTTCATCAATGAAAGTACCCCTTCTACTAATGAAAATCCACTTTTCCATGATGCATCAAGTCAGTGGTATCAAATTTGAATAGAAATAGAGCCCCTAATCCATACTTAAGGATCCCTGAAGCCCATATTTTGACTTGGTTTTGAAATGTGATATCTATGTTTTATTGTTTTTTTAGTTATTAAGTATTTCCCAATTGTAGCTTAATCTGGTTTGGGCCACACTGGGAAGAGTAGTGTGTCACATGTTGTATCAGTAAACACCACGATATACATTGGGAGGGGGGCTGTTATCACATGTTCTTAGATCTTCATTCATAAAAGGAAAGGCAACTTTTGAGGGGTTAACAATCACTTTTAATCAAAGCACATGTATCTTTCCTTTAACCAGGTACATATATCATTCAGTTAGTTCAGAGAGTCAGCACCTTGAATTTCAAAGAAAATACAGAGAAATCAAAATATCAACAGATATGGCATCCTTTGCCTGAATTCAAGAGACAATTGGACCTCAACTGTCTGACCATCTTTACCAGAGAGGAAAGTATGGCATCTGGGTTCTCAAAAGTGAGGGGAGGGGTTCCTTAGAGGCTTCCCAGAAGTGTCAATTGACCAAAGAACCATTCCCAGTCAGTAAACATCAAAAGAATCAGCAGACCTGGCTTCTTCTGCTTGATCATAATTCAACAGACAGTTACAGTTGTCTGACCATCTTTACCACAGAGGGAAGCACTGACATCTGGCTTCTCAAAGCTGGGGGGTAGCCTCTTTAGCAGCTTCCCAAAGCCTTCATCTGGCACTTCAAACCTTCTTACCAAAAACTAAGGCCCAAAGTAAAATCTCAACTCAGAGTATTTATATCTTTTTAAGAGAAAGAAGGTATCACAATCCTTTGACCCAGTGCATCAATAGAAAAAACCAAAGGTACTTGGGATCCTCCTACAAAATGATTCCTCTAATCATGCTAACCACAATGGGTTGGCCCATCAATGCGTGGGAAATATCTTTAATCACATTAAAATAATTAACAATACAAACACATACACTGTTTCTAGTTAAAAAAAAAACTCTTGTTTTTGTACCTTACTCCTTGTAAAAAGCATAGTTCGTCAAACATAGTGGGGTAGGGAGGTGACAGCACTCATGATCCATAACCCACAACTCTGACCAACTACCCACAACTACTCAGTGCTGATGGAGCCACATTGATTACCTATAAGAACATGATCCTAGAGAGATGGGCTGAACACTTCCATAGTATTCTCAACAGACCATCATCAATCAATGCTGAGGCTACTGACCATTTAACTCAGGTTGAAGTCAATCCTTGCTTAGCTGAACTTCCAACTGAAGAAGATGTTTTGCAGGCAATTAGGCTCCTTTCCTGTGGCAAAATACCTGATACTGATTCTATTCCAGTTGAGATTTACAAGATAGGGGGCCATTGCTCATACAAAAGTTGACTGAAATTTTCCAGGTTATATGGCAAAAGGAGGTTATCCCCCAGGAGTTCAAAGATGCCTCCATTGTCCATCTCTAGAAAGGAGAATAGATTGCCCTGCAACAATTACAGGTGGATCTCTGTCTTAGACATTGCTAGCAAAATTCTTGCTAGAATTCACCTTGATAGGCTGATCCTTCACCTGGAAGATGGTCATACACCTGAGAGCCAGTGTGGCTTCAGAAAGGGTCGCAGAACAGTCAATGTGTTTGCTGCCTGACAACTCCAGGAGAAATGACAGGAGCAGAACAGAGGCCTGTACACTGTGTTTGTAGATCTGATCAAGGCCTTTGACATTGTTAGTCATGAAGGTTTATGGAAAATTGTGTCAAAATTTGGTTGCCCAGAAAAATTCATCAACATTCTATGTCAGTTTCATGATGGCATGTTTGCCTGAGTTTTAGATGGTGGACATTGCTCTCATGCCTTCCTACTCACCAATGGAGCGAAACAGAGTTATGTGCTTGCTCCCATGCTTTTTTAACATGATGTTTTCACCCATGTTGAGAAATATTTTCGAAGAGAATGAACACAGCATAGAAGTCCACTATTGTACTGATGGCAAGTTCTTCAATTTGAAAAGGATATAAGCCAAGACCAAAGTGGAGGGAGTATTGATACAGGATTTTTGGTTTGCAGATGATTGTGCATTCAATGCAGTCTCTGAAGCAGAGATGCAACAAAGTATGGATCAATTCTCTGCTGCTTGTGCTAATTTTGGCCTAATAATTAACACCAAGGAAACACAGGTGCTCCATCAACCACCACCGCACTATCTGTATGTGGAGCCATAGGTTACAACAAATGCAGAAGTTTTGAATGCTGTGGATAAGTTCACTTACCTTGGTAGTGTACTTTCCAGGGATGTACACATTGACAATGAAGTTGATGCACACATTTCTAGAGCTAGTTTAGTGTTTAGGAGTCTCCAAAGAAAATTTTGGGAGAGTAGAATTTATTAGAATGACTACCAAACTGAGGTTCACGGAGCCATTGTGCTGACCTCATTGTTATATACTTATGTGGATAGTCTACCAGTGCCATGCCAGGAAACTGAATCATTTCCATTTGAACTGTCTTAGGAAGATTCTGAGGATTACCTGGAAGGATAAGGTACTGGACACTGAAGACCTTGCTCAAGCTGAACTGCCAAGTACTCAAACTATGCTTCAGAGAGTGCAACTCCAATGGACTGGTCACATTATTCGAATGCAAAATGTATACTTGCCAAAAAGACTATTTTATAAAGAACTCTCATGGGGCAACCACATGGTGACCAGAAGAAGTGATAAAAGGACACTCTCAAGGTCTCTCTCAAGAATTTTGGATTTGACTGTGCAACATGGGAGACATTGGCACAGGATTGCTCAGTATGGCCTGCCCACATCACAAAGGGTGCTTTGAGCAAAGCAGAATTGAGACAGCTCAAAGTAAATGCATGATGCACAAATTTGGGATATCCACCCCAAATATTCACATAGATTATCTGTGCCCAATCTGTGGTAGAGCATTCATATTGGTGTGATCAGCCACAGTCAGACACACTGAAATTTCATTTTATCATGGTGATGTCATTTTGGTCCTCTTCAAAGATGAACAACAAACATATGGCTCAATCTATTTAATATTCAGTTTGAGTTATACTGCCCAGTTTAAAAATCAGTACTTCTAAGAATATTTTTTATCATAGATGTGGGTTTTTGAAAGTTTTGTGGATATTGTGACAACAAACTACTCCTTGTAAAGACTCTTGATAAAGGCAAGATTCAATCAGAGCCACTTGATTATACTCAAAGACAAAAACAAAAACAGGAAAGATCCTATTTTGAATGCCATCACACAAGTGGCCAGCAGAACCAGTATCTGAAACCTACAGTAAATGATCTTTGAAAGTTGCTGTGGCCATATCCAAAAGTCTATGTCTCATTCTCCATCCAAAATGTCTCTCTGTCAGGAGGTGGGTAATAATTTTCATCACTGGTCTTCTGGGATCATATTTGTCAATTGCAAGCTTGCTGACTATGTCATGCTGGCTGAGTGATTTAATAAATAATTTTATTCTTTTCTGATTGACCACATTTCGTGCTACCCTTTCTCCTCTCCAAGTAACTTATTTTTCCCTGTATACCTTCTTCTCACCGGAAACCCTCACCAAAATGAAATGTGACTATATCAATGAAGCTTATATGTTGAAAGCAATTTGAATTAAGTGATAATGTCAGAGGCCAGAACACTAAGGGCTGAGAAAGGAAAAGAGGAAAAAACAGATAATGAATATAAACTTTCGGGGGCCAGCTTTTGGGGGCCCCCAAACCACCCGACCCGAGATCCCAGCGGAGCACCGCCTCACCCGCTTTCCCCGGCCCTCGGGGCTTCGGACGTCTCTGGTCCTCCTCCGGGGGAGAAGGAGGCGATCACCAGGCAGCGACCCAGAGTAGATAGAGCAGATGTTTATTGGCAAGCACAGTCAGCACGCAAATCCCCCTGAGCCCTCCCGAGCGTCCCCTTTTAAGCTTGTTCCCTCCTCTTCCGGGTTCCTCCCCAGTTCCTCCACAAGGGCGGAGCGCAGCTCAGTGGTACCTCCCCCCATTCCTATCCCAGAACTAGCCACGTCGCTACTGCCACGGTGGCAGTTCCGGGTTTGGGCGGGTCCCAACACCGAGCGCTCTCCTTTCCACTCGGGGGCCCAGGTCCAGAGCCCCTCACAACTCCCCCTTTTTGTTTAACATGGGGGTCATATCTGCCTTTATGGCTTCTAAGGATGCTCGCAGGGCTCTCAACAAGATGGAGATTATACAAGGCATACAGCAGCATGCAAGCATTAGCAACATCACTGCTACAAAGGCAATGGTAATCCAATGGCCAATATCAGTAACATCCAACGATTTCCACCAATGGGCAAAGTGATTGAACATATCATCATTAATTTTTCTGTTAAGCTCAATAGAAGCATTTTCCATGGCTGAAATGACAGCATCTAGGGCAGCCAATTCGGTAGTGAAGTTGTTAGCTAGGCTAGCATTTTTCAGAACCTTTTCCAATTCCTGATACAGTGTATTGTTGAAT
>CM053769.1:632064158-632093093 GCA_028658325.1 Potorous gilbertii
GGGTCTAGTCCGGTGTGCTCTATCCAAGGGCTGACCTGTAAAATTTTCTCGACCCATTTTCGGCAGTCTCTAATCTTTAACTTCACCCCTCCTTGCTTACACAGCTTGTAAAGCTGACAGGCTAGAACGCCTGCTTCCTCTGGGTCAATTCGGGCTTTAACAGAGCTCTGTCCCATACTTCCGCCTTCTGAGTAGCTGCGAGCAGTTTCGTTTTCTCCGCTGCTCCACCGCTTCTCAGGGTGCCTGACCTTCCCTAACCTGACCAGTAGATCAAGGGGTGGTGAGCTCGGCTCTCACTTACCAGAGCTGGGAACTCCGTCGCCCCACGTTGGGCGCCAGCTTTCGGGGGCCCCCAAACCCCCCGACCCGAGATCCCAGCAGAGCACCGCCTCACCCGCTTTCCCCGGCCCTCGGGGCTTCGGACGTCTCCAGTCCTCCTCCGGGGGAGAAGGAGGCGATCACCAAGCAGCGACCCAGAGTAGATAGAGCAGATGTTTATTGGCAAGCACAGTCAGCATGCAAATCCCCCTGAGCCCTCCCGAGTGTCCCCTTTTAAGCTTGTTCCCTCCTCTTCCGGGTTCCTCCCCAGTTCCTCCCCGAGGGTGGAGCGCAGCTCAATGGTGCCTCCCCCCGTTCCTATCCTGGAACTAGCCAGTCGCTACTGCCACGGTGGCAGTTCCGGGTTTGGGCGGGTCCCAACACCAAGCACGCTCCTTTCCACTCAGGGGGCCCAGGTCCAGAGCCCCTCACAATAAACAACTCTTTATAGAAGATTGACTGCAAAAGAGAAAAGAGATTATCAGATAGATGATAGCTTGAGGAGACAGTAAGCTTAAATGAGAATTTTTGCTTTTTTTTTTTAAAATGTTTGTATGACTGTATTTTTCAAGACTAGTAGAATTATCCATATTTGTGGGCACCAGGGAAGGAACCAATAGATCAAATGCCTGAAGCAGTATCATTGGCATCAAATACACACATACACACACACACACACACACACACACACACACAGAGACAGAGAGAGAGAGACAGAGAGAGAGAGTGAGAGAGAGACAGAGAGACAGAGACAGAGAACAATACAGTTCCTCAGTTCTGATTGCCAAATTAAGAAAGACTATTAAGTTCCATTTTGGCTAATGTTACAACTTTTCAATTTTAGATATTTCTTAATAATACCCTGAACTACTATTCCCTGCAGGAGGTCATATACTCAGAAAGCGCAAAGTGAGTGGGGAAAAAGCATGCCTTTCTAAACAGGCTTTATAATGCTTTATAAATGCTTTATAATTCTTTATAATGAACTTCCTTTCCACAACTCTATTGGGTACATAATGCACCTATACCTACATCAAGTTTTCAAATGGTGGTACTGAAACACAGAAGATGAGTAACTTGTATATAGTCATAGAACTAGTAAATGTCAGAACTTGGATTTGATTCTCTTTTTTTTGACTCCAGATAAATTATTCTTCCACTTTCTCACATGGATCAAGATAAATTTAACTTTTTGTCACAAGTTTCTTTCAGGGTCAGTACAGAATATTTTATAGCTGATATTTTATCACTACTCTCTGGCTAATTAAGTCTCCTTATGTTCACCCCACAAATCTTCCTTGGCAAGATCTTTCTTGAGAGAACTAATGGAGGTGGGGAATAAGGATTTATTTATGCCAATTTGTACAGTTTTAATCACAGTGACTGTTCTGTTGCTTTTACAACATCTAAATCTTCAAATTGATTCTATCTGCAAAAAAAGGAAAAAAAAGGAAGAAGCCTCATGCAACTATTTGCCTGTCAAGAACCTGGTGACAGCCATTAGATATCAAGATGTTTGTTTCCCTTATCTGTGAAGAAACCATATGTCATATCTTAGACCATATTATTTGTTGTTGAAAAACTGAGCTCTCAGTAATAGAAGTTACTGAGGATAATCCTTTCAACAGAGTTGGTTCTTTGACAAATGAAGACCCCATGGATTTAGTGTGACATTTATTCAAAGGTACAATTCTCATAAAAAAGGTCAAGTATGTTGGTTCATGAATTATTCTAAATTTCTTCTAACGTAGCCTCCTTCCTAAATAGTTAAAATAGCATTCTCTTTCCAGAACATAAATTAGTTGTTTTAGAATAATGATGATAGCCATTGAAAGACAGCATGTTATAATGTATATAGAAGTGTCTTGAGTCAGAAATAAATGGCTTTAAGTCCCACCTCAGAAAATAAATTCTAGGTGCATTATCCTAAGGAAGTCACATGACCTCTAATGTATGTCAGGCAAGTCTTGATGATATTAGGTTGCAGAGCTAATGGCCTAGCTAAATTTGTACAAGTAACTTCCTCACTGGTGCTTCACTGATATAGTGAAATCACAGGTATCAATCCAAAAAATCCTTGGAGATGCTTCCATTATCTGAAGTGGGACCTTTCATCAACTTAAGCCTTCAACTTTGGAATAATAATGAAATCAATTAAATGAAATTTTGAGTGGATATACAAAAGGGCTCCATTAATGTTTAATGTTCAATTGTCACATGAAGGTGAGTATAAATTTTCAAAGGAAAGGGCAAAAGAATGCAAAGTCTGTGCAAATCCTTCTAGGGGGAAAAGGTTATAATTATGAGTCTGGTGACAGACCATGCATATTACAGAGAACCAGTCTTGCAAATTTCAGGGAGGATCATCATCAAAGGATTTGGCACTGGGTGATGAATTATTTTTGTACACCACAAATCACTAGTACATTACTTTAAATGAATGTTTAAATTCACCGACCTTTGTTTTCTTCTCTCACCATCCTTCTTATTTAAAAGAGGAGAGAAGAGGAAGAAGAGGAGGCAGATAAGCAGAGAAAATCTCCTAACAAATATATTGAGTCAAGCTAAACAAAGTCCTTCACTAGTCATTTTACAGTTGAAGTCCATCACTTATATATCAGCAAAAGGGTAGCATGCTTAATCATTGTTACTCTGGAAACACAGTTGATCACTAATTAAGTCAAAATTCTTTAATTTTTCAAAATTGTTTTTCTTTATTGTGCAGTTGTTATGTATAAATTTTTCAGTTTTTCTCTTCATTTTATTCTGATTAGTTCTTGTGCAAGTCTTCACAGACTTCTCTAAAACCAGTCCTTTCATAATTCCTTAAGATGTAATCATTTCTCCTTACATTCATAGACCATAAATAATTCATCAGTTCTCAATAGGACACCAACTTAATTCTTAGTTCTTAGCAACTACAAAAAAAGATCCTATTAATATTTTATTAACATGGGTCCTTTATTCTCTTTCTTTAATCTCTGTAAAGTATAAAGTGTGAAACTCTTACAACTTGAATCAGGTGAAGGACTGACTACTCACATTGGTAATACAATGGATCCTTAAAAAAATGAATTTAATATAATAGAGATAGCATGACTTCATTTAAAAATGACTGAATTTTGAGTCAAAATACTTGAGTTTGAACTTTTCTCTGTAAGCTCTGTGACTTTGAAAAAGTCACTTCAAAAATCTCAAGTTGAGTTTCCTCATGATTAAAATGAAAATAGTTGATATATTACTAATTTCACAAGGTGAATCAACTAAAAGGTAATCTAATGAATGTGTTCATGAAGAAGCTTTTAAAGTAATGTTATTATATGCTACAGGACAGGAAATTATAGCTAATAACATATTTCACTATGTACATATATCAGTAAGCACTTCAACATACACAGGGGGATTGGCTATCACAGGTTAATAAAAGAGGAAGAAACTTTTGAGGAGTTACCAGTCATTTTAACCAAGCACAGGAATCAGAGAAAATCAAAGTCAAAATGTCAGAGAAATCAAAAATCAACAGATGATGCTTCCAAACTGCCCACCACTAACATCCATACTTCTTTACCAGAGAAAGGAGTACCAACATCTGGGTTCTCAAAAAGCTGGGGGTGCAGCTTAGTGGCCTCCCAGAGTCTCATCTACACACAGACCTTCTTCCAAAAACTAAGCCCCCAAAGTAAAATCTCACCCTTAGAGTATTTATACACTTTTTAGAGCCAGAGGGAATAACCCTTTGACCCAGTGCCTCAATAGAAAAAACATAAAAGGTACTTGGGACCATCCTACAAAACAACTCCCCTAATCAAGTTACCTGCAATGAGCAGGCCTGTCAGTGGATAGGAAAGATTCTCCCAACACATTATTCAATCAGAGGCATTTTCCCCTAAACAACACAGCAAAAGATCCTAATTTGATTGCCATTAATGCACATTGTTTACTTTTCATAATCCAATCCAAGCAAACATTTATTGAATTCCTACTATTTTAAGCCATTATGCTGATCCTTAGTGTTGAGACAGAAATGAGTCTCTCACGTCCTCCAAAAAGCTCACATTGTACTACTCTATTATCATTGCAATTAATCAATCAACATATTTATTAAACCCCTTGTATATGTCACACATTGCTAGATTCTGTAAATATAAAAACAAAATTTAACTCTTACTGACCTTAAGAAGGTTACATTTAGAGAGTGAGAGGAAGAGATGACACATGCATATATGAATACATAAAACATAGATGAAAAATTAAGGTGAGAATTTTAGTGGGTGAGAACACTAGCTTCCAGTGCATTAGGAAAACCTTCTAATGGAAAGTAGCATTTGAGGTGAAGTTTGAAGGAAATGAGAATAAGATTTGAAGTTGAAAAGAGATTGCATTCTAGGCTTGTGGACATGGAATGCAAAGACATGGAGACAAATGATGAAATACCATGTTTGAAGAATATTATGAAGGTCAGTATTGCTGGACGTTTTAGTTCAGAAAAGAATGTACTTGATAACAAAATTGATAAGGCATGTAGGAGCCAGATTATGAAGCAATTTAAAAGATAAACTGAAGAGTTTGTATTTGTTCCTAAAGACATTAGGAAGCAATTACAGTTTATTGAACAGTGCAGTGACATGACTAGACACGCTCTTTAGGGAAATCACTTTAATAGCGGTGTGGAGGGAAGATTTTCTTTCTATGTGTAATTTTGTGTTTTAATTGTTGTTCAGTCATTTTCAGTTCTGACTCCTTATGATGCTATTTAGGGGTTTTTTTTTGCAAAGATAATGATGTGGCTTGTCATTTCCTTCCCCAGCTGATCTTATAATTGAGGAAACTGAGGCAAATATGGTTAAATTACTCACTCAGGGTTACACAGATAGTAAGTATCTGAGGCCAGATTTGAACACAGCAAGATTAAGTCTTCTTGATCCCAGGCCTATCACTTCATCCTGCCACCTAGCTGCCCACAGCTATAATTTTTATGAGTAAGCAAACAATATCTTTTGTTCCATCATAATCATTTCCTTTTTCAAATCTCAACTGAATTAGGAGAGATGGTTGCTAGGAGATTGCATAATTTTTTTTAGAAAAATACCATTGCCTCTACATAAGCAGTGGACTTAAAATCCAAATAAGCCCCAAATAAAAAATATCTAAAAGTATTATATAAAAGAGTTCTCTCTTGTGAGCAGCTAGGTAGCACAGTAAATAGAGTTCTAGACTTGGAGTCAGATCCTGAGTTCAAATATGGCCTCAGCTGTGTGATACTGGAAAAGTCACTAAATCTTCTTTCCCTCAGCCTGCTGCCCTATCTCTCCCATCATGATCTGAAGAAGAAATGGTGAATAACTCCATTATCTTTGCCAAGAAAACCCCAAATGGGGTCACAGTGACTTGACCTAGAGAGAAAAGAGGTCACACATTTCAAACAAGATTATTTTTAATGGCAGCTAGATGTCCCAGAGAATAGAGCACTGGGCCTAAAAGAGCTAAGCTCAAATATGGCCTCAGAAACTTACAAGCCATGTGAACCTAGTCACTTAAACCTGTTGGCCTCTATTTCCTCATCTCTAATATGAGTTGAAGATGGAATTTGGCAGATCACTCCAGTGTCTTTTCTAAGAAAACTGCAAATAGGCTTATGGAGAGCCAGGAAAGACTGAAAAACGATTAGTATCTTCTACAACTGAAGGTACCAAGAATTAACTCATTATTTATGGCATTTTCTGTGAAAAACAAATTTCCCTGATGTTAGTATTATCCTACATATCATTAGAAAGTAGCCAGAAGAGAATGTAGTGAGTAAAAAATAATCTGTACACTTGGGAACTGCAACATGTTATATAAGTCTATTAATGGCAATCATAGAGAAAGGAAGATATCTTTGGGGATTCTGAAAAAGGAAAGGAAGAATTTGTCATTGTGTCTAGCATTGTTCAAGGGACAGAGGTGTTATATCTGGAAATATTAAAATCCAAATTACCAGAAGAGTACTCTGAAGGATTGAGAGATAGTTAATCATGGTCCACTGTAGCCTAGAAAAAATATCACTCTAGAAGAAGGGTTCTTTATCTTTTTTGTTATCTTTTTATTTATCTATTAATTTATTTATTTGCATATTTATTCATAATTCATTTGTTTGGTAATGAAACCCTTCTCAAAATAATGTTTTTAAATACAGAAAATCAAATATATAGGATTTTGAAGGAAAACATTAATATTGATATACAAATATTAATATGTCTATGTATGTATGTATATATATATATATGTATAAACCACTAAGTTCATGGACTCTAGCTTAAGAACCTCTCTGAGTACAAAATGACTTTTTCTACATTTTTAGACCACTACTTACCCAGCCATCTTTGGATAATTAATTTAATTCTATGCATACTTAGTAGTTATACAAAGCTAGTCATTACCTATAAATAAAAACAATAAATTTTACAAGCGTCAGCTAGTTACCTTAGGGCTTCATTTACTACACTTGAATAATGAGTCTCCAGACTAGAAAGCGATCTTTACCCTTTTGATACACAAACATTCAAACAGGGTATATTGTATATGTCCTTACTACATTTTACTTTCAAATGAAATGGAATATTTAATAGTAGACATAGTTCTACCTTCATGCTACATCCATGACCTATTGATGTACATATCTATTTCCTTAAAGGGACATTTTATGTCATAGTTATAGTATATTTCAAACCCACAATCTTATACCAAATGAAAGGGATGTTCCACTAGGGACAGTTTATCAATTACTATCTTTTAAATATTTTTAACATCTTACATACATTTTTGAGATTTTTAACACCTTAGATACACGTTTTGAAAAGGGATATGGTGCCCCCTTATTATCATTAACAATGATGTTTATAATTCCATCAGCCTCAAGTCCCATTTCCCCTAAAGAACAACACATGGATGTCACATTTATATGAATTGTATCTACACAAAAGCATTTAGATAAAAAAGTGGTGTCTGGTTAACGCTAAGTAGAATATTTAAATAAATATTTTGGTTTTTTTTACACACATTCTAATATTTCAGCACAGAAATCACAGTCAGAATGGGAGAGATCTTAGAAAGTTTCTAGTTTGATCCTCTCTGTTTAGAGATTAAGAAAACAAAGTCTGAAATAGATAATTGATTTTTCCAAAGGTAATAGAGTACAAGGTTGGGATTGAACCTAGGTCCTTGTTGCTCAAAATATATCATTCGTTCCAATGTGCCACATTGGTTCAAAGTGTATATTTTACCTAATAAGTGATTTATTCAGTAATAATAAATTATCCAGGATATTCACTTTAAGTACTGGCAGCCAGAGGGCTCAGTGAAAAGAGCACTGGGTCAGATTCAGGAAGACTTGATTTCAGATATAGCTCCAGACTCTTAATAGCCATGTGACTGAACAAATCACTTAACCTCTACTTGCCTTAATCCACTGGAGAAGGAAATGACAAATAACTCTAAAATCGTTGCCAACAGAAACCCACAAACAATATTGTTCCGCAGAGTCATAGAGATTTGGACATGACTGAATGACTAAACAATAACTATTTCACCTGAAGATGTAATGTTATTAATTTCTTATCTACTCTGTAAAATTCCTTGGTAGGCTATCAATAAATCAGAGAAAAAGATTAAGAAATGACAGAAGTGAAGGAAAATGAAATCGGTAGATATTAGTCATTACAAATTTGCCTAATCAACTTGCTTAAGTTCTTCAAATATACACTGGAACCACTTTAAACTTTAGATGATAATCTGAGTAGGGAGAGAAAGAGAGGGAGGGAACCGTTTATCCTCCTTTTCAAAGAGACCAAAGACATCATGAGGTGATGTCAACTCAAATGTGAATTAGATTTAAATGAGGTAGACTTGCACAAAGCCATCAGTGACACTCCCTCTTTCAGAGTCATAATGTTCAGTGGTAAGAAAAAAAAAATCCACATGACTGAAAATGGCCAGGAATAGGATGGCTATTTTTGGCATCTCTTATGTCTGATCAAGCACGAAGTGTTCCACAATGCCTGCTTCAGCTGCCTTCACGACCAGTGGTACAATTGTTGTCTTCTGCGCATTCCACCGGGGGAAGTCTTCACATCCTTGGTGTAGACACACCCAAACTTAGCGATAGGTTTGTGGTTATCCTCAACATAGTTGAGCCTGTCTGCCAAGATGGTTTATTGTAGTATGGCCACTATGCATGCTACACCTTCTTGGAGCCATAAGTGAGAGTTGAGTGGCAGTTGGACACCAAAGGTGGATGACCAGTCTTTAAAAGGGCTTAACAAGCCATCACAACAGATGTCCTTGTCCTCCTTGACTATCCATACACCCTGGGAGAGGGAATAAGAATTTATTAAGGGGTTAATATTTGGCAGGTACTGTGAGAAGCACTTTACAACTACTATCTCTTTTTATCTTCACAACAACTCTGTGAGTTAGATGCTATTATTTTCTCCATTGGAAAGGTGAGTTAATAGAGGCAGCCACAAGTTAAATTACTTGTCAAGGATCACCTAACTAGGGAGTTCATGAAACCAGATTTGAAAACGTGTCTTTCTAATTTGAGTTCTAGTTCTCTATCCACTGTGCTACAATCTTCATGCATTAACTTTTTTAAAGACCATTTCCCCATCACTTTAGTGTTTTATTTCACTTCAGATTATAGACATGCAGACAGTAACCAGGCTCTTACATGAGGCTTTGGTCCCTTATTTAAGATTTCTTCTACTTTGCCTTGAAGAAACAAAACAGAGCTTGTGTTCTACTAGTTTAGTTTTTGAGAACCCAATGTTAAGTAAATAATCTATGACATAATGAAGCATTTCAGAAAGAAGATTACCCCTGGCACCATAGAGTATTGGGAAGTTAATTAACACTAAGAGTGTCAAGACCCTGAAGTCTGCCATTTGTTAGCCATGTAACATTTGGTAAGTCACTCAAGCTTTCTGATCCTAAGGGTATTTTTGGTCAAGTACTCAAATGGCTGTTCAATCAATCTGATTCAAAGCTTCTATATCTCACATCACTTTTAAGTGTGTAAAATGTGTTCTGTTGGTTTCAGAGACAGAAACAACTCTGAACAGACATTTCTAGCAAGTGATTGCAAGCATTAATCATTTAATATGGAGTTTACCTGATACATAAAAGAAATCAAACTTAATAGTAGCTCACATAAGTTGAGATAATTGTACAATATTTCCGCTACAATATGTATTTTCATAATTTTCTCAAAGGTTAGCAATTATCCTTGAAAGGTTAAGTTTCTTTCACCATAATTCAACATTTTTTTAACTTGTAAGATGATCTCATATCTACATTAACTTTTAATGAAGTTTACTGTTTTGTGAGCCTTAGGTGCCTGCCAATCCTATTCAGATTAAGAGATATTTTAATCTACATTGTTTCTTCATAATAAATTGGTAATTTGTTCTCCTCAAGGATATTTGCTCAGCTAATATAGTATTAAGTTACCTTAGGGAATGGTTATAATTTAATTCAATGATATTCTTTGAAGAGATATCAGTACAACATTCATGATATTGTTATGGATCTTCCAAAATTTGAAATTAAAGCTCAGCATGACCCAGCACCAAAATAGCAATATAGAAGAAAACACTGAACACACAAATTAAGTACAAACAATAAGTATGATAAAAATAACATTTTCAAGAAAACAGGTTAAAGTGGCAGGAGCTCTGAGTACATATTTAGAAGGCAAAAACTATTAGGCTTCATTTTACTCTTACTTGGATTGGGATCTTAAATAAGTCAATTAATTTTCAAAAGACATCTACAAAAAGATTTATAGAAAATACATATGCTATTATAACAAACAAATAAGAAATTTTAGAATGCTGTGGATTTTTCTTAACTCCAATGCATCAATGAATTACAAAATGTTGTTATAAACCATGTGGGAAATGAAATGGAGAAGACATTTAAATTGCTTAACTGAAATAATGAAAAAAATAGCTGATTGTTTTCAAATTCTAGCTAGCAGAAATGTTATTAAATACCTTCTGGTTATCATTTTCCCTCAAACCATATTAGCAGCAATCCCTCTAAGTGTACAAAAGATAGAACCAGGAAGAGAACAATCAATACTAGTGGCCCCTTGCTAACCACTCCTCTGTGATGAGAGATCATGATGGAGAAATTGGACAAAGTGACATTTAGATATATTTGTATATTCAACAAACACTTACCCCCTGCTATATGCAAGATGCAAGGCAGTGTCACCTAGAAACAAAGATGATTATGGCATAGACCCAGCTACAAAGCAGCATGCAATCTAATATAAGAAATGGAAAGGATGATATTTTAGCAGTACTATTAAATGGAGAGACAATTGAAACAAGTTGCTAAAAGACTTGTGCAACATATTTTTAATATTTATATATGCATATAGATAATATCATAGAAGCTCTCATGTTAACATTTCTGGTAGAGAAATGTAAAACAGAATAGTGTTGCAAAAGACTAATACAGCAATGAAGGTAGTTAACTGTAAAGATAAATTCCCCATCTCTGAAGCTTTACTGGAATCAATATACTGTTCTTTTAAAATTTTTCCCTATTTCTTAAGCATTCCTATAATTTATTTAATTTCCAGAAATGATGTCACTATATAAAATAGCTCTAGATTTAGAATATATTTGTAAATTTGAATGAAAAGGAGAAATCAAGTCTAGTTAAATTACTTTATGAAAAACCATCTTTTTAATAACTAAATATAGTGAATATAATTAAATTTGTTGAATTAGTGGGGCTCACTTTTTGATGACTGGTAACAAAAATCCATATCAAATCAAGACACATACCAAAGCTCTTCAAATGTAGTTGAAATTTCATTTAAGGGAACATGCTAATGGAAAATGATTCATAACTTTGAGATCCTTCCATTCGTTGGTCTTAGTAATAGTACAAATTTGTCTTTTAATGTTCTGATTTTGCCTTTTTCTTACTTCACAGAGCAAACCCACCAACTTACCAGAAATACAGCTCAATTTGCTTTAATGGGATACGGTGCATAATGTGAA
This sequence comes from Potorous gilbertii, assembly GCA_028658325.1. Lineage (NCBI taxonomy): Eukaryota > Metazoa > Chordata > Mammalia > Diprotodontia > Potoroidae > Potorous > Potorous gilbertii. The sequence continues at coordinate 632,075,531 of CM053769.1, forward strand.
GTAAGGGGGAGTCTTGATCTTTTATCAGCTAGTATAATTGGTTGAGTGACCACTGTTCTACTGAACAAATATTATTTTGATTAAGCTGTCCTTTTTAGAATTTTAAATTTTATTCTCAAGTAATTTAGAATAGGAGGAATAGGAAGGCTAGTTTTCAAATGGTGGCTCAGTTGCTTTCTATCTACATGAAATCAGGGAAGTTTCAACCTCATTTCCTCATATCTTGATAATTATGCTTGACATGTCTACATTACGAGGTTTTTAAATAGATCAAATGAGTTAATAAATGTTATACTTCATAGCTAGAAAGTACTTTGCCAACTTTAAAGTACTATATGAATCTGATATATTTTATTTGGGTCAAAACTTTACACCATTTAATCATATCAAATCAGGAATTACTTATTTCTCTTTTTTTGACCAATAATTATAATGTTTTTCATTCTCCCTTTAAAAAACCAGCTGCATGTTCAAGTTCTGCAAAATGATTAAAATTACTTTTTCTTAGGGTCATAGATTGAGAGGTAGAAGGTAACTTATAAACATTGAGTCCAAACACCTGATTTTACAAATGATGGAGTTTAAATGATTTGCCCAAGGTCACAATACTGTGATGTGACAAGAGGTCAGATGAAGACATGAATTCTAAAACTACAGTTCATATGCTCTTTTATTTTGCAATATGGTCTTATACAATTTTGTTGTACTTAATTATATGTGTAAGTGATTTGTTTACATATTCAGTTTCCTCATCTGTACTATGTGAGTGGTAATAAACTGGGCCTAGGATAGAATGACAGACTGAAGAGCCTTTTGAAACTAGACAGCGCTTTTAATGACTCTTGGATTTTCCTAGAAATTATAATGTGTTTTTTTGTTAATATCCTGGTGTTCTGTGGCTGAAAAATGATGCAACATCAGCCTCAGAAGAATTGAAGTTGAGAAACACTCCAAAATAACTGAGAGAAGCATATCAGTTATGAGTAGGCTGCGGCATATTACCAAAGAAGAATTGTACAGGAAAAATGCTATAATTAATATTATTGGAGAGATGTGTAATAAAAAAAAGCAAGTGATCTGGTCATGAGCTTGTGTAGGAAGAACAAAGAATAGTTGATGAGTGCTCTGTGTGTATGTACACTGCCTTAAGAGATTTAGAAAAGTCTAAACCTAAATATAGAATTAGAAATCAAAATTATTTGCCCAGGGTCATGATGTTTCGAAGTAACAGATCTGGAATTTGAGGCTCAATCTTCTTATTACAGATCCAGCATTCTTTACTGTTGTTCAGTCATTTAAATTGTGTTCAATTCCTTGTGACTTTATTTAGGGTTTCCTTGAGGAAGATACTGAAGTGTTTTGCCGTTTCCTTTTCCAGTTTATTTTACAGATGAGGTAACTGAAGTAAGCAGGTTAAATGACTTGCCCAGGGTCTTACAGCTAGTCTGAGGTCATGATTGAATTAATATCATTTTGACTCCAGGATCACTTGCCAATGGAATAAGTAAAGTACCCAAGATGCTATGCCAGAGGGATGTTGGGAAGATAAAATGAAATGATATTATGAGAAGTAATTCATGGACCGTCAAGCACTATGTAAATGTCACATGTTGTTACAGAAACAGGTTATTTTTGAAAGACAGCTCAAAGTGGAAATAAAGTTTACTAGATATGTTATGATGGGCAAGTCACATAAACTTTTGGAATTTTAGTTTTCTCATCTGTAAGATTCAAGTAATACCAGATAAGAAAATGTGTGAAGCACTATTAAATCCTTTAAGTTCTATAAATGCCACATAAGGCAAATTCTGAGGGAGGGGTGGATACTAACAAAGAAGAGGATGAAGATAAACCTTCAGTCACAGGTGACATCTGAATTAAGTCTTGAAGCAAGCTAAGGATGCTGTGATGTAGAAGTGAGGAAGATATGAATTACAGTTTTGGTAGAAAGGTTTTAGATGTGTATGTGAAATGAAATGTTATATATGAGAAAGAGAGAACAGGTCAGTTCTAGGCATAAAGCCTAGAATGTACAAGATTTCTGGGAAATTGGGGATAGGCTGGGAAAAGGTTTCTAAAGGTTTATCTAACAGATAAATCTGTATCTACTCAGCTGAATTTTTATTTAGAATATGTCTGCTCACACACATATGTCCTAAAACCCTCTATTTTAGGTTCTTTTCTCTTATATTCTCTTATATTTCTCTACTATTTCATTTGGTGATATTATCTTTCCTCATTAATTCAGTTATTATTTTTATGCAAGAACCTTCTCTTCTTCCCAATTTCCCTATTACTATCAAGGACACCACTATTGTCACAGTTACACAGACTTGCGATCTAGCTGTTATCTGGACTCTTCATTCTTTCTCCCCTTTCCCATTATATCCAATAAGTTGGCTAGACCTTTCGATTCTCCCTTAGCAACTTGTTTTTATATGCCCCTTTTCTCCTATAACACTTTTACAATCCTGATGAAAGCCTTCATTTACTCATAGCTAGATTATTGCAATGGAACTCTATTCTCTCTCCTTTGTCTTTCTTCATTCCAGTCCACTTCTATTCATTTATCTGATCCAACCAGGTCAGCTTAACCATCAACTAAAATCAACCTTTTAATAAACTTCCCATCCAAAAGAAATCTTTCTAATACCTCGTAATGTTATTTCTTTCCTTCTGATGATCATATCCATTTTATCCTACTTATATAATGATTTAACATAGATGTTGACATATTGTCTCCCCCAATTACCTCTAAAACCTTAGAGAATAATAATTGTCTTTTGCATTTTTTTAAGTCCCAGAATTGAGCCAGATGCTTGACACATTTTAGGTGCATAATAAATGCATGTTGACTGTTGACAATCTTATGTGCGAATTTCTTATGTAGGGGAAGGGCTTTCTCATACCTGTGCTTTAGGCACAAAAGTTAAGAAGAAGAAGAAGATTTAGGAGGGGAGAAATAGAACAAAATAGAAATAGAGAAAGAGAACAAAAAATAGCAAACAACAAAACAAAAGCCAAACAAACAAACTTCCTTATGATTAAAGCCATCCAAAATCAGAAAAGGTTTCCTTGAAGGTGCTATAGCAAGAATAGTCCTGGAGCTGGAGTCCATACTTTTGCTAGTCCAATATTTGCTGGAAGTTGAATAAGTGAGGTAACAATGGAGGCCTGAAAAGTAACCTAATGGCTGAAGTCTAGTAGTAACAGAGAGACATATTTTATGAATTAGGCTTCACTTGGAAGTTAATTCAGTGGGACAAGTACTATTTTTGTTGTGAGAAGGTAGCAAGACTATATATAACAAGCTATTTCCAAGTTTCCTTCCCTGTAAGCAGGAAGGAGCAAATGTCAAAAGGTAGAGAAAGAGATTTGTTTCATCTTGTGGGCCAGTGAAAAGATTGCCAATTGGCCCCACGAGCTGACTGCTCATGAATACTATTTCATTTCAGCAAGAGCGTAATCATGTATTCATGTTCCAAATGAGAGAAGTTAAATCACCCTTCCTCCTTCCAGAGTTGGACAGAAACTCAGTTTCGTTGTTTGAATAAGGAAATCAGCAGGGCAAGAAAACAAAATTTTCTAGTGCATTTTAAATGTCTATTCAATTCTGGATATGCAGAGATGGGTCCTCATCTTCACATGATTAAGGGCCTGGAAACAACAGTTATAATACTCATGCATATCCTGAATCATGGAACAGGGCATGCCATTCTAGAAACAAACATGTCAACCTCTTTCATAAAATCTAGAATCAGACACTACATATTGAATATGCTCTCTGAATAGAGCTCCATGGGCCAAATCCTGGTATGTTATGTGTGGGTTACAGTAGACAGTCACTGTGGTGCTTAGAGTTCTTTGAGTCTTTGATTCTGTGTATGGTCACAGAATATATAGCCAGCTCAGATTTCAATCTCTAAAATAAATCATTTTAGTTCTTACTGTTTTTTCTCTTTTCTGTATGCCTATTGTTAATTTCATGAATGAATTATAACACTTTTTGACATCAGGAAGGAAAAGCACATCGTCTGATAGACCTCGAGGCTATTTGGCGATCAAAGAAGTTCTGTTGATACAGATAATATCACTCCTTATGAATCATATTTCAGAGAATGCATTTTAAAAATATATTTGAATATTTCTTGAATACATATTTCACATCATTTTCCCAAAATATAAAATTATTTTACTACCTAGATTCAGTTCATGTAAATAACATTTTCAACCCCAGTGACATAAATATATTTTGGATAATAAAAAGATGAAATGAAGATTCTCAAATGTAGAAGAATTTATCCTTGAGATAAGATGCAGTATTAAATAAGTGATTTTGCTTTAAATTCTTAGCCTGGTATGATTTAGTAGAGATTACCAGGCCTAACAACCTTGAGAAGAAATTATTACTTTAAATCCCTCTGATTCCTGGTAATAAATAGTATAATTTCAGTGAATGAACTCATCTTATTCAACAGTAAATATGATCAGAGAAGATTCAAAATAAATTCCCTTTTAGTCAACACCATTCATTCCAAAAAGACTTTAGCACTAAAAGAAGTAAGACTTAGTTGGGCTTATAAGTCTTATTCTTGTAGTTGTTTCTAGTTAATCTCTTTTTTGTCATTCTCAGAATTAACACACAATATTTCCCAAGATAGTAGGAACATGTTTAGTATTACTTTTTCATTCTTATGTCATGTTTTGACTTCCATACTTGATGCACTCTTTCTTAAAGTAACAGAAAGGGATTATTTGCTGTTTTATCTATCAGTAGATGCACTAAACATCCAAGCTTTTGTAATTAAACTTATTGTAGTTACATCTATTTCCATCACAAAATCACAACATTTTGGAGAAAGAAGGGACCTCAGAGACTACCTTACCCAACCCACAGCTGAACAGTCAATTCCCCTTACCACACATACAGAAAATGGTTATCTAACCTTTTTAGAAAACCTGTAACAACAACTCACTACTTCATTAATTAGTCCAATATTCTTTGAATGCCTCTAATTGTTAACTGACTCCTTTCTTTAAGCCTTTGTCTGCTGCTCCATGATTATTTTTTCTATGATTCCTCATTCTGTTCTTAACAGGGCGAATAGAACTAGTCTTCTATATGATGGTTTATCTTATTTTCCCCTAAGCTTTTGTTTTCTTTCCAGGTTAGGTATCCATGCTGACCACTCTACCTTCATACAGAATGATCTTCAGTTCATTCCCCATCCCAAGAGTCCTCCTTCATATATTTCCCATTGGTTTAATATCTCAAACTATATAGACTACTCCCAATATGAATAGCCAAGATAAAAGAAAAAAGGTTAGTAACTATATCATAATAGACAGTGTTGTTTAATACCCAGAGAGATGACTTCAAGGCCAGAAAGACCTGGATTTAACTCTTGTTTCTGACACACTTGTGTGACAATGGGCAAGCCACATAACCTCTCAGTATTCTCAGGAATTCTGCAAGACTGTACATGTATGTTCAACCTTTGTTGCTGAAGAAGACCATGCCATCAGAGAAGTAATGACATGACTTGCACTTGACTTTGTTTTGAGGGAGGTAGGGTCGTGCAGGTCCCCATCCTCACTTCTCCTCCAGAGTCATCTGAATCCAGTGACCAGATATACATCAGGATGAGTGGAGATGAAACAAGATGAGGCAATTGGGGTTAAGTGACATGCCCAAGGTCACGCAGCTAGTGAGTGTCAAGTATCTAAGGGAACATTTGAACTCAGGGCTTCCTGACTCCTGCCCTGGTGCTCTATTCAATGTATCCCTTAGCCACCTCTGCATGACTATAAATTTCAGAGAAAGACCCTACCTACATTGGAAAATGTTGCTTGCTCACATGGTAATTTCCTAGCCCTATATTCGGATTTATTTAGATACCAATGATGATTATAACTTCATTTTTGACTGTTACACCAATTAGTTCAACATACTATTTTTCTGTGATACACATGCCCTTCCTCTAGACTAGGGTTAGTTTATACCTTGCCACTGTCTCCTATTCCAGGAAGAAATACATGAATTTCTTTTTCCAGAGATATAAGATAACTACCTTTGAAGGTTTTGTTTTTGTTTTAGGGTAGAAAACATCCACCTATATAAGTTAATAGGAAATATATACTAAGTAATTCCTGTGCATTGGACTAACTATATTTGTTAACAATTTCAAGTCCAGTGGAAGGTGAGAGAAGAACAGGATAGGGACATCAAAGGAATAAGGTTAATGGGAAAAAGTTTGCAGAATCAAGGAGTGGTAGTGAGGGAGGGAGTTACTTCCATTCATCTTTATGGTATAGAAGTGCCTCTGCTTTATTTGAGGCTGTGCCAGGGGAGCATAAGCTGTCGCAGGTATTTACCAATTTGGAGATACTTCCTGGATAGTCATAAGATCATACATTTAGAGTTTTAGAGTTGGAGGGGGCATCAGAGATCATTGAGATTAATTCTCTGATTTTACACATCATAGCCCCATAAGTTTAGGGTTGAATGAGACCTCAAAAAGATGAGGAAATTTATACCCAGTAAGGTTAAGTGTCCTGCCTACAGTCACATACATAAGACAGTTGCTAGACAGGTTGAGATATTAACTACACTCTTAGACTGTAAAGTTAATTGCCTTTCCATTATGCCATGTCACAAGTGAAATACATGCATATTGGCATTCTTCCTGTAAATGAAAACTGAAGATACAATGAAGTTATAGCCAAGAAAAGGAAAATCCACAGGTTCAGAGAAACAAATAAGGAATTTGTGGGATTGATTTCATCATAAATCTATGGGTAAAAATAAAAGTAATTTCCTAAAAATAAATTTCTGGGATACAGTCATCTCCTTTTCCATTATTTATAATGAACATAATAACAAAAAGGGCAAATCAAAGATATTAACAGTTCATGCACCAAAATCTGTTGCAGAGGATGAAACTTATACACAGATGAAAACGGAGAGAATTAGCCAAAGACAGAAAGAAATTAAATCATCTCTGAACAAAAAATGAATTAACTGTAAAACTAATTTTAGATCATACATTTTCTCTTGAAAGAAAGTAAAGAAATTAGAATGTGATTTTCCCTTCATCTAGACTGGCACTTTGATCAGTGCAGGAACTCTAGATGAATACATTCCTTCTATCAATGCAGATCAGCAACTATTCTGGAGACGATAGTCTAAGAGTATCTTGGAGGTCTAAGTGATTAAATGACCTTTCCTAAGGTTATACACTGACTCTGATTCAAAGGGAAGATATGAGCAAGGTCATTCTTGACTTCAAGAATATAGTTGTATTCACTCTACCTCATATAACTAAAATTATCATTTATCATATAACTATGTAGTAAACTATTTCAAATTACTTAACTAAATTTAAATCCATAGTAAACACCAAATTACCTGTAGCCATGAAAATCTAAGAGAGGAGGAACAAAAATATATCTATTTAAATTGAAACTTCTTCATCACCAAAACATGAGTGGCAAAATTTCCCAACTTTTTAATTTCACATCTCTTAATTTTTTCTTTGTACCCTCTATTGAATGCACCAAATAAAAGATCCATAGTACCTGTTTAGTTATTTCAATTTCCTAAGGGAAACGATTGACCAGATTCAGTGAGAAAAATATAAGTATGTCATTTGCTTCTGTTCTTGCTATACAACAGCAACAACAAAAAACTATCATGAGTTATTTAAAATTGGAAAGTACAGGGGATTTCAAATTAATTGATATTTCATTGAGTCATATTCCTCTACTCCACCTCAAGGACTTTTCACCTATTCTTCCACTCATTAATGCTTCCCAAAGATAGCAATACAGGAAAAGATGAATTACATAAGATAAACAACATAGGACAAGCTTCCTCCTATTTGAAGGTGAAGGAAATATCTTAAAATAAATTTATTATAGGCAGATATAAATTATTAAAATGGTGTAATAGAAGGTATAAAAAAGGAGAGTTGAACGAGAGGTCAGAAAAGTTAAGGATGGTCTTAAATTTAATTTAGATAATGAGGTTGAGATCACTAGCATGTATTTTGAAAGTATATACTATAATACTAGAAACTAAGTATATCTGTTACAATAGGCATTTGTTTTAATAGTTGGATAATTTCTATAGACATCTCACACTTAAAGGATACTTGAAGATCATCTAACTTATAGTCCATTCTCTTAATAGATGATCAAAATGAGTCCCAGAAAGTAATAGCTACCTTGCCTGAAATCACAGAGTTAATTAGTTGCTAAGTTAGAACCCGAACCCAGGTGCTCTGACTCCTACTACCTAGGAATTAGACATTGGACGATAAGAATGCACATAGAAGGTTACACCAATATATATTCAAAATATAAATGGATTCCATTACAAATATACTATTTAAGCATCATCTTTGTAGTACAACAATGACTTCTAGTGGTCACTTGGTTCACTTCATTTGTTCTTTATTAATTTCCTTGTTGAGATACCCAGGTAAACTAAATAACATACCTGTTGACATATCCAATAGTTTTATCATAAGATGCATAAAATTTAGTATTACTTAAATACACAGCAGATTAAGTGAAAACTTTCTGTAATCAGGTGCATGTGGGAAAAATACAAGTCAAATGATTAAACTCTGTATTTATTATTACCCATCAATCAGAAATTTATTGGTTACACACTATGGGCACTTTTTTTGATTTCCAATACCAGCCCTTCTGTGTATTACATTTTTTTGTTTGTTTCAGGCAACTTTATTTTGGTCAAGTAACTGACAATTCTGAAACTTTATTTCTTTAACCATAAAATAGTGACAATACTTTCACTATTTCAGTCTTGGGAATTCAAATGAGTGAAGTTATTTTAAATGCTAGAGTAATGCCTTGTAATGTTCATTTACTGAATTCTTTGTAAATACTATAGAAATTATATTTCTAATTGATGCTTGTAGCCAATCCTGACAAGTTCCTGCAAATTGCCTGAGTTCTGCTCTAGGTCAGTAGACCAGTTTTCTAGTCAGGTGCTTGACATTTATAATATGAGACAACATATAATTAGGGTCAAATGAGCTGTAAAGACAATAAGCACTACAGGGATTCAGAGAAAGGTGAGATCATTTCTGCTTGTACTGATAAGGCAAAACCACATTGAGAATGAAGGATTTAATTTGTTGTTTTTGTTTTTGTTTTTTACAGGATGGGAAGCATTCAGATAGGTGAAAAAGAACAAGGACCACATTTTAGTGTATGGTAAAAATTAAGAAAATATTTGTTATCACAACTCATTCTGTATTGTATTATACATAAAGGTAGAGAGGAAAAAGAGACAATAGTTCCATACTTGAAAATAAATATAGTGAAGATATGTATGTATAATCATAATATATCTTTTTATTGCTCTTTGGAAGATTTGAGATTTTAGTTCTTCAAATATATTATAGTCTTACGAGTTTGATTGTTTTAAACTTCAGAGAATCAAAAAAATTTGTGTTGCTAAATAAATGGAACTGCAAATGTTTGGAATTTCTGAAAACATTGCTGAGTTTATCAAATTAGTTACATATCAATCTTTTATCACCCGACAATTTAATTCCTGCTTAGCATATCCCTACTGGATATATATATATATATATATTTATTAATTCCTGTATATATTATCTATATATATGCAGCTAAGTGGCACAGTGGCTAGAGTACTGGGCCTGGAAACAGGAAGACTCATCATCTTGAGTTCAAATCTGACCACCGGCAGTTGCTAGTTGTGTGATCCTGAACAAGTCAAAGATTCTGTTTGCCTCAGTTTCCTAAATTATAAAATGATCTGGAGAAGAAAATGGAAAATCTCTCCAGTAACTTTGCCAAGAAAACCCCAAATGGGGTGACAAAATTTGGACATTACGGAAGTGACTAAGTGACTACCTATATGTGTGTGTACATATACTCTCTTCCATTTCTAAGATGAAAAGAGTGTTACCTCCAAAACAATACTGCAAATGAACGAGCAATACCAAAGCTATATTATAGCATGATAGAAGATGAAAATTTGCATGAATTTTCTTGAATTATGCATAAGTAGAGGCATAGGGTTTTTTTTTCAGAAGTCCTATTGAGAGGTCTACTGAGAGATTTCATGCCCTAGGAAAATATAAATGAATCTGTGTTACTGTTTCACTAGGCTCTAAGTAGTCATTTGAGCATTTCTTCTGCCATGAAGAATATAAAAGCTATGATACATTCAATCTTTCTCAACATTGATTCTATGTTCTATAAATTGATTCTAGAATCAATTTCATAATCCCTTTTGTGGAAACACTAAATATAGGGCATATCAAAGCTTGGATGAAGAAATTTTCATGAGTTCTATTCTGGGATGCAGGTATAGTGAGATTTGAGTCAGGCTTCCTGTGTAATTGACATCATTCTTCATAAGCCCAGTGATCAGTCCCTTAACTGAAAAGGGAACCACTAACACCTCTACCGCATGTATTTACATACACCCTCCTATTCAGTGAAACTGTAGGGGAGGTATAGAGGAGTCAGAACATATTTGACAGTTGGAAGAGGAGGAGAAAGAGAAAAAGAGAGACAGAGACTGAGAGGGACCGAAAGAGATGGGAAGAGAGAAATAAGAACAAAAACACAGAGACAGAGAAACAGAGACATACAGGAATAACTGAAGATTTTTTCTCCTTTGTAGCCTACTGAGCTTTCTATTACAACTTACTCAGTTCAACAAACATTTATTACTGTCCTCTAGGAGTAAAGTATGAAAATTATATTATCAGGGGTATGCATGACTATAAACAGACATAACCTCAGAATCCATGTAGAAAAATCTTATAGCTAAGTCATTAAAAGAAGATGAAGGACTCCAAATAAATTGGGTAAATCTAAGTAGAAATTAAAGGAAAATATATAGATAAATTATATCAAAGGAAGATTTGCTATGATCCACATAGTATTCCAATTGTTCAGATTAATCCATAAATATTTTTATAGATGAGCATCATATGATAGCCCAAAAGCCTTAGTGCAGGGTGAGGCTATTAAAGTTTAAAAGTGAACTAAGGCTTTTGCTATACTCTTTGTAAATATTGTACTGTATAAATACAATGTGTATGTGATTTTGTGTGTGTGTGTGTGTGTGTGTATGAGAGATAGAGATGTGCACACACACACACATATTGACATGAGGACTTTCTCACTGGAAGTTATCTAAACCAAAGGATTCACAGAATTTGCCTCTCTCTCTCTTCTCTCTTTCTCTCTCTCTCTCTCTCTCTCTCTCTCTCTCTCTGTCTCTCTCTTTCTCTTTCTCTCTTCTTTCTCTCTCTCTCCTTTCCTCTCTTCTCTTCTTTTTTCTGTCTCCTTCATATCTCTCCATCTGTATATCTCTAGCTATTTATATATAATATGTACACACACAAGTCTTCTCCATGAGAAGTTCTCATCTCTCTACCAATGGAAATCAACTACTCTTTAAGAGTGACTTTTACCACTGAGAGGTTTAATAATTTGCTCAGGATCATAAAGTCAATGTCTGTGGCAGAATATAAAATTAAATGACATTTTATTTTGTAAATATACCTGGCAAATTCTCACTTGACAAAATATAATTTCTTTTTTTCCCCTCTCTCTTTTTCAAGGAGGAGGTAGTATTCGTAAACCAGGAATGTTTACAATATGCAATTTTAAATTTCTTTTGAAAACTGTCCTTTGTAAAGTATTTTCCTTTTATTACCATTTATACACCAGAAAACCTCTTGCATATATACACTTCCAGTGTCAATTTAAAATATTTTTGATGAAATATGTACTTTCATAAATAGCACCAAAACCTCTACTAAAATTTGTATTGCAGATCATGAAAGCATTATTTTCAGCCATAAATGTTATTCAGTAGACATTAGGACTGGCATGTTATTTAAGTATTTTGTGCAACATTTTTATTTGAGATGGCACCCCCAGATGAATATAAACACGTATTGAATCTGAGTTTTGATAATGGATTTTCAATCTTCCTTTTTTCAAAATGTCAAAATGGAAAGATGAAAACGCTCAACCCCACATGCTGAAAATGCTTTCCAATTGTTTTACAAATATTTGATTTTTTTCTTCAGAAGAAAGAGTATATATAAATCATTACCTTCACCTCATAGTTAGTTATGTTTCACCAGTGGGTTCAAATGTTAAGTTCTATGTACAAATAACATTGGTCAATGAAAATTTATTTAGAAATTACTAAGTGTCAGGAACCATGGGAACTGCTATAGATAAAAAGGAAAGCAAAAGGCATTCCCTCCTTTGAGGAGCTAGCAATCTAATAGGGGAGACAACATGCAGTATACTTATGGACAAGCTCTGTACAAGATAGCTAATAAATAATCAGTATAGAGAAGGCAGTCGAATTAAGAGAGATTCGTAAAAAGTGGGATTTCAGCTGGGGCTAGGAGAAAACTAGGAGAAAAACAAGTGGTAAAGATGAGGAGGGAGAGAATTCCAGACATGGGGGACAGTCAGTTAATAATGCAAGGTTGAGGAAAAATAAAAGGTTGCTCTATAGAGGTGTTACTATAAGACTAAGAGCAGTGGAGGTGAGAGATGCAGGAATTAAAAAGTGAGAAGACTGGAGAAATGCAGTTACTAGGCTTTGAATTCCAAACAGAAGAATTTATATTTGATCCTGGAGATAACCCAGAGTTACTGAAGTTTATTAAGGCAGACTTGGGAATTGAAATGATCAGATATATTCTTTTAAAAAAGCATTTTGGTATCTGAGTGGAGGATAGGCTGCAGAAGGGAGAGACTTGTGGCAAGTAAAGCAACCAGCAGGCTATGCAATAGTACAGGGGTGAACTGATGAGGACCTGCCACAAGGTAGTGACAATATCAAAGAAGAAAAGAGGAGGTTTTGGTGAGATGTTACGCAGAAGAAATGAATAGGCCTTAGAAAGAGACTGGATGGCAGGTGCTGGTGAAAGATACTGAATTTTGAATGTAAGAAACTGGGAGAATGGTGATGTCCTAGACAGCAATGGAGGAGTTTGCAAGGGGTGGGATTCATCGTGTTCTCAGAATGGCAAGATGGGAAAAATAGTGGATTTGTAGTGATGGAACCTGAGTTTAAGTCCCATCTTTTCTCATCATTACATGTGGAAATTTAGGCAAGTGATTAAATAACACAGGGCCTGGATTTCTGACAAGAGATGAGAGACTACAATATGATTAATCCATTTGATTGAGGTAATGTAATAGCAATTTAAATGGAGAGATTTTTTCCCATTAACTAATAGTCTCATATGATCTGCTTAAATCTTCTGGAAGTCTGGGTCACATGTGGTAGGAAGAACTTGCTGGAGAGGCAGAGCAGGCAGGGTGGAGCAAAACTGGGAGGAAGTGAGTGAGTGGGATCAGATCAGAGGGGAAAGCACACAGGCCAAGTGACATATTGTGATATTTGATAATGAGAAGACACTGGCTGGTGGAGGGGAGGTTTGAGAATGGCTTTGCCCTCTGCTGGGATGATGTTTATTAACATCTTGGTCATCATGATGGATATTGCCTTCTGATTCTGGGATTTGGCTTTCTGGTGCTTAAATAAATGTTTTTCTTTTGTCTTCTATAAGGAGAGTCTTATTTTTTGCAACTGAGAATTAGACTGGCATATTCATAGTCACCACCAGTGCTGTAAATATTGCCTTGGTGATACATTTGGCATCATGAACAGGAACGCAAAGTAAAAAGTCTCTATTTGGAGGCAGAAATGATTTAGAGGAAGACACTAATATCACATGATGGGAGGATTTGCCATATTCCTCACAAGCCAAGGAGTGGGCTAACATCACTGGATTCTATGAAAACTGGGAAGAGAGGTTACAGGAAGGGGAACCTGGAGATTTGAAAAGGTATTTACAAGGAATATCAATAAGACCAGGGAAGGAGTTGGCAGGGGTAAGTAGAAGAGACTGGATTTTACTAATAGTTTACAGTATTGTGTGTAGAAAGAGAAAAGAGCTACTAAAGGAAAAATTCAGATGGAAAAAAGATTACAAGAGCAGTCTGGGTAGGCAGGAGGTCTCAGGGAGAAGGAAAAGCTGCACATTTAGTTCAGAAGAAGCTGAAGTCTGACAAAAGAGTTGTGCATCTGGCTTTTGTACAGACCCAGACTAGTTGTTGTAGTGACAAAGAAAATGAAATAATTTTAGAGGAAGAAGTTTCTCAGTCAGAAGCACGCACAATAGTGAAGTGGAAACAGGAGACCCAAGGAGGTAACTCAGTGTTTAGGAAAATAATTGAGGATTTTACTCAGCAGGAGGTCACGAACATTTTGAGTTGGTTCACCCAGTGGATGGGAGAAATGTTAATATCTTGGATGGTGGGAATCATGATGAAGAGCTGGAGGAATAGCTATTGATCTTGTTGACTGCCTGAAATTTATAGGTATTACACAGAATTCTTTTGTACAGTAAACTTGTAGAGATTATAGTATACAACTAATTAGTACAACCAATTTGTTAGCTTTGGCTGGAGAAGGCTACAGTAGGCAGTATTCCAGTGACTCTATGTGACCTAGTGGAGATGAATCCTAGTATTCCCTTAGGGACTGTATAAGAAAGTTAAAGGTGATGAAGACTGCCATTATGATCAGAAACACAAATGCATACTATGATACTCCCTTTGAAGTTTGCCATAGGAATATAAAAAGATTTTGATTTGAAGATGATACTCCATTTGAAGTTTGCCATAGGAATATAAAACTGAAGATGGCTTCTCTTACTTACAAGCACTGATTTTGACTCTAATAATTGGATAAATAAGGCACCCTCTTTCAGAGGTGCTGGATAAGATTTCCTAATTAGGTGACTTAGGAGACTGAGAAAAAGACAAAAGTGCTAGAGAGAAAAGAGTAAATAGCCACTGCATTCAAAATCAGAATAAATTGGCAAGGAGAGGATTGTTTACAGCTCTAATCAGATTAGGGATAGATTTTAGAAGCATAGATGGTATTCAAACTAATGAACTATACAGAATATGCCAAGAAAAAGGACTTGACATTACACAGAATAGAGAAGTAAGAATTGCCCCTACATATCCTTCTCAACCCTTGTATCCAAGTATGTCACACCTTCAAGGAGAATAGGAAGTTGGCCAAACCCCAGTTAAGATTAAAGAGATACAAATGCAAGATTAGAGACCCCACATCAATTTGACCATATATTGGAAAAGGATCAAATACTGTAACCAAGGTATTAGTAGATGCTGGGGCAGAAGTCTCCCTTCTATATGGAAACCCTGATAAGTTTAAACATGGAACACCTATTACTATCACAGGATTGGGAGAGGCTGAAATATCAGTCAGATAAGTTAATCTAATGATGAAAATTGAACAATTGCCTAAGAAAGAATATACTGTGATAATTTTACCCATTTCTGAATACATCATTGGAATAGACATATTGAGAGGTATGGCTTTAAATTTACCTGAGAAGAGATACCAGTTTGCAATAAGGAAGAAAGAAATTAATACAATTTAATGGGAAAAATAAAAATGGACCAAAACGCTTTGCCTACACCTTCTGAAGTGATTACTTTAGAGCAGTATGGTGTGCCTGGTGGACAATATGAGATTATCAATACTATAAAGGAATATGTTGAAGCAGGATGTTAGTCCCTACAACCACTTGATGGAATAATCCTGTCTTGGCAGTGTGAAAGTCAGATGGGACATGGAGGATGATGGTGGATTATAGACAACAGAATATAGTCACTCCTCCCTTGTATGTATCTGTTCCAGATACCATTACCTTAATAGAAAAAAATCAAGAATATGATGGGACTTGGTACATAGTTGTTTATTTAATCAATGCCTTCTTTATGATACCAATAGATTCGAAACAGTGGAATCAATTTACTTTCACTTGGCAGTGTTCACAATATACTTTTACATGCTGGCCCCAAAGATATCTGCATAGCCCCACTATTTGTCATGGAATTGGGGCTGAACATTTGGATGAATTAGAGCTATAAGGTATACAGCTTCCCCACTACCTAGATGATGATATTATGATACAGGGTAAAACTATAGAAGTGGAGAAGAGTTTGATGCTTTTAATTGAGTATACAAAAAGCAAAGGGTTGGATATTAACTGTGCAAAGATTCAAGAGTCAGTTCAAACCGTAAAGTTTTGGGGTATCCAATGGAATCAGGGCCTGAGATTTTCCCACAAGTCTGATAATAAATTCAGGATTTTCCTATTCCCACCAATATGAAAGAACCCCAAAAGTTTATAGGATTATTTGGATATTGGTTACATCACATACCACATCTAGGACAAATTTTGAAACATTTATATAAAATTACTAGGGAAAATATGAATTTGATTGGGGACTTGAACAGAACAAAGCTTTTGATGAAGGTAAGTGGCTATTCAATTGACCCTAGATTTATGGTCTATGCAAAATGACCCAGTGGAATTACAAGTGACTGTACAGGATGAATATGCAAACTGGAGTTTATAGTAAAATCAACAAAGTCAGAAAAGTGCCCTTAGGATTTTGGCCTACGAAACTCCTTTCATCTGGAGTCCAATATACCCCTATTGAAAAGCAGTTGTTATTGGATATTGGATAGTGGACTTTTGCTAGAAAATGAACAACTGGGGCGGAGCCAAGATGGCGGAATAGAAAGACTCACGTATGTTAGGTCCGAACCCACAGCCCATAGATTTCCTGTAAAAAGAACTCTTGACAAATTCTGGAACAGTGGAAGCCACGCAGAAACACAGTGAAGGAGATTTCCGTTGCAGAGAGCCCTGAAAAACCGACCACAAAGGTACCCTGGACAAGAGCAGAGCCCTGACCAGCCAAGCGCTCCCCTCCCCCGCCCAGGGCTCCCCTCCCCCGCCCCGGCCACGTGGCACTGAGAGGAGCCAGCAGACCCAAGCAGGCATCAGGGACCTGAATCTCTGGCAGCCGCGAAGGTCCCTCCACCCACAGACGCACAGGTCAGTGAGAGAGACGAGCTGAGAGGGGAGCAGGGGGATCTCCGGGACTCGGACCCCCTGGGAGGCCGCCGCTGCAGCAGAGGCAGCGACGGGCAGAGCAGGCTGGAGCTCCACCCCAGCTCCCTTACAAAAGGTCTCAGTATAAACCCCCTGAGGGAACTGAGCCTGAGAGGCAGCCCTGCCCCCACCTGAGAACCAGCAGATAAGCTCCCATTGAAGAGCAGTCAGGCCTGCTGCCAAAAGCCCTGAGGCTGGGGAGCAGCATTTGAATGGCAGACCCCAAGTACAAGCTCGGCAGATCTAAGCCAGGGGGGTGGAGAGGACTCTCGAAAGTCAAGTAACTGGCTGGGAAAATGCCCAGAAAAAGGAAAAAAACTAAGACCATAGATGGTTACTTTCTTGAGAAGTTAATTCCGCCATTCGTCTCTGACGACGATGAAGAGATATGCTTACCATCAGGCAAAGACATAGGAGTCAAAGCCTCTGTATCCCAAATATCTGAAATAGATACCCCATGGGCTTGAGCCATGGAGGAGCTCAAAAAGGATTTTGAAAATCAAGTCAGA
>CM053769.1:632093593-632124693 GCA_028658325.1 Potorous gilbertii
GTTGCTGTGCGGCTTCCACTGTTCCAGACTTTGTCAGGAGTTCTTTTTACAGGAAATCTATGGGCTGTGGGTTCGGACCTAGCATAGGTGAGTCTTTCTACTCTGCCATCTTGGCTCCGCCCCCTATTATGTTATTTAAAGATAAAATATGTTTACACTATATAATAATATACATATATATTTATGCATTTCTGAGTTTCTAAACATTTTCTGTATTAACTGCTGGTCTTTGCATGTCATCTGCAGCTTCTTCAAAAATCTCACAAACTGCATTTAATGTCTTATGCTAATCCATGACATATGGAAACTATGATGGGGAAAGTTGTGATATGGAAGATATAACTGCAGGTACCTATATCTATTCAAATATAAATATAGATGTAGATATATACACACATATATGCATATATATGTGTTTATATATATAGTAATATTTCATAATTTCATATAACTATATACACACTTGCATATATATATAATATTACATATACACACAGATATATTACATACACACTAAGTGTTTACTAATTTCAAATGGAGCAAAAATATGAATTGTATTAAATCCCATAATTTGATCACAACGATTTCCACCTGATATATATTTAATTCCACATTGATTTCATTTTTGTTATTTAAAAATAAATGGGAAAACACACGCATATATGTGCGTGCATATGCATATGCATGCATGAATACATAATTGTGTGCATACATACACTGTACAAAAATGGGAGAAGTTAGAAAGATTGAAAGATAGAATAAGCAAATTTAGGCATTTTTGTGAAGTTTTTACTTCCTTGCTGGAATTCAGTAAGCTTCATTGATGATAACTTTCAGCAGTACAAACAACTATGTCTTTAGACTGTTAAATTATGAAAATAGGGTACATAAATGAGCGTGTGTATGTGTCTGTGTGTACGTAAATGGAATACTCATTATCTTTGATTTGTTTGAGCATTGTCTTATTTGATTTAATTTTTGAGTGTGATAAATAAAACAAGAGAGAGACAAAAAGAGGTTGAAATTTCCAGTCATCTCATAAGAACAAAATTTTGTACTAGATGAGAAGTCAGGAATGTATATGAGTGCGAAGGGTATTCATCATGGATTTATCTCAGGTTGGGATTTGAGTCCCTGTTCCAGCAGTTACTAGCTGTATGATCTGGAAGTTATGGAGTCACTAGTCATTTCTAGTAGGGGAGAAATACATGGAAATGGGAGAAGGAATGTAGAAGAATAACAAGACATCAATTTCTATGAATTCCAATGAATTTATTTCAAACATAGGGGAGAAAGAAAATTTCCTATAAGCCTTACAGGGCTGTGGAGAAAGTGCTATGTAATATAATATAATATTATATATATGTAAGTAATTGTAAGATGAATCAGCTTATTCAATAATGAATATGTCTTAACACAAAAAATATATTTAGGTAAAAATTATTTTGGAGGATAATAGCATTTTCCCATTTGCCTTTTATTTCATTCTGTGGAATGCTAAGCCCCATTTACATGGTTTCCAATTGGGTTGTATCTAATGGCAATTTAAAAATATCAGTATCTACAATATAAAAATGGAAGCATAAAAGTAGGGTGGACTGATGAAAAATTGGTAGAAATTGAAAATACAAGAAACTAGGGGTTTACTTTTTTATTTCTGTATTTTGCATATTTAGAATTTTCTGCAGGATGATTTTATGATCAATTTAGTGATATTCAGTTCTAGTATATTTTCCAGTTTACTGAGAAACAAAGATAGGATTCTGACAAATTTGTAGATCACAACAAACAAAAAGATATATTTTGAAACTATTTTGTTACTTTCTTTAAGATATTCTCTTTATCATGTAGTATAGCCCTCCCTCAAATCTGAAAACCTTTGTTATCCCAGGTTTAGTGTGTGTGTGTGTGTGTGTGTGTGTGTGTGTGCATGTGTGTATGCATACACATGCATTTGTTGTGTATATGTGTATTTTTGTGGTAATTATAATCATACTTATGCAAATATTTCTTGAAACTCTGTACAGTACATTTTCAATCAGAAGATTTTAAAGGAATTTTAAAAATCAAACAACAAAGCAGAATATTAAGTTAAGCATGTCAAAATTTTAAGTGACCGTGATTTTGATGATGTGGAAAGTTTCAGCGTGAGAAACCCTTCTCCATCTATGACTACCAAACTTAGAGCTGTCTGACTGTCAAAGAGGTTAATTACTATCAATCAATGAACACATATCAGAAGTGAGATTTGAAACCATGCCACCCTGATGCAAAGTGCATTACTCTATCCACTATTTAAAAACAAAACAAAACAAAAAAATAGAATCATTCTCATTTTCTCATACATGAAAACGGATATGACCTGTCAGGAACTTCCATGTAAATTATGAAAGAAAATGAGGATGTATTTGCATCATGAATTAAACACTAGATGTAGTTTATTATTTGTCAGCTCTACTCCCATCTTTTTTTAGAGTGGATACAAACTCTCCTTCCCACTCTCCCACACTAGTTTTCAGTTATTCCATTTTACCTCTATAACCATTCTTTTCTTTTTTTGTGACTTTTGTTTACTTTGTGAGTTTGAAGAGAACATCAAGAGTTAGAAGCTTATCAAATATTTGTTCATTCTTTGGTTATTCAAACTTCACCATTCTTGACTGGTAGATGAGTCAATTAGACTACTGTCAAGGACTTTTCTACTTGCCTCAAGTCTCAAAATATCCAAATCCTCACTTATAGCTAGAACAGGGCAAGTAAATTTTGGTTTTTAACCACCTCCCAATACCAGAAGAAATATTCTGTGCCATGAGAAGGCCTACAGTTCTTGTTGATTTTTTTAAAAAAGTCAGGACCACTTCTACTGCTATTCATTTTATGTCTCATATTCCATCATCTCCCTCAATAGTTAACACTTGCCCATTAAAAAAAAAACCCAAAAACATACCTTGGAGGCAGAATCAAGATGGTGGAGTAGAAAACATACATACAGAGGCTGCCCCACACAGCCCATAAAACACCTGTAGAGAGGGACTCTCAGCAAATTTTGGAGAAGCAGAAGTGGAGAACAAGAGTGGAGAAGATTTCCAGCACAGGCTGAGCTGAAAGACCCACAGGAAACATCAGTCGCACCAGATGCCGAGTGGAGCTCAGAGCGCAGAGGCTAGCCTAGCATTGGCTTTGCACACAGGGCTCGTGAACAGCCCTCTGAGGCAGAATATCCAGTGGTGGAATCCCCAGTCCCAACAGCAGAGGATCCACAGATCCCTCAACCCACAGGCACCAAAGGTCAGTGATGGTGCTTATTCAGCTGGCCAGGAAGGGAGAAGGGCCTTCACATTGGACAGGCAGCAAGAGTTCTCAGGGCAGCCCCTAAAGCAGCCTGAGATAAGAGCTGGATCATAAAAATCCCTGGGGCACTGAAGAAATGAGTTTTACCTCAGCCCTGTGTAGATGCCCTGAGGCTCTGCCCCCGCAGGTTGACTCAATCTCACCCTCAACCCCCCACAAGTGCTAGCATGGCAGAACTGGAGGTCAGGTGCATGTTGAGAGAGGAAATGCTGCTAAGATTCTGGGCACAAAAGTCTTTCCCTGTGCCCAGACACTTGATTGTGCCACCTTGGAGGAACTAATATTTTATAGTTCCCCAGAGTATACTCTACTCTTGACAAAGGACTCAAAAGGCAAGTAACTTGTTGGGAAAATGCTCAAAAAGGGGAAAAAAATAAGACCATAGAAGGTTACTTTCTTGGTGAACAGATATCTCCTCTGATCCTTTCAGATGAAGAAGAACAGTGCTTGCCATCAAAGAATGACACAAGAGTCAAGGCTTGTGTATCCCAAACATACAAAATAAATATTCAATGGGCTCAGGCCATGGAAAAGCTCAAAAAGGATTTTGAAAATCAAGTTAGAGAGGTGGATAAAAACCTGGGAAGAGAAATGAAAGAAATAAAAGAAAAGCATGAAAAGCAGGTCAACACCTTGATAAGGAAACCCCCCCCAAAAAAAATGCTGAAGAAAATAACACCTTGAAAAATAGGCTAACTCAATTGGCAAAAGAGGTTCAAAAAGCCAATGAGGAGAAGAATACTTTCAAAAGCAGAATTAGCCAAATGGAAAAAGAAGTTCAAAAGCTCACTGAAGAAAATAGTTCTTTAAAAATTAGAATGGAACAGATGGAGGCCAATGACTTTATGAGAAACCAAAAAAATCACAAAACAAAACCAAAAGAATGACAAAATGGAAGATAATGTGAAATATCTCATCGGAAAAACAAGTGACCTGGAGAAAACATCCAGGAGTGACAATTTAAAAATTATGGGACTACCTGAAAGTCATGATCAAAAAAAGAGCCTAGACATCATCCTTCATGAAATTATCAAGGAAAACTGCCCTGATATTCTAGAACCAGAGGGAAAAATAAATATTAAAAGAATCCACCAATCACCACCCGAAAGAGATCCAAAAAGAGAAACTCCTAGGAACATTGTGGGCAAATTCCAGAGTTCCCAGATCAAGGAGAAAATATTGCAAGCAGCTAGAAAGAAACAATTCAAGCATTGTGGAAATACTACCAGGATAACACAAGATCTAGCAGCTTCTACATTAAGGGATCGAAGGGTGTGAAATATGATATTCCAAAAATCAAAGGAACTAGGACTAAAACCAAGAATCACCTACCAGCAAAAGTGAGTATACTATTTCAGGGGAAAAAAAGGTCATTTAATGAAATAGAGTACTTTCAAGCATTCTTGATGAAAAGACCAGAGCTGAAAAGAAAATTTGACTTTCAAACACAAGAATCAAGAGAAGCATGAAAGGGTAAACAGCAAAGAGAAATCATAAGGGACTTCCTAAAGTTGAACTGTTTACATTCCTACAGGGAAAGACAATATTTGTAAGCCTTGAAACTTTTTTCAGTTCCTTAGTAGTTGATGGATTACACACACACACACACACACACACACACACACACACACACACACACACAGAAAGAGAGAGAGAGAGAGAGAGCCCAGAGTGAATTGAATAGGCTGGGATCATATACTAAAAAAATTAAATTATGTGATGAGAGAGAAATATAATAGGAAGAAAAAGGGAGAAATGGAAGGGAGCAGGTTATCTCTCATAAAAGAGGCAAATAAAGACTTTTCAATGGAGGGAAAAAGAGGGGAGGTGAGAGAAAAATCATGAAGCTTACTCTCATTACATTCGACTAAAGGAAGGAGTATAATGCACACTCATTTTGGTATAGAAACCTTTCTTACAATACAGGAAAGTGGGGGAGAAGGGGATCAGATTTGTCAGGGGGATGATGGAAGGGAGGGCAGTGGGAGGAGGGAGCAATTTGAAATCAACACTCTTGGGGAGATACAGGATCAAAAGAGAGAATAGAGGCAATGGGGGCCAGGATAGGATGGAAGGAATTATAATTAGTCATACACAATGTGACTATTATGGAAGTCATTTGCAAAACTACACAGATATGGCATTGAATTGCCTGTCTTCCCAAAGCTAATGGGTGGAGAGACAGAGATGGGGAGAAGTTGGAACTCAAAGTTTTAGGAACAAATGTTGAGTATTTTTCTTGCAACTAGGAAATATAAATACCGGTAATGGGGTATAGAAAGTTATCTTGTCCTACAGGACAAAAGAGAAGATGGGGACAAGGGAAGGGAGGGATGTTAGAAGAGAGGGTAGATTGGTGATAGGGGCAGTTAGAATACTCGGCCTTCTGGGGTGGGAGAGAAAATTTGGAACCCAAAATTTTGTGGGAATGAATGTTAGAAGTTAAATACATAAGTTTATAATTAAATTAAAAAAAACAAACAAAAAACCTTGAAGTTTCCATAACTATTGCAGAAACATTAATAACTTGGTAAGGGAAAAAAAATGACCTAACTTTCCCCCTACCTCATTCCTTCATTTAAATAAAAGTCACAAGGGAAGACAAGATCGTGGAGAGGAGTCAGGAAGTGGTCTGACCTCCCTAGTTTGTCTCAGAAACAATACTAATTCAAACCTTGTGAAGCAATATTAGGGAGTACTATATGCTATGGAGCAATAAAATCCAGAAAGAAAAGATGGAGTGAAATAATTTTTCACCTTAAGATAATTTAGAAAAACATCAGGAAAGGTCTAACTCACTGGGGTAAAAGGGGAGTACTGCCCAGCACAAACACTGTCTGATCAAGCCAGTGGGAGTCTCTGAGCTTCAGCTGAGAGATCAGCAACCAAGGCTCCTCAGTCTTGGCTCAACAGGCTAATGGCACAGTAGGCCAATTATCAGGCTTCCAGCTCCAGTGCAGAAGGCAAATTTTCACCCCAGAATCATGACACAATAGATGCAACTCGACCAGATCACCCCAACGTGGTGGGGAAGCTGCCAGCACCAGAGGCCCCCGGGATGAAAAGTCAGGGAAAAGGACCCTGGCATCCTGCACAGTAAGCTTAGGACAGTGAAACCTTAGGACAGAGCTCAACTTTTAAAAATAAACAAAAAAAGAGCCTTGACCAAAGAAAGATACGATGCAGACAGAGATGATCCAAACACAAACTCAGAAGACAACAATGTAAAAATTTCCACATGTGAAGCTTCAAAGGGGCATATGAATTTCTTTGAAGCTCAAAATGTCCTCTTGAAAGATCCCAAAAATGATTTTAAAAATCAACTAAGGGCGATAGAAAAAATTTTTGAAGTTATATAGGAAAATTATGAAAAGAAAGTCAACAGTATGGAAAAGAAAGAACAAAAATTCACTGAAAAAATGAACTCCTTAAAAATATATTTTGCAAGTAGAAAAGGAAGTTCAAAAGCTGATTGAAAAAAAAGAATTCTTCAAAAATTAGAATTGGACAAATGGAAGTGAATTATACTATGAAACAATAATCAGTAAAAATGAAAAGAATGAAAAAAAAGTACAAGGCAATGTAAAATACCTCACTGGAAAAAAAATTGACTGAAAAATAAATTTCGTAGAGATAATTTTTTTTAAATATTGAGTTACCTGAAAACCATAATCAAAACAAGGGCCTGGACAACATCCTTCCAGAAATTATCAAGGAAGATAGTCTTGATATCCTAGAACTAGAGGGTAAAATAATCACTGAAAGAATATACCAATCATCTCCTGAAAGAGATCCCCAACCAAATGAAAACCCCCAGGAATATTATAGTTAAATTCCAGAGCTCCCAGATCAAGGAGAAAATCTCACAATCAGCCAGAAAGAACCAATTCAAATAACGAGGAATCATAGTCAGGATTACACAGGGCTTAATAGTTTCTATGTGAAAGGATCATAGGGCTTGTAACATAATATTCCAGAAGATAAAGGAGCTTTGGTTATAACCAATAATCAACTACCCAATAAAACTGAGTATAAACTTTCAAAGGAAAAGATGGACAGTCAATGAAACAGGAATGTTTCAAACTTTCATGATGAGAAGACCAGAGCTGAACAGAAAATTCTACCTGCAAATACCAGACTCAAGAGAAAAATGAAAAGGACAACTCCACTAACAGCCAAGAGAACAAGGATAGCAGACATCTCATTCTGCTTCCAAATTATTTGGTTTCTGCTGAATCTCTATATTTTGAAAGTTTTGCATACTATACACTTTGGAAATTGAGAGCATTTGGTATGGTAATTTATTTATTTTGTTTTAATTTATGGATCAATAGAATGTTGCAGGCATTTTTGAAGAACATTTGGTCTCCCATAATAACTCTGATCTCAATATAGCATATTCATTGAATTTCCAATGCCATTTTGAGTCCTGTGCTACAGGGATTCATAACCTGTTTGTTTATAAAGGATAGTAAGCTTCCAATGTATATCTCAAAAGACTTAATTAGTTTCTTATTTGTATTCAATATGTACTAAGTATTTTTAACTTGAAGTTATATGTTATAGTTCCTGACGTTCCTGACGTTCCCTTTCATAATCTATATCAATCAATACATTTGGCCTCCTAAGGGATTAGTGGAATTTTTTCTATTTCTGGTGGCAAAGACTTTATCTAGGATCATTATCGTGTGTCATATTTATTTCATAAAATGAATGTGTGTGACTAAGTTTTTGGCAATATATTTTTGATTATGTTCATGTGAATGTCACCCAAAGATGGCCTCTTACTTCCAGTCCTCATCTTAGTCACATTAAAGGCTCTACTCTGGGGGAAACCAATTATGAGTACATTTGAGAAATCTAGTGGTGGTTATCTGTTGTCAGACTTTACTATTGCTCTGTGAAATGATGGTTATATATTCAAAAAGTATTCATGCAAATTTTAAGCTTGTTTATCATATGCCTCACCCCATCCATCAATTGCCTTCTTTGTTTTCAATGAGTAAATGTTCACCTTTCTATAGTTGTCTTAGGATAGGGGCTTTTGAGATTTATTGATATTGTCTGAATTTGTCTGGATGCTTTCTAAAACAGTTGATGTCCAGTTTACTGTATAAAAATAGCACCATAAATAATAGTTGTTTAGGTGCTAATTGCTCCAAACTTGTCCTTCCAATTTATCTTTGGCTTTTCTACTTATCAATATGTGAGTAAGATTCTTAATATTGGGGGGCAGATCCAAGATGGTGAAGTAGAAAGACATATATACTCTAGTGCTTCCCCCAAAGCCCTCAAAAAACCTGTAAAAATGACTTTCAACAAATCTAGAGCAGGAGAAGCCACAGAACAACGAAGCAAAAGAGGTTTCCAGCCAAAGGTAACTCAGAAGGCTGACAGGAAAGGTCTATCTCATGGGACACTGAGCAGAGCAGAGCTCAGCCCTGGTCATGTGACATTTGGAGGGACAGGACCTGAACAGAACTCCAGGGCAGAATTCCCAGTAGGGAAAGTCCCAGATACCCCAACCCATAAGTGACAAAGAAAGCTCAAAACGTCAGTGGAGGAGGGCTTTACCAGCTGGGTGAGAGGGAATGGGGCTTCACCAATAGCCCCAGGTAAGGGCAGAGGCCAGGGCCACAGATTGTAGGCAGCTGAAGAGGCTGGAAAGCAACCTGGGTCCATTGTCCAGGCAGCTCAGCTTAAAACCTCTGGGAGTAGGGAGCAGCTGATCTAAAGCTTATCCCTGAGTGATGGCTCCACTCTCACCCAAAGCCCAGAGAAACTGAGCAGCTGAGTCTAATCTCTTGAGAGAGGATTCAGAAGTCAAGTAACTGGCTGGGAAAATACCCAAAAAAGGGGGAAAACTAGGACCATAGAATGTTAATTTCTTGGTGACAGGTGTCTCCTCCCATCCTTTCAGATGAGGAAGAGTAAGGCTTACTGTCACCAGAAGTTAAAACCTCTGTCTCCAGGGCCTCCAAGTGAACTTAAACTGGGTTCAGGCAGTAGAAGAGCTTGAAAAGCTAGGTAGCAGCTTGCTAAAGGAGAACCAAAAAATATGTTGAGGAATATAACGCCTTTAAAAAGAGGCTAAGTCAATTAGAAAAAGAGGTCCAAAAAGCCAATGAGGAGAAGGAGACAATAAAAAGCAGAAATAGCGAAATGGAGGAGGAGGTCCAAAAGCACACTGAGCAAAATAGTTCTCTGAAAGAGAGAATTGAGTTCAGGAAAATGAATGACTATGAGATAAACTAAGCAGTTAGAAAACAAAACCAAAAGTTTGAAAAAATAGAAGATAATGTGAAACTCCTAGCTGGAAAAACAACTGACCTGGAAAGTAGATCCACGACAGACAATTTAAAAATTATGGGACTACCTGAAAGCCATGATCAAAAAAAAAGAGCCTAGACATCATCTTTCATGAAATTATTAAGGAAAACTCTCCTGATATTCTAGAACTAGAGAGTAAAATAAATATTGAAAGAATCCACCAATCCCTTCCTGAAAGAGACTCAAAAAGAGAAACTCCTAGGAATATTGTGGCCAAATTTCAGAGTTTCAAGGGCAAGGACAAAATACTGCAGTCACCTAGAAAGAAACAATTTGAGTATTGTGGAAATACAATCAGGACAATACAGTTCTGGCAACTTCAACATCAAGGGACTAAAAGGCTTGGATTAACGTATTCCAGAAGTGAAAGGAACTGGGATTAAAACCAAGAATCACCCACCCAGCAAAACTGAGTATAATACTTCAAGGGAATAAATGATCATTCAATGATACAGAGGACTTTCAAGCATTCATGTTGAAAAGACCAAAACTGTATAGAAAATTTGACTTTCAAACACAAGAACAAGACAAGCTTGAAAAGGCAAACAGGAAAGAGAAATGATAAAAGACTTTCTACAGTTGAACTGTTTACATTCCTACATGGAAAGAAAATATTTATAACTCTTGAGACTTTTCTCAGTATTTGGGTAGGTGGAGGGATTGTCCATACACTCACGCACCACCCCCACATAGATAGTACAGGCTATATTAAATCAAAAGAGATAATATCCACAAATTATATATATATATATATATATATATATATATATATATATATATATATATATATATATATATATATATCAATTAAGGGTTGAGGGAGGAAAATTTTGGGAAGAGAAAGGGAGAAATCAAGTGAGGCAGGCTATACCTTATAAAAGAGATAAAGAAAAATCTTGTTCAATGGAGGAGAAAAGGAAGAAGGGGAGAGAGGAAAAGTGAAGTAACTCTCTGTACATATGGCTTAATAGGGGAATAACATGCTCACTAAATTGGTATGTAAATCTATCTTATACTGTGGCAAAGTAGGGGAGGAGGCAACAAGTGTGGTGAGGGGAATGATAGAAGGGATGCCAAATGGGATAAGGGAGTAACTAGAAATAAGCACTTTTGAGAAGAGACAAGGTCAAATGAGGGAATAAAAAAATAAGGTTGGATAGAGTAGGATAGAGGGCACTATAGTCAGTACTACACAAAATGATTTTTATGAAAGTCTTCTCAAAACAATACATATATAGACTGTATTGAATTGCTTGCCTTCTCAGTGGGGATGAGTAGGGAGGGAGGGAGGGAAACAAGGTAGAATTCAAAGTATTAGAAACGAATATTGAGAATTATTTTTGCATATAACCTGGAAATAAGAAACACAGGCAGTGGAGTATAGAAATGTATCTTTCCCTACAAGAAAAGAGAGAAGATAGGGATAAGGGAAGAGTGGAATGTGATTGAAAGGAGGACTCATTGAGGGAAAGAGTAATCAAAATGCAAGGTATTAGGGAGTGAGGAGAGGGGAGAGATGGGAAGAAAAATTGGACATGTTACAAAGTGATGTAAAAGCAATTAATATTAAAACAATTGACTAAATTAATTACTTAGACTAAATCAGAGACAATTTTAGTTTGGGGAAATGAATTTTAGTCTACGTCTCTTAGAGGCAGGTAACTTCACGTAAAATTTGGTCTTGATGGAAAGGTTAAAGTTTTAATGGTAAATTGTATTTTACTGATTGTTATTTAAGCAGGAACTAGAACAGGTATAGAAAGGTATGTAAGCCACTTAAGACTTGCCTCAAAAGATGTTCCTTAGACAATATGAAATTATAGTCATATCTGAAACCTGGTTATTGGAACTTACCATTGTAAGATGCTATGGGACTATTAAATAACTGTTGTTTTGAGTCTAATTCCAGGTCTGGATAGCAAGAAATGTGGTTTGAGCCTCCAATCCATGATGCCAGTAACCCTGTGAGATGCTGGTATGAACTGCAAAAGGTGATCTCATGGGAAGGGTAGGAGAGAGGCTGTTCAACCTGGGCTCAGATAGGATTTTCCTGACTCAGTTTCCCCACTGACACCTGGCAGATTTTAAGCCTGATTGAATGCAAGTTGACAATCTACTCCTGTCTGGAAGTGACATGAATTTGGGGAGATATTGTTTCCCTGCAATGTCCATACTCTTAGTGGCAATTTCCTATAGTCAAAAGGTTTGTAACTTAATACCAGATCTAGTAAATTATAGATTGTTGGTAGGGAATCATCCCAGTTTAAGTCTAAAAGTAATGTATTAGGCTAAGGACTTTAGAGAAGCAAAAATGAGTTAGGGTCCTTTAAGTCTTGGTAATAGTGTGGAGACAATTAGGTCAAGGGGTTGTGAAGTTAACATATATGGTTTTTATTTTTGTCTCATTTGGTTAATGTTAAAAAAAATTATTTGTGGCCTATATTGTAAACGCTAAAAAGAAGCATCACCTGACAAAAAGTTGGAATTGTGTTATGTGATATTAACTGTGTTGAAAATGAAAAAAAAAAGATCTTTAATGTTTTCATATAGCATTCTCTTGGATAGTTTTATGTTTGATGTGTCTTGAAGGTAGAAGAAGCAAGACACATTTTTGCACTGGCTCAGTTTTCTATCTGAGTTCCAACCCCAAACCTTCCTTCTTTATTTTTCCCTTGTAATTTTTAGAATTTTATGTTTTTCAAGTCCAGCTCATATTTTGATACAATTTGTAAAAGATTCCATGAGTTTAAAAATTTGTCTAGTGTGCTCTTTGATGGAGTCATGTAATTTATGTATTCCATTTTTTAAAGAATTTTTAAGATGTTCCAGAAATTCTTCCAGAATGTTTTAGATATTTTGGTACTATTTTCTTGGAAATCAAAATTAGTTCCATTTTATAGAGAAGATAATGTAATTAAAACTCAGCAAAATCCTAACAACCTTAAAGAATCATCTTTAAAACTTCCATCATAAATAGTAATTTTACTAAAACTTTTTGTTAGTATGTTTTAAATACAGAGCCATTTCCTTTTGGACATCAAATACCCAAGCATTTTTATTTTATATTAAATATTTTCATTATATATGGCCATGAGTCCAGAGCAGAATAAAAGTCTGCATGTTACTAATAATAATTTGTCCTTCATTTTTGAAGGTAACCATCAGGAAGATGATGCCATGACTTGAAAGTGAATTGAACTTTAGTTATGGAGGACTGTGCAAAATCACCAGCCTCACATTTTTCATCCACATCCATCTTTGTCTAGTGGCCAGATATAGATCAGTATCACTGGAGATGAATGACCCTGCACATCTTAACAATAAAAGTCATATACATGTTACAACACCTTGGAATGTCTTATTTAATGACTATTAATCAATAAATAATTTTTTATACCTCTGAGAATATTTTAAAATATTTTTGCTGTTATTGATGATAGTTATGGTGTTAATGTTGTTGTTCCTAATCTGTACACCAATTTCTTTGCATGTGAAATAAGTTCTGAGGGAAGTATATGAAGCAAATAAATATGCAACTGGTCTACCTTTTGAGGGAAAAATTGGTGTTCTCATCTTTTGGTAGTAGAAGTGCTAACATGATGTGTTCACTTAAGAAGGATGTTTGTATTTGTGAATTTGAGAAGAATCTGCTATAATGCTTTGTTAGTAATCTATGTGCCACTGTAAGACATTTATGCCAATAAGTATAAAACTTTTTTGGCATTTCTATTTCCTAATTTTTCAAAGAAATCAGTTTCAGTCACCATCCTTGATGTAAATGATCTTCCATTCATTATATTGACAGTGCACAAACTTTGTTTTTTTTTTCATTTTATCCAATTTTGCTTTTCACTTTATTAGTCTTTGTGAGATCATATAATCAATCAGAACTTCTCCAAAACTTCTTTATTCATAGGTCCTTGTTTTCTCCAATTTCTTTGCTTCTTGAGCCATGATATAGGTTTTGATGGATATTTAGTTTATTTTGCTTTTTTCCCACTGCTTTGGATTGAACACAATATCATATTTTTACCATTATATTTTTATTTTATAATACCAAATAATGGAAATTAGTTATTTTAAGTAAAAAATAAAAATCACTCTTCCCCTCCCCAGATAAATTTCAAATTCTTTCTTTGATAGACCTAGATGGATTCCCTTTTTTTAAACAAAAGGACAATGGATTATGCTGGCTCAGTTTGGTGATTTGTTTTAATGAGCTGTTTGCTCTGCACATTCTTATTTACCAACACTGAATTTTAGAGATGCATGCTATTTTGGGCTTCACTATCTTTTTTCTCAAATGAAAGTTATCCAAAGAAAATGGTATGGCTTTCTAGTACCTGGTTGTAGCCATTCCATAGAAACTATGGTGACTTGGGATTCCTCCATGAACTTTCAGTGATACCAAGGGCAGGCTATACACAAGGTTGAGTAGATTCAATAGATTAAAGGGAATGGTTATGTTTGTGGTCATTTCAAAGTATGAGGGAAGTGGGGAGTTATGTAACCAAGTTATTTTGATTTAGGTATGTGGGGAAGGGAAAAGGATTGGTCATGAAAACTCTGATCACATGAGTTCCTCCAACTCATTTGACAAAATTATTCAATACTAAGGGCAGGTAATAGAGAAGAGAGAACATTAAGGTCTTGAAGGAAAGGTTTATAATGCATCAGTCCTGTAGGAGGTGTGAAGGCCTAATAGTCAACAAGATGGGATTTGGGGTTTAATAGCCACCATATAGCTGAAAGATCAGTCATACTCCTGGGAGAGTTTAAAATCTGATTGTATTTTTGAGGGAGTTAGAGGAAGTAGTAGTTAACTCTGAGGAGTATCAGCTCTAACTGGGGGAAGAAGGGAGGGAATTCTTTAGCTCTCCCCTCTCCCTCACATTTACAGTTTCATATTTCAGCAGAGCTACTTTGGTAGTAAGATACATCTTACTCTGAATAGAGTGAGTGATGCGAGAATTAGTGCATGTAGTTAGTGTGAACTAAAGAGAGGAGGGGATAGGAAAAGAGCAATCCCAAAAAGCCTAGCTGAGCAAACTACCTAGCAGATGGGCTACACAGAGTGGGGAACACTGTGAGTACAACAGGAGAAGAGAAAGGACTCTGGGGCCCTGTGGTGCAAATGCTTTCAGGTGATATTATCAGATGCTTTTTGATACATCCCTCTTGTTCTCCATTGGTGTAAGTTTTTCTAAGTTGTCACTAGACACAGCTCTCTTTCTTTCTCTGTACTGTTCCCTTTATTCTCTTGTAACCTCTTCTCATCCCTTTTCATATTCTCTTCCAGTTTTCTTTCTTTAATCAATAAACCAATCTTTACTAAGTGCCTACTATCGGTCGCATACTGTGCTAACTGCTGAGGACAAAAATATAAAAATTTTAAAAATCTCTACTCACAAAGAGCTTACATTTTAGAAGACAACATAAAGGATAGGTCCATAAGTATATCCAGAATGAATATAAAGAGAGCAATAACAGTTGAAAAAAGTGACGAAGGTTTGTAAGCTAGATCTTGAAGGAAGACAGAGAATCTATGAGGAAGATTTGAAGAGGGAATGTCTATCAGCTCTCACTCTCATGCCTATCATTCACAAACACAGAAAAAGAAGATGGAATGCACATAGATGAGTATATACATGATGCATGATGTGTGCATATGTTTACAAAATGCATATATTTCTATACACATATATGCATGTATATATTTGAAATTTAGTATTGCAATACTAGATAGAGAGGTGATTATAAATATATGATAACATGATAAAAATATCCACCTCTGACTCATACTAACTGTATGACCCTGGTCAAGTAACAAATATTTGTGTCCTATGTCTAAATTGGATTTAAGTGACACAGAGTTCCACAAAGCCACTAACTTTACTCTCTCTTTCAGAGTCATCACAGTCCACTGACAGAATAGCATCAAGACAAATACTGATGGCTCAAGATGCAGTGGATGACCTGGGCATCTTCAATGTTTAACCAAGCTTTAAGTACTTCAAATGATTGCTTCAAATTGCCTTCATGGCCATTGGAACAAAGTGTTTTCATCCACCCATTTTACCAGAGGAAGTCTTCACATGCTGGGGGTAGACACCTCCCCTCCTCAGATTCACCAACAGGTTTGTGACCCCTCCATTACACTCAATCTGGTTTAATTCATCTGCCAAAATGGTTTGCTGGGATGAAGACTCTGTGCATGCTATCACTTTTTGGTGCCACAGGGGAGAGTTAGATGGAATGATTGGACACCAAAAGTGGAAAGCCTGAAAAGGGCTTTACTGCCTTCATAGCAGAGGCACTAGTCTTCCCTAAACACACCCTATATCCTGCATACACACACACACACACACACACACACACATATACATATATACATCCTCGTTAATGCAATTATAGATTTAGTTGACTATTTAATCTTATGACTCTGATGGTAGAAGGGATGGTAGAAAAATAGTCCAAAACAATTATTCTATTATATAAATATGGACTTGAACTTGGAAACTATTGTGTGTGAACATGATTCTGAAAGCCTTCATTCCAGTTTTTTTATTCATGTACACCAGATGAATGAATTAAATTTTCAAATGCAAGGTTTAATTTGCTTGTCATATTTACTATTAACATGAGTAACAAAAATAAAATTAAAAAATTTTCAATGATTTATTAAAAAAATTACAAAATACTAAAAGCTAGGACTTTATTCAACTCATTTTGTTACACCTATTTTCTTTCATTTTTTTTATTGGATTGAAATTGAAGGAGTAATTCATGTTTATTCAAAGAAGTATGAGGTGCCTTGATCCTGTGTATTCCTTAAATTCATTTCTTTTCTAGTATACTTTATGATTCCACTCTTTCTACAGTTAATGTGTGTACTTGTGGGAGCAAGAATATTTTTTTATTACTATTCAGTCTATACCATTTCAGTAAAATCTTTTGCTTCAAACTGTGTCAACTTACTGACTACAGGCTCACAGAATACTTTGAATCTGGAATAGATCAACTATATCAAGGGAACTAACTGGGAACTGTGATTTGGATGGCCACAGGAGGAAGATTTGATACATGTGGGAGAAAAACTTGAGATGGAAACTGACTGTTCCTCCTCTAATAACCAACTGGTATCCAACTGTAGTTTTATCTATTTGATGATTAGAAAGATAGTAGAGGGATTTTGAAGGAATTAAATGATTGTTATGGAAGAACCCAACTACTGGAGAAGAATACCAAGAGCAGAGAGGCTGTTTCCTGCCTTTTATATGTGACACTAAAATCAGAAATGGAAAGTAGGGAAGATCCTTCGCTGCCTGGTCTTTGAGTGTACCTGGATGACATTACACACAGAAGACTGAAATGGAAAGAATTGAGATTTTCATAAAACTGCCCAGAGTACATTAATATCCCCAAATTCTAAACTTAAGTTCAACTCTAGTTATATCATGTACTTAAATCTCCATGTGAGTAAGTAATCCATTTGCCAAGCAAACTATGAACCAAGTCATATTTGAATAATAATATAATTAATCTATAATCTCAACCAAGTAATATACAGGATACAATGGGGAAGGTTATAGTGATGATAGCTGTACAAGTGAAGATTCCGTTAGAGAAGCCTGAAAATGATGCCTGAAATGCCACCTGTTAGCTTGCATAGATAGTGAACTCTTAGTAGTGATTCCAACTATGACTCCTGAGAGGAATCTGGAGCCCTGTTGATCACTGTATGGGGCTACCTTTTCTGCATCTTACAGCATTAGCTAATATGACATTCGATTAGATTCATTCCCCTTCTCATCCTTATCCTCTGCCCCTCTTCCCCCTAGATTCTGTCTTGGACTTCTGTTCTTTTGCACAGTCTCCAAAGCAATCTCACTATATTCCATATATTCAATTAATAACTCTATCTGATGGGTTTTCAAACCATGTGATAAATCCAAATCACTCTTCTGTGCTTTATTCTCTGATTGGCAATTACTTGGTAGACAGATTCACCTAGATGTCTCATTTGTATATTATATTCAGAATGTTGAAAGCAAACTGATTATCTGTCCCCCTAAACATAGACCTTCTCCAAACTTTCCTATTTTTATTTAAAGAAACACTGTCTTTTAATTTTCCCACATTTACAACCTGAGGTATCCTCAACTCTTCTCTCTTCTGCCCCTTCACTACACATCAGTTATCAGATCTTATTGATTCTAACCCAACCTCCATCAGACTCTTACATTCATCTCATTACTCAATTTATGCTTCCACTACTTTCATTTAGGCCTTTATAGTGTTTTATCAGGTCTCTAATGATAGCTCTATTCCTCTGTTTCTCTTCCTGCTTGTAGTTTCTTTCTTCAAACCATCAAATGCTTTTCCCAATAGCCTATGTAAACACAAGTTGGGTTACATAGCACTAGCCAAAATTCAGCACAAACATCTTAGTTTGGGATTTAGCACCCACAATTTGCCTTAAAACTAAGATCTCAGTCTTTTTTCATTTTGGGGAGACAACAGAGAATGGAGTCATTCTGGAGTGGTAAATTAGTAAAATGGAAATAGTCATTGTTTTATAGTTAGAGGACTTGTGTTTAAATCCTGCTTCTGCTGCTTATTTGCTCTTTGACTTTATGTAAAGTCACTTTCTCTATGTCTCAGTTTTCTGATCTATAAGATGCAAGGATTAGAAGAGGTAAGGTCTTTTCCAGCTCTAAAGTTATGATAATACAAATCTCTAAATTCCCTGGAAACCATTTTGGGTACAGCTTAGGATTTGTTTTTAAATTGCAATTATTCCATAGGAAAATATAGGGAAACCGAGTGATTGGGAGTATATTAAGTTTTCTGTCAAAGTAAGTGTGCAAACAGAGCCCTCATTCATTCATTCATTCATCTATTCAATAAACAAAGATTAAATCATCAGTTGGGGATACTATAAAGGGATTTTCTATCTTATAAGTTAGAGGTCTGGAATAAATAGTTTCAAGTCTCTTACAACTAAAAAAAATCTCATTCTTGCTATTTTCCTTCATACACTCCATTTTCAAGTCAAGTTATTCTACTATTTACTGAACTCAGCATTTTAGCTCCAATTGCCTGTCTTCACATGGGGTGACTGATATTGATGGACTGCATTTCCTCTCCTCTTGTAGCCCTAGAATCATTAGCTTTCTTTAAGGTTATTTTTTTCTTCCTCTGAGAAACTTTAATAATACATCTCCTGACACATTTGTTGATATTCTCTTATTCTCATTATCTTATTACCTTGCATTCAATTGCCTGAACATCTGTTGGATTCACCAGTAGAATACAAAGTTAGAGCATAAATTGACTAGGGCCAACTCTGTGAAGTGTACATCTTTTCTGGTTAGTTCATCAGTAACAAAGTAAGTTAGCACTAACTGAAATACTCTACTGGTTGGCAAAATCAGGAAATATGGTTCCCTTGTAGGTAATCAGTAATATATATGATTATTTTGTCTTGAGCTGAACTTTGTTTCTCTCAATCTTCATGGCAGAAGAAAGGAAGTAACACATATATCTATGTAATAAGACAATATACCAATTAAAAATTTTTGCTTACTCTACTTTTAAAAAAATAATATTCTATTTTTCCTCCAATTACATGTCAAGAAAATTTTCAGGATTCAGTTTTACAAGATTTTGGAGTTTTAGCTTACATTTGTACATTTTCAACTTTTAAGGAATTATTTTCTCCAGTGAATTTTTATGCTTTGTTTTCCATTTGCACTATTTTACATTTTAAAGAGTTCTTTTCTTCAGTGAAATTTTGTAGCAGTTATTTTCTTTTTTCAACTCTTGACTCTTTTTTCCCATAATTCTTTTGCATTACTCTCATTTCTTTTCCAAAATTGTCTTCAACCTCTTATATCCAACATTTAAGCTATCTTTTGAGCTATTCCTTGAGTTCTTTCTGGGTTTGAGATCGCTTCCCATATTTCTTTGGGGTTTTGCCCACAGGTATTTTGACATTGTTGTTCTTTACTATGTTTGGGTCTTGATTTTCCCCATCACAATGTAACAGTGAGCATCCCAATATACACAAGGGGCACTGCTACCACAGGATGTTAGATCTGAATTCATAAAAGGAAAGCAACTTTCTTTTTAACGTTTATTTATTTATTTTTATTCTTCAAAATTCTTTTCCACAAATTTTAAATTCCAAATTTTCTCTTTATCTTTGCCCTCACCCCACCCCATAATGCCTTGCATGCTAATTAACTGTTCCCTCAACATGTCCTCCCTTCTATCACACCCCTCCTTCTCATTATTCCCATCTTCTCTCTTTTCTTGTAGGGCAAGATAAATTTCTCTAGCCCATTACCTGTATTTCTTATTTCCCAGTTGTATGCAAAGACAATTCTCAGCCTTTGTTCCTAAAACTTTGAGTTGCAACTTCTCTCACTTCCTCCCTCCTCATCCATCACCACTGAGAAGGCAAGCAATTCATTATAGCTTATATAGCTATAGTTTTGCAAAAGACTTCCATAATAATCATGCAACTATATTTCCATCCATCCTATCCTGCCACCCATTTATTCTATTATCTCTTTTGACCTTGTCCCTCCCCAAAGGTGTTTTATTTCTAATAATGCCTTCCTCGCATTTGCCCTCCCTTCCATCATCCACCCCATCCCACTTGTCCCCTTCTGCCCTACTTTCCTGTAGTGTAAGATAGATTTTCACACCAAATTCAGTGAGCATGTTATTTCCTCCTCAAGCCAAATGTGAAGAAAATGAGCTTCCCTTTTCTTCCTTTCACCTCCTCCATTTTTTCCTCCATGGAAAAACTTTTTCTTGCCTCTTCTATGAGATATAATTTGCCCCACTCCATTTCTCCCTTTCATCCACTCTCTTTCAAGGCACCCTGTGCTCTCTCTCTCTCTCTCTCTCTCTCTCTCTCTCTCTCTCTCTATATATATATATATATACGTATATATATGTATATACGTATATATATATACGTATATACATATATACGTATATATATATACATATATGTATGTATATATATATATACATACATATATGTATATATATATATACGTATATATATATATATATATATATATATGTGTGTGTGTGTGTGTGTGTGTGTGTGTGTGTGTGTTTATGCCCAAATACTGAGAAAAGTCTCAAGAGTTACAAGAGA
This sequence comes from Potorous gilbertii, assembly GCA_028658325.1. NCBI lineage: Eukaryota > Metazoa > Chordata > Mammalia > Diprotodontia > Potoroidae > Potorous > Potorous gilbertii. Next base: position 632,114,454 of record CM053769.1, read on the forward strand.
GGACCAGCTTCAAATATTATCTTTCCATGTAGGAATCTTTAACTTTAGAAAGTCCCTTATGATTTCTCTTTCCTGTTTCCCTTTTCATCCTTTTGTTGATTCTTGTATGTGAAAGTCAAATTCTCTATTCAACTCTAATCTTTTCATCAAGAATGCTTGAAAGTCCTCTATTTTGTTGAATGTCCATTTTTCCCCTGATGTATTATACTCAGTCTTGCTGGATAGGTGATTCTTTGTTTTATTCCCCATTCCCTTGATTGCGGAATATCGTATTCCAAGTCCTTTGATCCCTTAATGTAGAACCTGCTAGATCTTGTGTTATCCTGATTGTATTTCCACAATACTAGAACTGTTTCTTTCTAGTAGCTTGCAACATTTTTCCTTTATCTGAGAACTCTGAAATGTTGCTACAATATGCCTAGGAGTTTCTCTTTTTATATCTCTTTCAGGAGGTGGTCTTTGGAATCTTTCAATATTTATTTTGCCTTCTGGTTCTAGAATATCAGGGCAGTTTTCTTTGATAATAATTTCACAAAACATGATGTCTAAGCTATTTTTTAATCATGGCTTTCTGGTAGTCCCATAATTTTTAATTTGCCTCTCCGGCATCTATTTTCCATGTCGGTTGTTTTTTCAATGAGATAATTCATATTATGTTCCATTTTTTCATACTTTTCATTTTGTTTTGTAATTTCTTGGTTTCTCATAAAATCATTAGCCTCCTTCTGCTCCATTCTAGTTTATAAAGAACTATTTTCTTCAGTGTGTTTTTGAATCGCCTTTTCCATTTTGCTAATTATGCATTTTAAAACACTCTTCTCCTCACTGACTTTTTGGACCTCTTTTGCTAATCGAGTTAGCCTACTTTTAAAGGTATTGTTTTCTTCAGCATTTGTTTGGGTCTCCTTTAGCAAACTGTTGACTTGCTTCTCATGATTTTGCTGCATTGCTCTCTTTTCTCTTTCCAATTTTTCCTTCATCTCTCTTACTTAATTTTCAATAAGCTTTTTGAGTTCTTCCTTGCCATTGAAGCCAGCACCCATCGCATGCTTATTTTGGAGGTTTTGGATGCAGAAACCCTGGACTTCTTCTGATTGTATGCATTGGTATTCCTCATCTGAGAGGATCAAGAAAATACCTATTAACCAAGAAAGTAAATTTCTATAGTCTCATTATTTTTCCCTTTTTGAGGCATTTTTCCAGCCAATTAGTTTGAGTACTTTGCCAAGAAGAGGGTAGACTCTGGGACCTTTAAGTTCTCAGTTCCTCCAGGTGCTAAAATCAAGGGTGAAGAGTTATTCCTCTCCTGGCCTGTGCTCTGGTCTGGGTGCAACTAAATTTTTTTCTGCCCAGAATCTAGGAGTGCAATTCCCTCTCCACAACTACCTCTTGCTTCAACAGGCCAGCACTCCTTCTCCTCCTCACCCCAGGGCCTTGCTCAGGGCTGAGATTCAAATCAGCCCCTCAAATCCAAGGCTTTAAGCAGAGGTTTTTAAAAAATGGATGCTGCAGCTGCAATGGCTGCTTATATTGATGGTTCAGAACCTGCCCCCTTCCTGCCCAGATGAAAGAGCTTTCTCACTGACCTTTGAAGCTTTCTTTGGCCATTGTGGGTTGAGCAGTCGGGGAACTGCTGCTGCTGTTGGCTCCCTGAAATCTGTTCCAGGTCTTGTCTCTGCCATGCCACAGCCTTGGGCTGCTCCACACTTGCTCTGCTCCACACTTGGTGTGATAGACATTTCCTGTTTGCCTTCCAGGCTGCCTTGGCCTGGAAATCTCTTTAATTCTGTCGTTTTGCGGCTTTTGCTGCTCTAGAATTTTTTAGAGTCATTTTTTTACAGGTATTTTATGAGTAAGTGGGGGAACTTCTGTAGGTCTCTCTTTCTACTCTGCCATCTTGGCTCCATCCCTAGAAAATAACTTTCAGGGGGTTAACAATCTCTTTTAAACAAGCACATGTGTCATTCTTTTAACCAAGTACATATATCATTCACTTAGTTCAGGGGAGTCAGCATCCTGAACTTAAAGAAAATACAGAGAAATCAAAGATCATGACTTTCTCAGCCTGAATTCAACAGGTTCCATTCTCTGACCATTGTTACCAGAGAGAGAAACTCTGACATCTGGGTTTTCAAAACTAAGGGGCTCCTTTAGTGGCTTCCCAGAGTCCTCATCTAGCCAAACAAATATTTCCAGTCAGTAAACCCAAATGTAATCAAAGATTAAGAGACATGGTTTCCTCTGCCTGAATTCAATGGACAGTACAATTCTCTGACTATAGTTACCAGAGACGGAAGTACTGACATGTGGGTATTCAAAGCCTGAGGGCTCCTTAAGGTGGCTTCCCATAGTCCTTGACTGGCACTCAAAAGTTCTTACAAAAATTAAGCCCCAAATTAAAACCTCACCCTCAGAGTATGTATACACTTTTTAGAGTCAAAGGGCATAACACTTTGACCCAGACCCTCAGTAGAGAAAACAAAAGGTACTTGGGACCCTCCTACAAAATAACTCCCCTAATAAACCTTCCCACAATAGGTAGGCCCTTCAATGAGTGAGGAAGATCTTCTTTAATCATATTTTTCAATCAGAGGTACTTTTAGTCAAAGAAAAACAGCAAAAGTTCTTAATTTGATTGCCATCAGACACCATAAGAACTTTCCATGATCAGATTTTTTTGTTGCTGTTGCTGCTTTTTGCTTATCTTTGGTTTTTGGCCTTTTTCCTTTCTCTAAAATTTGAGCTTTGCTACTTGGGTGAAAGAGTCACTGTTTCAGGCTTCTTGTGCCAGTGACTGCAGGCTCTGGTTCTTTACTTGTAGCACTGATGTTACCTTGAGACCCACAGGGGACACTTATATTTGGTACTATGCTAAAGGGGTGTGATTGGGGTTACTGGGATTGCTGGAGGCCATGGAAATCTAGCATGTGCTTTGTATTGAGCAGGGTTCCTAGTACTGGTGTCTGGCATGGACGGGGGTGTTACTGGATTTCCCCAGTATACCCTGAAGTACATGGCAGTGTGGACACAGAAAGATGCCTCTTTACCTTAGGTTATGGTGAAGCAAGTGGTGTTTCTCAAAGGTACAGTCTACCTACCCATTTAGCTGGCTATGCTGAGTCAAGTATTTCTTTGATGACTTTGTGATGGTGTTTATTTGTTTTACTGTACTCTGGCTCATGATCTTCCCCTTGTTTGCTGAGACTGGGCTGGCTGCTGGCTTGCTGTAATGTTTCCTGGCCTGAATTGTATTCTTCTTTTACCTAATTGAGCAGGACTTTGCTGCTCATCTTCCAAGTTACTTTGAGAAAACGGTTGCTTCACCCCATCTTTTTGCTCATTCTGGTGCTCAAGGGTTTATTTTGGGGTGCTATTTATTGTTATTTCAAAGTGAATATGAGGAATTCATGACAATTTACTGCTTTTGTTGCCATCTTGGCTTGTGGAAGTCCTCAGTACGTCATTTTTTGTGACAATTTTAACGTAGCAGTTTCTTACTCCTGTGCCAGATAATGTTTGGCATGAATTTTCTAGCTAAATGCTCTCCCTCCCTCCAATACCCTGTAGCTGATACTCTCAAATGAGAGATACAAATTTTTATCGGTTTTACAAGAATAATCGAGAAAACATGTTAAAGCAACTTTTTCTACTGTTGAATAGAAAATTGACTGCCCCTAATGAAATATATTCAGAAATGTACCATTACAGTATATTGGAAAACATTAACAATAAATAATTCATAGGATTTAATGTTCAATATTTTCCTTTCACAAAATGGTATAATGGATAGAGTGCTGGGCTTGACACTGTGGCCATCTAGGTTCAAATTCTATCATATCTCTATATATCCTTATCTAAGCTATGTGACCTTAACTTATTACTTAGGATTTATGATAGGCAATTTTATAAAATGGAATATGGGCTGAATTTGGAATCAGGGGGCTTGGTTCCAAATCCTGACTGTTCCATCTGTGTTATTTTTCATAAATCTATGTTTTTCTCTCATTTTCTGCAAGTCTAAAATGAGGGACTTGAACTAGATAAATACATGTTTCTTGATCTGTTGTTCCTTCTGGCTCTAAATCTATGATTCTCTGGCATGCTAATGCCTTAAGGATGTTAGATTTGTGACCTTAGAAGGACTTTCCACATGTGGTATATCAGTTCTGATTTGAGAAAATGAAAGGTGTTAATTTATCTTTGAAGTATGGCACCGAACTTCAACTTCATTAAAATTTACAGTTCTTTTGTATTCTACTTCTAAAACACAACGTATTTGAAGATCAATAATACTATCATCATTATTCCTGTAAAAAAGACAAGTGAGCAATACATGGCAGCTTGCCTGTGAAAACATTGACACATCTAGCTTGGATATTGACACTGGTTTATTATGCATGTGAGGCATGTTCAATTTGTTTTTCAGTGCATTTGTTCTACACATTTAAGTTCTAATAGAAAAGATTTTATGATTTTTTTAAAAAGGGATATTTACTAAATCTGATTTTTTATTTCTGAGAATTTACAATTAACATGACTCATTAACATGACTCATTAAGAAATGATATATTATTTTGTGCATATGCCCCAGAGGTTATCTTGACTGTGAACATATTCTTACAACAATGATTTTAACATAAAGATTTTGGACATCTTGCAAAGAATTGAAAAATTAAATGAGGAAATAGGATATATAACATGCAATCTACTTGTATAGATTAAAAAAATAAAGGAGATAGACAAGTAAAGTCCTTAGTGGTTAATCAAAAATTATCATCACTTCCCAGAGTTGATGTAGAATAAAAGTTTAGATGTTTTTCACCTGTTTATAAAAATATTTTCTTGTTTATCATTGGATTTATTCTTGTTTTGTTACTTAAGTTTGATAGTCTTTTAAAGCATATAAGTATTTGTACTGATTTTATCCCAGTGTTTAAGGGAATGAATAAAAAAACATACATAACTTCAAATTTTGACATGGTAAAAAGGAAATATTTATTTGTTCTTCTAATACTCAAATCCTGTGGATTTTGTTTCTTGTGTACGACTTTCATACTCTAAATGTTGGTTGATTGGTTGATAAATTACGAAGAAACTAAGTTTACCTTGTATAGTCTATTTTAAAATCTTACCATCCTGCTAGGTATGAGCCTGAGTAAGCAAAGTACCTTAGAGAATGGTGAAAAATAAAGTGAGTCAACAGGGAAAAATAATGGAGGAAAGTCATAAATTATAGAAGTAACTAAAGATATGTTCCGTTTAACTTGTTTTTTTTTTTGTATTTTAATGTCTAAGAGAAGAAAATAAAACATCAGAATAAAGAGGACCATTGGGGCGAGAAAGCTTTCTTAGGCCCAACAGCCTTATTACCCTTTCATCAACTTCCTTCCACCCCTCATCACTTTGGTAGTCAATTTTACTTTGGGATACTTTTATTTCTTATCCAAAGTTGTACCTCCTTCAGCACTTAATCAAAGCACTCTGTCCATAGCAAGTACTATTGAATTTCATTATAATGGTTTTTTTAAACCAGGCTCCAGTCTTCACTTTTATTACTGATACCTATGTGTAAATTATAATATACTTTCCTTTTCTAAGAAGGTGTGAGCTTCACATAGTCTATATATTTGACAAAGACAATATATCATAAGGACCAAAATGTAGTCAATATTTTCCTTTATCAAATAATGGTAAATGATTAATTACAATGAATAATCCATAAGTTATAAGTATAAATGGGGCATTAATTCATGAATTTTCTGTTTTTTTCCTGAGGAGAATTTCAATCACTTTTATTTAATTTATTTTCCCTCTGATTTGTGATTTCATCACAGTAAAAACCTCCCAATGAGGAAACTCTTTCAGATCTGCAACTTATTTTCAACTTAGAGTTTTACTTGGGTCACTAAGAAGTTAAATGAATTAACCTTAAACTTCATACTAGTACACATGAGAGGCAAGCCATTAACACCACTCTCTCAGACACCAAGACTGACTAAGGTATTTCATCATAATTTCTTCTGTTATTTTTTACCTGAACATTCACACCTAACAATCGAGATAAACAGAAAGTCAAAGAATCAGACATACAAACAGATAGACAGATAAGTTACAGTTTAAACTAAGATCCAGACAAAGAGAACTTATGGTGATTTTGTGTTTGTAATGACAATATTCAACAAGGGAAAACTGAAAAAAATGCCCCTTCCTTATATTAGACTTAATATTGATTGGGAGGCATATGAGGATCTTTCAATATGTAATCAAAACAAAACTATTCCTCTTACTGGCAGCATAATCCTCTTCTTTGTTTTTCATATCTTATAATGCTCCCTTCCTTGTTCTTAACCTAAAAATGATTAAGTATGAACCCTGACCTTCACTAAAATCTTGCTAAACCATGAAGTCCCATACCTCATGTATGCAGATTTGTTTTCTGTTCCACATTCAACAGGTGAAAATGTAATTTATGTTTATATAATGTATGATATCTTTGAGATCAATGTCAATTTATTTCTATTATGGAGATTATAATGCTTGTGGATGAATTTTCTGTATTTTGTAAGCAATGCAATTTTTACATTCTTATAATAGCAAGTATAGCTCTGAAATAAATTGAATAGAGAACACAGTATTACTTTATCTTGGAATAGTTTAAAGTTTCAAGTTTTTAATATAATTATAGATTATTAAAAATAGTAATCACATACATGTGAATACTCACGGCTCAGCTGAAAAGTTATTCCACATTTTTGGTGTGATTTTCTACAAGCTATACTACTTATTTCAGAATTATAAATGTGTTTCAATGTTTACTAATAAAGATTACAATAAGTAAGGAAATTCACAGAATTCCATTATGATATATAAAGAAATAAGTTACAATGTAAAATTGATTTTCTTTACAATTAATATCAAAACCATATATCTCCTTTTCCCCAAAATCAATGATTAAAAATGAGGAAGAAAGTAAAGCTGAAAAAAAGAATTTTTTCCTTGACCTTATTATGAATCTTCCCCAAAGTAAATATAGAAGGCTATTCCTATAAAAAGTAATTTAGATGGCAAATAGAAATCTGTTATAGGGTACTTTTTTGCAAACATAGCATGGAGCATTAATATATCATTGGACAGCCCAGAGGTTAATATGCCCCTTTTTAAAAGACATGTGATAGCAGAAGGAAAAGAAATCACAAGCTCTCTGAAGCTACTTTCAAATACATATATCACATGGAAGACAAACCTAATACCTATTCCTTCTAAACCACAAGGTCAGAAAAATTCAGATGAAAGCAAATGACCTAATGATATAAAACTTTGAAAGCTTAACCATATTATGGTTTAACCCCTGCTCTGTTCTCTAAGTATTCATCTGGGGAGTCCATATGAAAAGCTACTGACTTTACAGAAACAAGTATGAGGTCTGGGAAAAAGGATTAGCCCTGATGGTGCTGATGGAAAGACAACGTGGGTGGTGACCCTCTTGAATATAACAAGACTTTAAAATGCATTACCAAAATGCTGTTTATCTTCCTTTATAAAATGTACAAATTATTTCTAAAGGTTTTATTTGAAAGCATATTCAAGCAAGACAGGCATAGTTTTCAAGCAACATTGAGTCATATTGAATGAAGGATTTCATAGTACTTGTTTTAATGGCAAAAATCATTTAGAAGACAATAAGTTTCTGAGGCAATGAAATTTGGTAAAGAGAAGTAACATAAGATAACAAAATAAGTAAAATAAAATTATATAAAATAATAAAGTATTTCTTAAAGAAAGTGTTGTAATGAATGGGACAGTGAGGAGGTGCAATGAATACTCCTCTGGGCACAAAGACACACAGATTCATCTTGTTAACTTAAAATGCAGCTTCAGACAATTACTAGCTATGTGACTCTAGGCACGTCACTCAACCAACCCTGTTTGCCTCAGTTTCCTCATCTATAAAATGAGCTGGGGAAGGAAATTTTAAAGATTTCAATGTCTTTGTCAAGAAATCCTCAAATGGGGTCATGAAGTCAGACGTGACTGAAATTACTTAAAATAACAAAAACATAATGCAATGGGCAAGGGGATAGTTCCCCTTTTTATAATCTTAGAGCAGTTAAAATGATTTAATGCCATTTATTAACACATCAAAAATATTCTATAAAGATTCTATTTGAAACATAAATGCTGCCAGAATTCATAAAATAAAATATAAGTGAATTCATGTGACTGGCTCCCCTTTTGCTTATATGGTTGAGAGTTGATACTTTGGTATACAAAGGAATAAAATAGAAAGTGTCAGTGACACTTGGTTCTCAAAGGCTAGCACCCCAGGGAACTGAACTCTGACAGGTCCTATCAGACCTTCAGGACAGACTCCCAGTTATGGACTATATCACCTGTCCAAGTCTTCACTTAGGACACTTTGGACAGATTTATCATCAGACTGGCTGAAATGTTGAAGGGCATTTTTGAAGTATATTGTAACTATTAGAAAGAAGAAGAATAACTTGCATTGATAGATCTTTTATGTCTGCAAAAAACTTCTTGTATATCATATCATATATCTTATCACATCATATCATATCATGTTATGGTTACATTATTCTGTGTTAGTGCCAGTAATATTGTCCTGATATTAATGATAAATAGCTGAGAGATATTAAAATTTATGCAGAGTCACATGGTCAATAAGTGATAAAATTCAGTCTTAAATAGTTTGTAAATTCCTGTCTAGTCCAAAATTCTGATATCTGGGAGAAAAAAACAAAAAACCAAAATATTAATCTAGTAATGGCTAGGTAAATGCAAGAGAATATCTGGAGATCAGTGAGAAAAGAGGCACTAAGAGGGCAATTCAATTTAATTATGTAGCTTTGCTGATCATTAAATTTCTTCTTCCATATTAGCTTAACTTGGAGCCAAGGCCAAACAAGATTAGGCTAACTAAAAGCAAAATCAGTGGAAGAAATACTGTTGACCTTTCCCGCTAGATGTGAAAGGAGGTATTTTAAAGCCAGTGTACTCAAAACTAAACTAATTAATTCTGTACCAAACCTGCCCCCTCTCCAAACATTCATGTTCATGTTGAAGGTATCACTTGACATCTAGATTTGAAGACAGAACAAAGCTGGAAAATTATTTCACCTTATTCTTTTGTAGGATCCTCCCTCCTGGATCTATTTTATGGCATTATTCAAAAGTGTTTGGAGGAGTTTGGGGGAGAACTCAGGTGGGTTACTGCTTTTTCTCCACCATCTTCACTCCACTTTGACTAAATTCTTCAAATTTACATGACAATCATTGCAATTTAGACTTTCATACCTTCTATATGGAAATATCACAATACTCTCCCTGATTCCAGTTTCTGATTTCTCCAATCCATCCGTCACAGGGATGTGATAACCTCCTGTGATAACAAGATGACCTGTGATGACAAGATAACCTCCCACTCAAGAAGCTTTCCCTTACTTCAAAGATGAAAATGCAAACACACTCTCCTAGTTGTCTTTTGAAGTGCTTTCCAATCTGGCTTCACCTAAGATAATAGACTAATTTCGTATTGCCCTCCCTCATATAAGATTTCAGTCCCACTGCCCTATTTGCTGATGCTTGTACATAATTTTCCATGTACCTTTTCTATGTTTTTACAACACAAATGCCCCATTGCAGGAATGATTTCCCTTGACCTCTCGAAATTCTTAGCTTCCTTCAAAGCACAGTTCAACTTACATTTCCATATGACATTTTCTTAGTGCCTCCGTTCTTATCAACAGGCTGGTATTTATGTAGTGCTTTAAGGTATGAAGAGGATTATTATATGATATATCATTAGATCTTCACAAGCAAATGTGATGCAGGCACTGTTATTATCCAATATTATTGATAAGAAAATTGATACGGCGTGAATTTAGTTGACTTGCTCAGGGTTACACAGCTAGTAATTGACCAAGGCAGCTAGATATGCATTCATATTATTTGTCTCCAAATCTAGTGTTCTTAACCATTCTACCAGCTAGTTGCCTCTTAGTACTTCTGCCCTCAAATTATTTAGTAAATACTTTACAATATGTTATCATTTTTATGCCTGGGATTTCATTAATATGGATAATTTCTGTTGACAAAAGTTCTTCTACCAATAAACACTGTCAGCCTTTCTTTTTTTTTTAATTTTTTATTTTTTTAAATAAATTTATTTAACTTTTTACATTCATTTTCACAAGATTTTGGGTTCCAAAATTTTCTCCCC
>CM053769.1:632125193-632143395 GCA_028658325.1 Potorous gilbertii
ATTGAGTTAGCCTATTTTTCAAGGTGATATTTTCTTCAGCATTTTTTTGGGCCTCCTTTATTAAGGTATTGTCCCGTTTTTCATGCTTTTCTTGCATCTGTCTCATTTCTTTTCCCAGTTTTTCCTCCACCTGTCTGACTTGATTTTCAAAATCCTTTTTGAGCTCCTCCATGGCTCGAGCCCATGGGGTATCTATTTCAGATATTTAGGATACAGAGGCTTTGACTCCTATGTCTTTACCTGATGGTAAGCATATCTCTTTGTCATTGTCAGAGACGAATGGCGGAATTATCTTCTCAAGAAAATACCCATTTATGGTCTTAGTTTTTTTCCCTTGTCTGGGTATTTTCACAGCCAGTTACTTGACTTTTGAGAGTCCTCTCCACCCCCCTGGCTTAGTTCTGCTGAGTTAGTGCTTGGGGTCTGGGATTCAAATGCTGCTCCCCAGCCTCAGGGCTTTTTGCGACAGGCTTGGCTGCTCTTCAATGGGAGCTTATCTGCTGGTTCTCAGGTGGGGGCAGGGCTGCCTCTCAGGCTCAGTGCCCTCAGGGGTTTTATACCGAGAACTTTTGTAATGGAGCTGCGGTCCAGCTCCAGCCTGCTCTGCCCGTAGCTCCCTCTGCCGCAGTGGCCTCCCAGGGGGTCCGAGTCCCAGAGATGCCCCGCTGCCCTCTCAGCCTGTCTCTCTCACTGACCTTGCGCGTCTGTGGGTGGAGGGACCTTCGAAGCTGCTGGAGACTCAGGTGCCTGCCGCCTGCTGGGCTCTGCTGGCTCTTCTCAGTGCCGCGTGGCCGGGGCGGGAGAGGGGAGGACTCCGCTCCCGTCTGAGGTACCTTTGTGGTCGGTTTTTCAGGGCTCTCTGCAACGGAAATCTCCTTCACTGTGTTCCTGCGCGGCTTCCACTGTTCCAGACTTTGTCAGGAGTTCTTTTTACAGGAAATCTATGGGCTGTGGGTTCGGAGCTACCATAGGTGAGTCTTTCTACTCCGCCATCTTGGCTCTGCCCCCCACTGTCAGCCTTTCTGCAGCTGAGAGTCATAGAAAGGCTTTTAGCACTTAAAAGACAGACCCATGGTTAAAAAGTGAGTGTATGGAAGAGGCACAACTTTAACTCAAGTGTTGCTGCCTTTTTCTGTCTGCATGTTAAATTCAACATTAAAAGTTTAGTAATTAATATGGCAGTAACAACGTATGGATAATTCCATAGGGGAGTGTTCACAGCCTTTTACTTGTAAACATTTTTATCTCTAGTTTTTATAAAAACATAAAATGTCAAGTTGTCATATAAATAGATGACATAAAATTGAACATGATACCTAGTATTGTTCAGGATCTATATAAGAGTCAAACATATAAACAGTGAGTTTTTTAATGAAATACTAATTTCCAGAATTCTAAAGCTAGAATACACATTTTTCCTAGAGAGATAGTATGAGTGTACAGTGTATGGCTTTTAATATTAGACACAGTCACTGCTTAACTATTATTACTTTTTTGTTTATTTCTATGAGGAGTTTCATTGTGTTCATTGGGAAATTACAACTTTTTTTCATAAAGCATATTTTTTTTCAAGAATGAAAGGAAGTATTTCAGCCTTGGAGAGAACTTCTATGTACTGTGTTTAATGCTATTTTTCAATAAATTTGATCAATTCACTTTAGGAAAATCAATTTTACTAATTGTATTAGTCTTTTTCTTCTTTTGTCAGAATTTTTTTCTTTGAAATTCCTTTAGTATTATAGTTTTCCCCTGTTACATGTAAAAATAATTTAAACATTTGCTTAAAACTTTTAAGTTCCAAATTCTCTCCCTTACTCTCTCCCCATCACCCTATCATTGAGAAAACAAGAAATTTGTTATGGATTATTGTAGAAGCAATCACCCTATCACATCAAGGATGGCCTGCTGGCACAGATTCTTAGATCTGTTTTTCTAAAAGGAAAGAAACTTTTGAAAGGTCAAAAATCTACTTTAATCACACACACCAATAGAAAAAATACAGGGAGAGAAATAAACACCTATTAGCAATACATACATCACAGATCAATAGATCCAACTGTTTGACCATTATATACATACATAGTTACTAGAAAGAGAAACACCAACATCTGAGTTTTCAAAGACAGGTGGTACATAGACCTTCTTCCAAAGAGTAAACCCCAAGTCAAAATTGCACCTTAGACTATATCTATCTATCTATTTGTGTCTGTCTATCTATCTATCTATCTCTCTATCTATCTATACAAACAATTTTCAGAGCTGGAGGGCATCATGACCAAGTGCCTCATTAGAAATTTTCTAAGGCAAAATGCCTTCCACACTCAGAGAAAGAAATATGGAAGTCATTCGCAGAATGTAGCAGATCATGTTTGTGTGTCTGTGGGTTGTAGTGTATCATGTTTTGATTTGTTATATGATTTCTTCCACTTATGTCAATATGACTATATAACGTCACTATAGTGAAAATTTGCTCAATAGGAAAGTATATGTCGAACCTATACAGAATTGTATGCTGTCATGGGGAGGGAGGGGGGTAGGGGGGGGAAGGTGTGGGCGTATAAAATCTTAATTTTAAGGAAGTGATTGTAGAACATTTATAAATAAATAAAATAAATAAAAAAAAAAGAAATTAACAAAAGATGTGGGTCTTCCTACAAAATTAGCCTCCAAGTTTCCCTCAATGTGTTCCAGGTGAGTCATATTAAAAGACAGGGAAGATCTTTGACTATCACTTACACTACAGTTATACAAGTGTCATCACGTAAAACTTTTCCATATTAGTGATATGGTGAAAGAAAGCATAAATCAAAGGGGTGGGGGAAACTCAAGAAAAATAAATTTAAACAATTATACTTCAATCTGTATTCAGACACAATCAGTTGTTTCCCTGGAAATAGATAGTATTTTTAATCATGTCTTTCAGAGTTTTCTTGGATTATTATATTGCTGAGAATACCCATGCAATTCATAGGTGATCTTCTTACAATACTTATATTACTTTGTATAGAGTACATATCACTTTGCATCTGCTATATAACTCTTTCCAGGTTTTCCTGAGGGTATCATGCTAATCATTTCCTATAGCACAATAGTGTTGCATCATAATCACATAGCAAATTTTGTTCAGCCATTCCCCAATTGATAAACATCTCTTTCCATTATTTCCAAAATAAATTCCAATTATTTGGAACAAGCTGCTGCAAATATTTTTGTATATATATCCTTTTCCTTTTAATATCTTTTGGGATATAGACCTAGTAGAGGTATTACTAACTCAAAAGGTATACATGGTTTTATAGCCCTTTTGATTATTGCTCAACGAATCCCTCAACTGAATTAATTCACAACTCCGTCAAGAGTACACCAATGTCTCATTTTTACCACATTCCATTCAACATCTTTTGATCATTTATCAGTTAGGGAATGGCTCTTATTTTTATAAATTTGACTCTGTTCTCTCTATGTGTGAGGGAAAGAGACCTTTATCAGAAGAATTTACTTCAATTTTTTCCACAGTTACTATTGATAACTGTATTTCCTTTGATCCTACCCTCTGTTTATTCTATTCTTTCATCTTTTCACTCTGTCTCCATTAAAAAGTATTTTGCATATGACTACCCCCTCCTCAAATCTTTCCATCCTTCTCTTTTCCCCTTCCATTCTTATTTTCCTGCAGAGTAAAAGAGATTTCTTTTCCCAATTGAGTGTGTATTATTCCTTCTTTGAGTCAATTGTGAAGAAAGTAAGGTTCATTTGCTTTCACTCACATCCCTCCTTCTTCCTCTCCATTGAAAAAGCTTTTTGTGCCTCTTTTATATGAGATAATTTACCTCATTCTAACTCTCCCTTACCATATTCCCCTCTCTCACTCTTTAATTTTATTTTTTTAGATATTGTCCCTTCATATTAATTCACAGTTGTGTTCTCTCTATATACACTCCTTTTAACTGAAGCAATGAGATAGATATTATGAATCAAAAGTATCATAAAGAGTTTAACCTTATTAAGTCCCTCATGATTTCCCTTTCCTGTTGACCTTTTAAATTTTCTCTGTAGTCTTGCATTTGACAGTCAAATTTTCTTTTCAGCTGATCTTTCCATCAAGAATGTTTGAAAGTTCTCTATTTCATGGAATGTCCATTTGTTCCTCTGAATGTTTAGACTCAACTCGTAAGTGAGTTATTCATGGTTGTGCTCCTATATCCTTTGCCTCCAGAATATCATATTTCAAACCCCACATTTCCTGACTGTGTCTCCATGATACTTGAATTGTTACTTTTTGTCTGTATGCAATATTTTCTCCTTGATCTTGGAGGTCTAAAATTTGGATATAACATTGCTGGACTCTTCATTTTGGCATCTCTTTCAGGAGTTGATTGGTGGATTCTTTCAATTTTCACTTTCCTGTCTGGCTCTAGGCAGTTTTCTTTGATAATTTCTTGAAAGATGATGTCTAGGTTCTTTTTTTTAATTATAGCTTTGAGATAGTCCAATAATGATTAAATTATTTCTCCTGTATCTATTTTAGGTCAGTTGTTTTTCCAATGAGATATTTTTCCCATTGTCCTCTATTTTTCATTCTTTTGGTTTTGTTTCTTGATTTTGTATAAAGTCATTAGATTCCATTTGCTCAGTTTTGATTTTTAAGGAATTATTTTCTTCAGAGAACTTTTTTTTAGCCTCCTTTTCACGTAGTCAATTCTATTTATGAGAACTTTCATTCTGAAGTGTATTTTTGTTCCTCTTTTATTTTCATATGGCTACTTATGCTTTTTAAGGCATCTTCTCTTCATTAGATTTTAGCACATCATTTACCATTTAGCCTAGTTTATTTTTAAGGTTTTATTTTTTCTCTATTTTTGTAAATCCTTTACCAACCTGTCTAATTTTTTCATGATTTTCTTGCATTACCCATTTCCCTTCCCAATTATTCCTCTATCTCTATTATTTGATTTTCAAAATCCTATTTGAGCTCTTCCATGTCCCAAGTGCAATTAATATTTTTCTTGGAATTTAGTAAGTAGGAGCTTTGGCCTTTTTTTTTGAGTGTATGTTTTGATTTTACTGGTCATGATAAAATTTTCTTTCTCTTCTTGTTGCTTTAAATAATATTTTATTTTTTCCATGATAACATATAAAAATTGAGCATTTGTTTTTACCAGATTTTAGTTCCAAATTTTGTTTATACAAAAGCTTTTCAATTTAATATGGCCAAAATTATCTATTCCACATTTTCACAATGGTTTCTGTCTCTTGTTTGGTTATGTATTCTCTTCTTCATAGATCTGACAGGTAGATTATTTCTTGCTCTTCTAATTATATTTCTTTTTTGTCAGTGGTATTTTGTTAAGGCAAGATTGAGTGCACAATGCAGAGTCTACTCCATTGCAACCACACACTCTGGTATACTTGCTCCTTCTTGCTCTGGGACTGCCACACAGGACTGTGACCCAGATCCAAGTAAGGGCAAAGCAATAGCGTTCTACTTTAATGCTAGAAATGAGACCTCTGTAATCTCCTTCAGTCAAGTTGTTTGACAATTTTACTGTCTGTGGGATGAGAGTTCTGGAAGCACCAATTGCCACTGCTGATTCGATGACTTCCAATACCTGCTCTTGGTTTCTTGGGGCCTGTAGCATAGACTGTGTTGGACTGTGCTCCAATCTTTCCCATGTGTGACAGATCTTTCCTGTCTACCTTTCACACTGTCTTTGTCTGGAAAATCCTATCACCTCATCCTTTTTTTTGGTTCTGTTTCTCCAGGAATTTTTTATGGCATTATTTGAAGTTATTCAGATGGTTTGGGGGAGAGCTCAGGTGAGTCACTGCCTGTTCTCTGTCATCTTGGCTCTGTCTATTTTATTGAGTTTTCTTCACACTGGTGTTATGACCCTAAAATGACTGAAATATTAATTTTCTCCCCCAAAATATTTTGTATTAATGACCATTAATGGTGATGATTTATTCAAAATATAATTTGTAAATGTTTGGGCTTAATGTTGAATCCTAATCTTCCCATAAGTAAATTATCTTGTTTTATTCAGTATTTTGAAAAATCTAATCATACTAGCTACCTCATCTCATCCAGATATTTCATATCAGAACATCAAAGAGCATTAATGTAAACTATGCATGATTTTTCATTCAATGAAATTAAAATTAGTAAATTAGAATTGTGCTCATGGAAGGTCAATGATAAAAATGTGAACATAATTTTGAAGTGTAGCTGTTGCTGAGCAAATCATGTATTGTTATTCAGATTTCTGTCCTACTCTTTTTGACTACTAATCTATCAGGTATACTTTTTGCTAATCTAGTCAGATCTCACTAGTTGTTAGCAATTAAGAAGCTAATTAACAATTAGCTTCCTATGTCAGTCCTCTCATTTTGTATTTCAAGGAGTTATTTATCAATTCTGTATAGTGAGCCAGTGAGACTAATGTCTTCATATATAAATGTAAGAATGGGAAAAAAGCTGTTAAACAACCAAAAAGATGAAATGATCTTTTTTAATGCTTGTTTTTTTTTTTTATGAATGGATGTATAGCACAATAGAAAAAGTGAAATGCTAAGCAAGAGTAAAAAATAAAAATAATATTCAGTGCCCTGACTTCACTACAAAAATATTTTCCAGAGTTAGGATACATTAGCGATGTAAAAATGTGTTGCATTGAGGGCATATATTTAAAAGAGTTTTTGAATGGAGGGCAAGTATTAAAAAAAGACCAGCATTGTGAACATTTATCTATAAGAGCCTTTTACCTGAAATGAGGCTTTTAACTAGATACAATCTGAAGAGTCCTTCATACTAAATTGCTCTGGTTCTAAAAATATTACCCACACAAAGTATAAATAAGGAAAAAGAAACGTTAGATGTTTTGCCTTTGTTTAGGTAAAATCATAATTTGTACACTTCAGTATGGCACCAAAGGGTAAGAAAGAAGAAAATTTCTTTGGAATCCCAATCTGCCAAGAGTACAGGAAAGATTCTAATTCAAAGCTTTTTTGGTTCTAGAGTCACATGAACTGAGAATTTATGAATATTTTTAAAAGGAGTATCTTCAATATTAATTTACTGGGTAACTTCCAATTTTTCAGTTTATGGTCTTCTTTAAAAATATTAGATTATAAAGCACAAAAAATAAAGAGGCACTAATACCTTTTTTTCCAAAATGAAAGCAATATATTCAACTGTTTCATCCCTCCATGAACTATGCTCTTCATTTCCTGAAAATTTTTTACCTTTTACCAGAAGCTTTCTCAAAATGAAATATTAATTCTCCCCTTAGCCTCTTCCTTGGTTTGATTGTTTCCTCTCAAAAACCTTGATTTTAAGGAAAAATTCTAGGCATCCATTTTCATTACTAATTTGTCTTTGGACTCTTTCCTTCTGACTGCTCAGACTTCTTTCCAACATGCCCTTATGGAGATAATTTCTTGTTCTCCTACCCCTTTTGAACTATTATGTGTTGTTTTTCCTCAGTATCTTGAGAGATAGGAAAATATATTTGTATTTATATTCCCCTCCTCTAGTTCAGTGGCAGACACATAATAAGCACTTAATAAATATGTGTTGACTGATTTGACCTACTCTGCATAACATTTTTTTTCTTCAGTGTCTCTGAATGCTCTTTTAATGATTAAGGTTCATGGTTCCTGACAAGTGATGTTACAGATAATGCCACTAATTTAGTCACTGTTTAATTATTATTGTCTATATTATATTGTGTTTCCATTTAGTCTCTTACACATTTCACAATCACATTTCAAACTGGTTCTGCTAGCACTTGGAAGGCTGTGAGTTTGACACCTCCAGATAAAGGCTGAGACATTTTCCACCTTGCTTACTAGCATGCATTTCATTCCTGCTTAATCCTTGAACTTATCTATACTTTGATTCAAGTTGTATGATGGCACATAACACAAAATATGTTATTTTTCTCTCTGTCTCTTAAATGTTGGCAGCTGAACTGGTCCTTGATGTGCTCCTCTACTCTTGGCAAGAGAAAGATAGAACAAATGCAAGAATCAATCATCACTGTTACTCTTTGTCCAGCAATATCCTGGTGACAACTTTCACAAGCTAATAAGACCTGATTATTAAATATTCAGGGTGAATAATTACATCTGGGAAATTTGCATCCACACAAATCATGGCCTGACATTGTCTATTTCTGATATATAAAAAGTGATGGAGAGAGTATTAACAATACTGAATAAGCTGAAAAGTGGGTCATGGTGTCATTCACATACTTTTATTTTTCCTGTAGAGCTAGTTATTAAACATTTACTGGGACAGCTCTGCTTACATATTTTCCTGAATTCTCCTGCTTTTAATTTAAATATCAAAGATCAGAAAGAAGGATGCATATGTGTTAGTTACACAATAAACTTTAGAAGGATTACATATGACACAGATCATTGTAACAATCACAAACAGTTGTTTAAAAAGTGGCAGTGGACATACCCAAAATGTGAACGGAGGGAGAATGAAAGTATGGATCAGAAACTACATTTAGTATTGCTAATATACTTTTGACATATTTTGATATATGTTTTATATATGTTTTGATATAAGTCCTTGGGCATTGATTCTTCATGTTATTTGTTACTGTGGGGCGAATTGAGATCACATGTGCAACATCAATTAAATGGTTGTGTGAGAATTCACAAGATGACATTAGCGAGCTAAAAAATACCATAGCATGGGCTCTGGAGTTGACAGTTACTTGTAAGTGAATACTGAAATGTATTTTAAAATTTTTATTACTGGTAGCCATAGGAAACTCCCTCCACTAATGCAAATTTTATTTCTTTTAGGGCAAAATTAGAACAATGAAACAAGCTCATCATTTCAATTGGCATACAAATCTACAAGGAATTGTAATTAGAAGAAAGTCTCAAATTAATGTTATTTGACATGTCCATGAGTACATAAATGTGTTTCTTGCTAATCATGAATCTATTCAGGTCCACAATGACAGATTGAAATGACAGAATATTTTGGCACATTTTTCCCTTTGTTGATAAACAGCTTTTGTGCTTGAATAAATAGACACACTTTATGGCACTTTCCATTCATGGACAGCTACAATCAAATTCTATAAGGTAATCCTCTATAATTATCCAGAAGTTGATAGGATGAAAAGCAGAAATAAAAAGTGACCATCAGAGAAGCGTAAAGATAATTTGGGAGCAAAATTAAAAAAAAATCAATTCTGATAAACATAGTGAATCATATGGAGATCAAAAAGGAGTTGTAATCACTCAGTAAATAAGCCTTTATCATGTATCCACCATGTGGTAAACACTATCTGACACTCAGGGAATAAAACCATACCATAAAATAAACAGACTTTTCTCCCAAAGAGGCTAGAGTATAAAGGTAGAGCCAGAGAGAGAGACAGCTTACACAAAAATGTAAAGAATCAAGATCTATACAAGCTAAATTAGAGATAATTAGCAGAGGGGGGACACTAGAATTAAGGGGTGGATTATGAAAGGGCTCTTGCAAAAGGTGTGAATTTAGCTGTAATGTAAATGAAGCATGGAAGTTAGAAGATAGAGACAAAGGGAGAGAATATTACATATGGGAAAAGCAACTGACAACTGACAATGGAAATAGGGTGACTGTAGCAATGAGACCAGTGTTGCATCATGGAAGAATGTATAGCTGGCATAAGGAGCAAGTGCACTGGGAAGATAGAAAGAGTCATAATAAAGAGTAGGTTAAGAGAAAACATGGAGCCAAAAGGGAGTAATTGCAGTTGATTGTTTGGGGATGTCCTATGACTAAACTTGTACTTTAGGAAGATCAGTTTGATTGCTGAGAAGAGGGTGAACTGAATTGGGGAGAAAAGTGAGGCAGTGTGATGAACTAGTAGAAGACTACTGGAATAGTTCAGGTGTAAATTGATGAGGACCCGCATAAGGATTGTTGGTATGTGAGAAGAGAGAAGGGCAATAAAGGAGAGAATTTACTTAGAGAGAAACAACAGAACTTGGCAACTGATTGCATATGGAAGATGAAAGGAACTGAGGATGACATCTAGATTGTAACACCCTATGTGATTAGAAAAATTATCCTTCATATTAATGGAAAGAGGAGAGTTTGAGGAGACAGGTAATAAATTCAGTTTTGAAGGTGATGCGTTTAAGATCCTTAGATGAGGGTATTAAGGAGAAGGTGATTGAAAATGTCAAAAGCCATAGGGAGGTCAAAATGACTAGGATTAAGAAAAGGGTATTAGATTTGGCAATTCAGAAACCATACGTAACTCTAAGGAGATCAGTTTAATTTGAGTGATGAATGTAGAAACTAGAACACATAGAGTTAAAAAGGGAGTGAGAAGAAAAGAAGTAGAGGCTATGATTATAGACATTATGGGCATTTAGCCACAAAATACAGGAGAAATATGGGATGATAAATACTGGAATGGTTGGAGATGTGGAAATATTTTAAGGTTCTAGTGAAGTAGCCAATAAACAGCGAGAGACTGAAGAAAAGCGAGAGATTGGGGGAAATAAAGATTGCAGTCTACTAGAGAAGATGGAGCAGAATAGGATTATATGTGCATGTAGTTGGATTTTTCTTGGCAAGACTACTACTTTATGTGAAATAATGAGGAAGGAGGGGATCATGGCAGAAGAAGTTTTGGTGATTTTTAGATGAGGAAGAAGGAAAAAGAGAAAACATCTTAACTAACCTCAATTTTTCAGTGAAGTATGAGTTAAGGTTTTCAGCTAAGAAGGACTGTAGGAACGATGGAAAGTCTTAGGACGGAAGAAAACAGTTGAAAATGTGGACATAATAAGTGCGATTATGAGACTGTTGGGGAAATGTAATAAAAGATTACCTTGTTATAATGAGGACTTATTTGAGATTATATAATGTGAATTTGTAAGAGTCCCAGTCAGTAGAGTGTTATGCTTTTTTTTTTCTATTTCATCCAGTTGCACATACATAAGAGGAGAAGCAGTATATGATTTTAGTAATCCAAGGTTGAGTCTTGGCTGTGGAAGCTTTTTCATAGAATAATGGGGCAAAGGACTTGAGGGAAGGTGATTATGGAGTTGAACTTGTTTAACAAAGGTTTAAGATGACCAACAGAAGAGGAAGTATAGGAGTTGTGGTCTATGGAAGAACTGATGGGTAAAAGAGTTGAAGGTTATGGTAAGTATTAAGAATATGTCTGAATTAGATGGGCTCTGAATGAGATTGTGAAGTTATTGTGCCCTAATACATGGTCAGTTTTTGTGAAGGAGTAATGCACAACTGATAAAATGATATATTGTTTCTATTCCCATTCAATTTCCTGCAAAGGTTTATGACATCGAACTTTTGTAAAATTCTGTTTATTTTTAAATTTCTTATTTATTTTTAATGATTAAATGTATGTATATCTGAGAGGAGAAAGTTGAGGTCCCCCACCAGCACAATTTTTTTTTATTTTCTCCTGTTACTTATTTAAATTTTCCTTTAATAATCTAGATGCTATGTTATTTGGTGCATTAATGTTTTGGTTCATATTAATATATTTTCTATGATACCTTTTAGTAAGATCTAGTTTATCTGATTATCTCTTTTAATTAGCTCAATTTTTGCTTTGTCAGAAATCATGATTGCTATTTCAACTGAAGCATAACAGTTTCTAATCCAGCCCTTTCTTTTCACTCACAGTGTTTATTTCTCTTTCAAGTGTGTTACTTGAAGCCACACATCATTGGATTCTGGTTTCTAATGCACTCTGCTGTCTTTCTTTCATTTTATGCATGAATTCATCCCAATCACATGCACAGTGATTGCTAAAAATTCTACATTCGTATTATTCTCATCGATTTGTATTTCTCTCTTTTTTTTACCGTCTCTCCTCAAAATCTGTTTGGCTTTTGACCACTGCCTCCCCTAATCTTCCCTCCCTCTCATAATGCTGTCTTTCTCTCAACCCCCTTCCTTTCTACGTTTTTGTTGGATAAGATGAATATTTTTGCCCAACTGAATATGTAAATATATGTACATGCACACACACATACATATATACATATATATATATATATATATATATATACATTTATCCTTATATGTGTGTGTATATTCTTCCCTCTTTTTACTAGTTCAGATGAGAGTAAAGTTCAACCATTGCTTTCTCCCCACAGTTTCCCCTCTTTTATAAAAAACAAAAACCTCTTCCTATTTCACCTCTTTTAAGTGAGATAATTTTTTTCATTCTTCATCTCCCTCCCCCTTTCTCCTAGTATTTCCTTCTTTCTCAGCCTTCCATGTTTCTTTTGAGGTCATTCCCCTATAATAGACTCATCCATACACCCCCCCCACATTTTTCTTTCCTTATTTTTGGCAGCCCAGAAGATAATAGAGTTCTTGAGGGTTATATGCTTCATCTTGCCATTTGAGTATGTAATAATTTAACTTTATTAAGTACTTCATGATTTCTCATTCATGTTTACCTTTTTTAAGGAAACTCTTTGAATATCAAATATTCTATTTAGTTCTTGTCTTTTCATAAGGAACGCTTGCAAGTCCTATATTTCATTACAATTTTATTTTTCCCCTGTAGGGTTATACTCAACTTTCTGTGTTGGTTATTCTCAGTTATAGTCCTAGATATTTTGCCTTCTGGAATATAATATTCCGAGTGTTATTCTTTTTAAAGTAGTAGCTACTAAATACTCTGTGACTCTGATTTTGCCTGCATAATAATTTAATCATTTCTTTTTGATTGCTTGCAATCAGAATCTTGATCTTGGCTCTAGAATTTGGCTGTAACATTGTTGGGAATTTTCAATTTCAGAACTCTTTCAGGAGGGAATAGATGGAATCATTTGATTATTTTCCCTCTGTTTACAAAATATATGGACAGTTTTCCTTTATAATTTCTTGTTTAAGTCTTTCATTATCATGACTTTCATGTAGTCCAATCATCTTAAATTATCTCTCCTCTATCTAATTTCCAGGTCAGTTTTGTTTCTGAAGACATAATTCGTTTATTTCTTTTCTTTTCATCCTTTTGAGTATGTTTTATTGTTTCTTTATGTCTCATTGAATCAATAGCTTCCATTTTTCCAATTCTATTTTTTAAGGAATTATTCCTTTAAGTGAGATTATCTATCTCTTTTTTTTCCATTTGGCCAGTTGTGCTTTTGAAGAAGTTATTTCTTCAAGGAGTTATTGTACCTATTTTAATATTTGGTCAATATTTTTAAGGAGTTATTTTCTTCAGTATTTTTGTGTCTCTTTCCCCAAGCTATTAATTCTCTTTTCATAATTTTCTTGCTTCACTTCAATTTCCTCTACCATTCTTATTTTGTTTTTAAAATCTGTGTGTGTGTGTGTGTGTATGTGTGTGTATGCTTGTGTGTTTATCAGCTCTTCTGGGAATTCTTGTAGGTCTTTTCATATCATTGGCTTCTGAATTTGTCTCAAGCCTTTCTGTTACCATAGTTGGTTTTCATAAAAGTTGGGTTCTTTTCTTGTTCTTTACTCATTTTCCAAGTTTTTCATGCTGTTGTTTACTTACTAGTTCTGGTAGTCTGTTTTTGGTACTTCCAAGATGGGGTGATCAAGGGAGAGATGGGAGTCACTCTTTTCCTGGTCCTTACTGAAACAGAGCCTCAGTTTTATGGAAATCAAATGTACTCTCTTTCCTAGAAGTCTGACATGTATTCAGGTAATGCATTGAAGATGCTCCTTTCCATCCTCAAACTGTGATCCAGAACTGGGTAATGCAATTGCCAAATGGTGCCAAGTACTGTACCCAGTGCTAGCACAGGGATCTCCTGTAATCTCTTTTTAACCAAATGTTCAATTACATTGCTGACTCTGGTTCTGACTGCTCCTGCTATAGCTGCTGCTGTCACTATTACCTCTTTTACTAAGGTCCCATGATTTCTTTTTCCAGGATACTGAGCTCCCAGCCAATCACTGCATCAGTGCCACAGACTTTTCCACCTAAATGCTACATTGTCCTGGGCTTGAAAAATATCTTACCTAGCCTTTTGTTTGTCTTGTTGCTTTAGAATTTCTATTTTAAGAGTTACTTTAAAGCTGTTTACAAAGGGATGCTGGAATGGCTAAGAAAGAATACTCCTTTTACTTCACTTGTCTCTTCTCCACTTTTCTTGATCTCTCTGCAACATTTGAAACTATCAATGAGCCCAGGATACTCTTCTCTAAATTTTCATGTTAGTGCTCTCTCCTAGTCCTCTTGCTACTTCTTCAACTAAACTTTCTGAGGCCTCTTTTCTGAATTTTCATTCTTGTCCCTCCCTTTAACCATGTCTGTCTTCCAAAGTTCTCCCCTAGATTATTTATTTGTTATTTTACTTTACCTGTTGTATCAGTAAGTACCCCAACACACACAGGGGAGACTACAAGTTCTTAGATCTTCATTCATAAAAGGAAAGTAACTTTCAAGGGGTTACCAATCACTTTCATCATGCACATGTATCAGAGAAAATCAAAATTTCAGAGAAATAAAAAAAATAAAATAAAATCAGCAGACAGTGCTTCCAAACAGCCTGACCATTACATACATACATAGTTACCAGGGAGGGAAGCATCAGCTTCTGGGTTTTAGCCCAGCGTATGTAGGGGCTTCTTATTGGATTCCCAGATTCTCTCTGGCCAAAGAAACACTTTCTGGTCAGTAATCCCCAAAGTAAAATGTCACCCTCAGAGTATTTACCCACTTTTCTGAGCCAGAGAGCATAACCCTCTGACCCAGTACCTCAATAGATAAAAACAAAATGTACTTGGAACCCTGCTATTAAACAGCTCCCCTGATCAAATGTCCACAATGGATGGGAAAGATCCTCTCCAATCAAATTATTCAATCAGAGGCACTTTTGGTAAAATAAAAGCAGCAAAAGATCCTAATGTGATTGCCGTCACATCTTTGTACACTATCGCTTAATATCTCATTATTTCCATGAATTAAATTATCATCTCTCTGCAAATGAATTATAGATCTATACACCTAGGTCTAACGTCCTTCCTGAACTCCAGGCCCTTATTGTCAACTGTATTTTGGGGTATATTAAATTGGGTGTTCAGAGATAATGTATATCAAACTAGTCTGTTTAAAACAACTCTATTGACTCCTCTCACTCTTCTTTTTTCCCAGTTTTCCTATTGTTATTTGTAGGCACCCATCCTTTCAATCTCTCAGATTTGTTACTTTGGTATAATTTTCTGTTCCTTGGTTTTCCCTATCCACATATTTATTCAATTGCCAAATCTTATCATTTCTACCTTCAAAATATTTCTCCCATTGATACATTTTCTCCACTCCTACAGCCTCTGTTCCCTCATTACCTCATACCATCATTTATTGGTGATACACATTCGATTGGATTTCCTGCTTTACTTCCTTACATTCCATTAAGTTAGTTCCACTAAGCTAGCAAACTGATTTTCCCAAAACACAGGTCTGACTAGGTAACTACTCTAAATCAATAAGCTCTAGCGTCTTTCTCTTCTAAGACTGAAAATAAATTTATCTTTTTGGAATTTAAAGCCCTTTACAACCTGAACCATTACTATATTTCTGATGTTTTTATGCTTAACACTCCCACATGCACTCAGTAATCTAGCTCCATTGATCTTATTGCTATTCCTTCACAATGACATTCCATTTCTTGACTCCAAATATTTGGAACAGTTGTCCTCTATACTTGATAGGCACTCCCTCTTCATTTTTGAATCCTACCTTCCATATCTTTCTTTATTCCTTAGCTTAAATCACAACCTATGAATGAACATTTTCCTCTTCTCTCTCCATATAAAATTCCTTTCCTTTGAGATTACTTTCCATTTACAGTATATATGTTGTGTATGCATATAATTGCTGCCATGTTGTCACATCCATTAGAATTTGATTTCTTTGTGTAGTGAAAATGCAATATTCACAGCACATACCAGGGCCACAAATATCCCAGGGCAATTCTGAAGCATGAAATACCACAGACTCTCCACATGGAAGGCAGAACCAAAACATTTATTTAGACACCAGAAAGCTAAATCCATCACAGTAACAAAAGTCTACACACAATAACAATGCAGAGAACAATATTATCCCTAAGCCTTCCTCCTCCTAGGCTTCCCACAAACCAGCTACATTAGATAAATCACAAACAGGCTTCCCTTTAACAAATGCCCTTCTCACACTCACAGCCAGTTGTAGGCCTGACTACATCCTTCAGTTCTGACTGATCTTAAGACTAACTTCCTCTCAGTTCTGCTCTAGCTCTGTCTCTTCCTCTTCCACCCATTCAGCAAACTCCTCACACCACAGGCACCATGTGATTCAAACTCATTTGACTCAGCTAGGTCACAAAGGCCTATTAATGAATGAGAAAGATCTCATTCTAAATTAGCATTACACCTTGTAGGCAGAAAATATTTATTTTTTTGCCTTTCTTGGGATCCCCAGTACTAAAATGCTGCGTAGCAGTAAGTAAGTGCTTAATACAGTCATATTGCCTGAATTATGAACTTCTCCCTCTAACTTTCTTAGAATGACTGATTCTTAGAGAAAAGAAGAAACTAGGAACAAAATCCTTTCTGTCTGGATAGCACCGGCTCTAGTTTGTGCTTCTCATCACAGCTTTTGTGAAAGAAGCCAGGGTTCTTTTTCCTTATTGCTCCACTTTCTCCCCCTTTCCTCAAGTTCCAATCCAGTATCAGAGAAGGGCATTGGTATATAATTCTTAGTTTGTTGTGAAAAAATAAATAAGTCCAAACACAGTTTTTTTTTATTTTTCATATTTCCTCCTATAATGCTAAAAACAATGAATTTGGAATTTTTAGTAATCCCTGAGTTGCTTCTCCTGCTGTTCATTTTACAACAAACTGTATCTTGTTATAAGGATCTTTTAATTTAAATGTCTATCTATCTGCCTATCTGTCCACCTGTCTGTCTATCTATCTCTCTATCTTTCATCTTATCTAGATATCTATCCATTGATCTGTCTCCCTCTCCAAAGTCCTCTCACTCTCCCATCTGTCTGTCTTTCTACTTTGCATTTTTATCATGAGGAAGCCTAGGCAAACACTTTAAAAAAATCAAACCTGAACAACAAAGTCAATGACATTCAAAGGTTTTGTTCTTAGGCAGATTTGTGAAGCTAAGACGAATGATATCATCGAAACCTAGTTAATAATGCTTTCTCTCTGAAGTTCTGCTTACATACTATGGCAGGGAGATAGGTTTTTTTCCTATTTAATCTCCAGTTCATACTGCTTTCAGTTGAAATCCCCTTCAGTAATTATATGGTTCCACTGCTGCATATTAACATAGTTTTATGAAAAGGTATAATCACTGTTCCCATTTTAAAGGATTTCTTAAATCCCTAGGCAAAGGTAGTGACATTCATACATTATTCCTACCAGAGTGGTATACTGTAGAAAGCAGGGCAACGTCCTTCATTTTGTTTATATTTTTGGGATGGACATAATATTCCCTTATCAGACATTTTGTAGAGAAAATTGCACCTCTTACAAAACTTCTCAAAATACAAATCATGTCCTATGAGATAATACAAATGAGATAGCAGTGCATCTTTTCCTCTGATACAAAGTTCCAAAACTGAAATGAAAGACCACACTTTGAGTGAAATGATTATTCAGAAGCCCCAGAGAATAAATTTTGCGTATTATTTTCTTTTGCAAAGTACATATTATTTCTTGGCATTCTGATCATGGTTGAATCAAAAATCTATCCTTTGGCTTAGTTATTTGGATACTTTTAACAAACTCATCAAAGCAAAGAAAATTGTGTGTAGATTGTCAAATGTTGTCTTTTAATCTAGCACTCTCCTGCAGAAAACACAATCTGACTAGATGGGTCATTTATATGTAAGAGAAAATATTTTTCTTTTGAAAGGAGAAGGAAGAAAGTAGTTAGTTTAGATAAGATAATATCTGACACTGTTTCATTTTAAAATGAATAACAGAGAGTAAAAATGTTCTAAAATTATCTAGTGAAGTGGTCCCTAAATTGGGGCCATGGTCTCATGGTGTTTATAGCTTGCACGCAAGGGGTCTACGATCAAACAGAGTTTGAAAAAATGAGATGCATCCCACTTTGCCTGTAATTTTCTTTTTTTTTAATTTTAAATAAATTTATTTAACTTTTTACATTCATTTTCACAAGATTTTGGGTTCCAAAATTTTCTCCCCATTTGG
>CM053769.1:632143895-632192136 GCA_028658325.1 Potorous gilbertii
CTTCAATGGGAGCTTATCTGCTGGTTCTCAGGTGGGGGCAGGGCCGCCTCTCAGGCTCAGTTCACTCAGGGGGTTTATGCAGAGATCTCTTGCAATGGAGCCTCGGAGGAGCCCCTGCCTGCCCCAGGAGTCTCTGGCAGAGCTGCCTCCGCCTCTGCCACCACTGCTGCCTCCCGAGTGGGTCCGAGTCCCAGAGATACACCGCTCCCCTCTCAGCCCGTCTCTCTCACTGACCTGTGAGTCTGTGGGTGGAGGGACCTTCGTGGCCGCAGGAGATTCAGGTCCCTGACGCCTGCTTGGGTCTGCTCACTCCTCTCAGTGCTGCGTGTCCGGGGAGGGGAAGGGGAGGACTCCACAGGGCTGGGCTCCACTCCCGTCCGGGGTTCCTTTGCGATCGGTTTTCCAGGGCTCTCTGCAACGGAAATCTCCTTCACTGTGTTTCTGCACAGCTTCCACTGTTCCAGAATTTGTCAGGAGTTCTTTTTAGAGGGAATCTATGGGCTGTGGGTTCGGAGCTAGCAAATGTGAGTCTTTCTACTCAACCATCTTGGCTCCGCCCCCCTGTAATTTTCAACAAAAAGCAGCAACATAACCATACCACCCCCCTTCACCAGTTTTAAGTAACCACACTTCAACTCCACATCCTCCCACACTGGTCTCCCCTAGTTATGGTAGGGTGGGCTCCTCAGCTAGATTAAAATGTAATCTCAGCATCTGTGTAGGCAACTCCCCTCCCACATACTACTCCACTTCCTGCACACTTCCCCCTTAGACCACCTGATTGTTACCATGAGCCTCTCTTACTGGTAGAGTTCTGGACTTATGACAGTAACTTGATAAAATTACCCTATTTCCCAAACCCCTCCCCCAACAGGTACTAACACATTTTTGAGGGGAAGGAGAAGTTGGGAAAGAATGAATGATTCAAGAGCACCTTTTATTTTTCTCTTAAGTACCAGAAATACAATCTATAACTCTTGGTGTACCAGAGTGGTACATAAATTTTTTTCTAGATCAGCAGCTTCTAGGAACTCTATAATAGACCGAAAAGTTATTTAACAAAGTCATGTATAATTTAAAAGAAATAGTTTTCTGTTTGAATTCTATATTGGTATAAGTTACTCTGAAATTATATGCATTACAATTGAATCACTTATATTCAAAATCTACATGCATTTAAAAGTGTGCATGTCAAATAAACATGGAGTAATTGAATGTATGCAGAATCCAAGACCAATTTATTTAAATGAACTATTTGAGAAATGATGAAATTTCTGAAATTTCTCTTGATCATTAAAAGAGGGAGAAAAAGATGTAAGGTAAGAATGAATAAGTCCACTAGGATAATTTAAACAAATTTACAAACAAAATTCCTAAGGAGATTAAGTTACTCCCCTCAGGTCACTCAGTTAAAATTTTTGTACAGGTAAAATTTTGTACAAATTTTTGTTCTGATTCTAAAGGCAATTCTCACTCATTTAAGTTGTACCATCCTCTTCTTTTCATTGATTTGTATGATAAGGGTTTTAGCAGGTAATCCTAGTTTGAGAGAACAGCATTTTGCTGGTAGGAATGAATCTGCAGAGTTGTTCCTAAGACCTCACATCTGGAAAACTATGTATGATTTTTAAATTTAACTTTTTATCACACTGAATATTACCTGTTTATGAAAGTTCTTATCTCCTTAGATATTGTGAAATTGTGTGTGTGTGTGTGTGTGTGTGTGTGTACATCTTGAACAGTAACTATACATTATGAATTTTCACCAAATATTGAAGATTCTACCAACATAATAAATCTCAATCAATTCCAATTACTGCTTGAATTTTGTCTTAAATATGATGATAGTATTTCAAGGGCTAAAATTTGATTGTTTCCCTTATACTTGGTGTTCAGCCATCATTATTTATATAATTAACCATTTGGACATTAAAAAAAAGAACCTTTAACGAAAGTCCTTCATTTTAATATTAGATTTGTATATTCATAGCATCTTCATTTTTAACAGACACAGAGTTGTTTATATATGGCTATGCATGTATGTATGTATGTATGTATGTATGTATGCATGAAACTAATCTCCCTGTAAATCTCAAATGCTAAATCTTAAGTCAACCAAGTTCTTAGTGGATTTGTATAAATAATATCTTGTGTTGACTTGAAATTTCAAGCAACCTCAAGGTGCCCTGGTATTAAAGGCATCTATTCTAAAGAAGGATTATCTTCGTCATTTGAAAATTTAGAAGGGAGATTTTCTTCCTGAGAGAAATAATTATTCCATTAAGTACAAAATTTAAGAGTAACACTGTGTAATATAAGTGGATGAAATCAAATCAAACAAGGTACATGGTGTTCCTAAGGGAATGTTATGTTTTCAATGATATTTTCAATAAAATGTAACATGAGGGCAATGTAGTTTTATTGGTTTACGTTAGTCCCTGTTAGTGGGAATGTTACGTACTTGAAATCCTTCATTGTAAAGAAGCAGAAAGGACAGACTCTTCTGACTCTCGCAATGGCAATGGTAACTTTCTAATCCCTTGTTATCTTTTCTATTAGCCCTGTCATGAAAAGGCATAGACACTCTAATTACATAAGCATTCTCTGAAAAACCACTGAAACTTTCACAACAGAGTAAAATCATGTTCCTTATTTCATTCAGAAAAGCTCTAAGAAATTAATAATAATTTGAAATTGTTTTTTCTATTGGTAACTTTTAGGTAGTAAGTTCCTAGAGGGCAAGATTGGCTTGCTTTGTAAGTAAGGGTCTTTGAATGATATCTTAAGAAGATAAAGGAAAATGGAAGATCATAATGTATTTTTCCACTCAGGTTTTTGGATAGCTGCCACACTTGTTTTAAGATTGCGTTTAGATTAGTATTCTAAAATAATATAGATTTCTATTGGAGGGAATTTTTTTAGCTTTATTCATACTGTCATCATCCTACATATAACAGGTAATTTAGAGAAAGCTAATGGTAAGTGTTGTTACTTACATTTAAGTTTCTATGAGAAAGTCATAAAGAAGACTCAGTAATTAAAAATAAAATGATGCTTGCTGTTGTAATTTCTTCTGATCAGGACATAATAAAATTAATAAGCCAGATAATTCATGTTAACTATTCACAAAGTCCTAGTAGTTGATCTTTACCATTCCTATTTGCTTTAAAGAGGAAAGCTGGAATTTGAAGAAAGATTCACTACAACATTTGTTTCGTAAAAGACAAATAAAAAGTCTACCAAAATTGATTTGGCTCTAATGGCAGGCTTGATGTTTTTCTTCTAGAGATTTTAATGTGCACCCAAGGACAAATAAAATCATTTTGTATATTGAATACAAATGCCAGTCTTATCAAAAGAACTCCTGATTTGAAGTTTGCATTAAAAGAAGGCAAGTAAAATTTTTGAAGTTGCATTTCATGCTAAAGAGGTTAGCGAAACAATTATGAAGGAAATGCATTTTAGCCGTAATAGTTATGTCCTTCACTAAAAATAATCACGTTATTCTTTGATAGCTCATTAATTAGGTATCTACTATCTAGCTCACATTTAGAATTTCCTTTCTCGGCACTGATTGGTCCAACATGGTTTTCAGTAATATAAAAATGACTTTAGTGAGCTTTCAATTGTAGTTTCCTGTTATCAAACCTTCATTTTCTGATAGATTAGCAGTTTGTATTAAAGCTGCTAATCATAGCTTATTTGTCATGATAACCCTATCACCTTACAAATTCATTAATGTTTAACATTCTTACGTTAATTTGATTAATACTTTAGACAGAAAAGGAATTGGGGTTTAATTTATGTGATATAATATAGATAATTGAATATTATTATAATAGCTGAATGGAATAAGGAATCACTACCTGTTGAATATGTTGTGAAGAGGTGAGAGAGGTATTGAAATTACCCTTCAAATTTTTGAAACTACTGGCTAAAATTTTACATGGAATACTTAAAAATTATTGACTTCTTTTCCCACCATAATATATTTAAATACCATCAATACAGCCATTCCAAAAGAAAAAAACAAACATATCCTCACAGTCATCTTGGCAATTGACTCTAGGCCATCTACATTTCTTACACTAATGATTAAAGAACGCAGTATTGTAGGCCAAGCATATCCATCCTTTTTTTCCATTGCCTAATATTAGACTGTTCTTATGTTGGATCAGGAAGAAAACGAATAATGTTTAAAAAAATTGTTTTTAATACTACTACATGTACTACTGGAGAAAATATCTCTTTGCACCTGTTCCTCATATGTAAAATAGAGTTAGTCACTTGTTCAACAGATATTCTTGCTATGACTTCAGTGTGCTATTATACAATTCACTGATTGTGGTAAAAAAAAAAATTATACACAGGACTTCCACTCATGAGGCTTATAAAATAACAGAGGTGTAAAATACAAGTGCAGAAAGCACAATATAACATAAAAAATAAAATATATAATATAAAATATAAGTATATTAGTGGTACAAACTAAAGTCCTGAGTAAGGTCTATATTAGGTGATACGTCATACAATATTTGAATATTTGAACTAAGCTTTAAAGAATGTATAAGAATTATTTATGAAGGTAAGTATTCCAGGCATAGGAAACAAAAAAATGCAAATGAGATTCCTTGTGATAATATTGGTTTTTGGAGAACAGATCAAATTGCAGATTATATGATGAAGAATAATATGATGCAATTATAAAGTGGGGTGACACAAGACTGTTGAAGATCTTGAATGCCAGAAAAGAGGAATTGGCACTTCACTGGGGAAATCACGGCAAGTCACTAAATCTTTTAAACAAAGGAGTAATAAGGGCAGGCGTATAAATAAAAATATATTTTAGACATAGATTTAATGGACAAAGTAGAAATGGGTACTCATGGGAGAGGGCACAGACACCAGACTAGTGATTATGAGGGCCTGCACTGGGGATTGGTAATGGAAATAAACAGGAGTCTATGGATGCACCAGATTATTTTGTAAATTCAGAAGGAAGTAAGGCCTGGAGGGGAAATTGGCTTAATTATAAGAATTCCAAGAGTAGATAAAGGAAATGAAGAAAAATGCAAGAGCTAAAAATAATGGTCTCAAGGGAAAATGAAGGAGAATAAAAAGATTAGGAAATATATTGGAAAAGCATGATTTAAGGAATGACCCCCTGGAGAAAAAACACAAATAGGGTAAACAAAGCACAATAATAAAAATGAGAAAAATGCACTAACATAAACTCAAAAGACTGAATGATTAGAAAACAATAAAACATGAAGTGTCTATGTTTACAACATACGTTGCAAACAATTGAATAATCAAAAAAAAAAACAGAACAGAGATTAAAAATTTAAAAATCATTACATTCCCTGGCAAAACTGATCAAATAAGAGACAAACAAACCTGGAAACTGCTTTTAATAAATCAAAAATAAAACTGTACATATGTATTAAAAACCAGAAAGAAAAGCAAAAATAGAAAGAATTAATCATTTTCTAAAAGAAAGTAATTTCAAAATGAAAACACTCAAAAATATCACATAAATCTATATGTATATATATTAATGTATATATATATACATATGTGTGTATAAATACATATATATATATACAGCATATATTTGTATCATATACACAAACATATACACATATCAATACATTAGAAATACACATGTTGTATATATATATATATAACATGCATACGTACGTAAATGTACACATAGACAGGTATGTGTAGATACACATACTTATGTAATCTGAGTCTTGAAGGAGTGCAGAAATTCTGGAAGATGACACAAAAGAGGGAGGGTATGACAGACATTGGGGAAAGTCAGTACAAAGGCATAGAAATGGGAGATGAAAAATAAGCTATGAGTGTCAGGAATGCTAGTGTCCTAGCATGACTAGGACATAGATTATAAAGGAAGTAATCTATAAGAAAAATGGAAATGTAGGCAGGTGACAGTCTTGAAATGATTCAAAAGAAAAACTAAATGCTTATATTTGATCCCAGAAATAATAAAGAAGCAATGTAATTTACTGAATAGCTTGATGGCATTGTTAGAATTATGCTTTAGAAAAATAATTTCAGCGGCTACACAGAAGATAAATTGGATGATGTAACGACTTCAGTCAGGATGACGAGTGAGGAGGCTGTTCTAAGCAGAAAGTAGTGAAAACCTGTAGTAAGATGGTGGATATTTGAGCACAGAGAAGGGGATGCATATGAAAAAATACTGTGTAGCTAGAAGTGACAAGATATAGCAACAGATATGGGTGAAGTCACTGAGGAGTCCAAGATAACAAATGACATTGTAGTGAAAACCTGTAGTACGATGGTGGATATTTGAGCATAGAGAAGGGGATGCATATGAAAAAATACTGTGTGGCTAGAAGTGACAAGATATAGCAACAGATATGGGTGAAGTCACTGAGGAGTCAAAGATAACAAATGACTTTGTAAATCTAAATGACTGGAAGGATGGTGGTATCCCAGCAAATAAGATAATTCAAAGAAGGTGTGTTTTTGACATGTTGAGACTGCAATACCAACAAAACATCCAGTTTAAAATAGCAATGGGTGTTGTGGGACTGGAACTGAGGAAAAAGAAGTTTGAATATATAAATCTAACTCTTATTAGAATAGAAATTATAATTAACACAATGCATATGAACTCAACAAATGGAATAATATAAAGAGAAAAGTGTGTCAGAAAGAGACCTTGAATGCGATGTGGATGAAGATCTAGGAAAGAAAATAGAGAAGGAAAAGTTATATTGGAGAACCAAGGGAGAGAAGTATTCCAAAAACCCAAGAAGGAAAAGACATCCAGGAGAAATTGATCAACAATGCCAAATGCTACAGCCAGATAAAAATATATGAGGACTAACAAAAAGCTATTAAATAGATATTAAAAGATGCTTACTAACTTTGGAGAGAATTTCAGACAGGTGATCTGAGAAGTCAATCAGCAAAACATTGCATTTCTTTTTCTTTTTCTCCAAGTTTATTAATTTATTTGTTTTTAGTTTGCAATATTTACTTCCATAAATTTTAAATTTTCTGCACCTCCCTCCCCCTTTCCTTTCCCTGTCCCCAAGACAGCATATGATCTTATATGGGTTTTACACATAGATTCTCAATAAACACATTTTCACATTAGTCATATTGCATAAAAGAATTATAGTGAATTGGAGAAATCATGAGAAAAACAAAAGAAAACATTATAAAAGAGAAAATAGGCTGCATCATTCTGCATTTTGACCCCATAGTTCTTTCTTTGCATGTGTACAGCATTTTGCACGATGAGTCCTTTGGAAATATTTTAGGTCCTTGCAATGTTGAGAAAGGCTAAATCTATCAAAATCAAAACTCTGACACTGTGACTGTTAGTGTGAATGTTCTTCTGGTTCTGCTCACTTGACAAATATCAGTTCATATGAGTCTTTACAAGTTTTTCTGAAGTCCTCCTATTCATCATTTCTTATAGCTCAATAGTATTAAATTACATTCATATAAGTGCAGCTTGTTCAGCCATTCCCCAGTGAATGGGCATTATCTCAATTCCCAGTTCGTCGCCACCAAAAAATCAGCTGCTATAAATATTTTTGTGCATGTGTGTCCTTTTCCCATTCTTTTGTATACAGGCCTAGAAAAATGCAGCCCAGTATTGCTGGGCCAGAGGTTATGCATGTTTTTATAGCTCTTTGGGCATAGTGTAAAACTGCTCTCCAGAATAGATGGATTAGCTCACAGCTCCACCAACAATAAATTAATGTTCCAACTCTCCTACATCTTCTCCAACATCTACCATTTTCCTGTTTTGTCATGTTAGCCAATATAATAGGTGTGATATGGTGCCTCAGTGTTGCTTTGATTTGCATCTCTCTAATCAATAGTGATTTGGAGCACTTGTTCATATGATTATAGAGAGCTTTAATTTATTCCTGTCAAAACTGATTGTTCATATGCTTTGACCATTTATCAATTGGGAAGTGACTTGTATTCTTGTAAATTTGACTCAGTTCTCTATAGATTTTAGAAATGAGACCTTTATCACAAACACTAGTTGTAAGAATTCTTTCCACGTTTTCTGCTTCTTTCCTAATTTTGGTTTCATTGACTTTGTTTGCGGAAAACCTTTTTAATTTAATGTAATCAAAGTTCTCCATTTTGCATTCATAATGCTCTCTAATTCTTGTTTGGTCATAAATTCCTCCATTCTACATAAGTCTGACAAATCATTCCTCACTCCCTAATTTGTTAATAGTATTAACCTTTTTACCTAGATCGTATACTCATTTGGACTTTATTATGGTATATAGAGTCAGGCATTGATTTATGCACAATTTCTGTCATATAATTTTCCAGTTTTATCATCAGATTTGTCAAACAGTGAGCTCTTATCCCAGAAGTTGGGGTTTTAAAGCAGTAGACTACTATTATCTTTGGCAACTGTATCTTGTGTACCTAACCTATTCCACTGGTCTACCTCTCTGTTTCTTAGCTTGTACCAACTGGTTTTGATGATTGCTGCTTTATGATACAATTTAAGAACTGGTATGGCTAGGTAAATTTCACTAGCATTTCTTTTCATTAATTCCCTTGATATTTTGGACCTTTTATTCTTACGGATGATTTTTGATATGATCAATTGGGTTGACAGTTTTCCTAATACTGAAACAGTCCTGCATTCCTGATATAGATCATGATTAGGTGCTATGAACCTTTTTGATAATATCTTACTTAAAATTTTTGTATCTATATTCATTGGGAAATTGGTCTATAATTTTCTTTGTCTCTTTTGGCTCTTCCTGGTTTAGTTATCAGAATCATATTTGTTTAATAAAAAGCATTTGTATGGACTCCACCAATTTTGCCAAATAGTCAATATGTTATTGGAATTAACTGTTATTTAAATGTTTGATAGAATTCACTTGTAAATCCATTTGGCCCTGGAGATGTTTTTCTTAGGGAGTTCATTAATGACTTTTTGAATTCATTTTTCTGAGGTTGGGTTATGTAAGTATTTTACTTCCTCCTCTGTTAATCTGGGCAATATTTTTGTAAACATTCATTTCACTAAGATTTTCAAATTTGTAGGCATAAAACTGGGTCGTTTTCCTTGATGATTTCTTGGAAGATACTGTGGAGGCTCTTTTTTTTTTCATCATGGATTTACAGTAGATCAATAATTATTAGATTTTCTCTCCTAGATCTGTTTCCCAGGTCAGTTGTTTTACCAATGAGATATGTTACCTTGTCTCTTGCATTTTTCTCATTCTTTATTTTTCTATTTTTTTTTTATTCTTTAGATTTTGTTTGACTCACTCTTTATGCCTCATAGAGTCATTAATTTCTACTTGCCCAATTCTAATTTTTAACAAATTGGATTTTTTGGTTAACTTTTGTGCCTACTTTTCTATTTGGTCCATTTTACTTTTCAAGTAAAATATTCAGTGAATATTTTTTCTCATTTTCTCAATTGTATTTGTAAAATCTTTTTCTTCTACCTCTCGAATTTTACTTTTAAAATTCTTCTTGAGCTCTTCCAATAATGCTTTTTGGGCCTGAGACTAGTTCATGTTCCCTTTTCAGGCCTCCAATGTGAGTATAATGTCCTCTTCTGAATTAATATTTTGAGCTTCCCTGTCCCCTTAATAAGATTTTTGGTCTTTGCTTTTCTAATTTGCCTCTTGCTCATAGTGATTGACTTTTTCCTTGTTTTTAAAGAGTTACCCTCCTTCTGAGGCACATGGGACTCTGTTTGACATTTCTTGTGCTGGGAGTTAGGATTCATCTTACTGGCTTTGTGTTCTATGACCTCTGGTTCTTTTAGCTTTAAGTTCTATAATGCTATAGCTTACCTGATGCTGAGATGACTGAAGTGTGCCAATTTCAAGGTCAGGTGAAATCTTTCTTAGTTTCCCCAAGGTAACACTTAAGGGTGGCTTGAGGTGTGGGAGTAGGGTGGTCTGGCCACTAGAGGTCTCCTCCCCCCACCCAGGGCTGTGCTGGAGAATGGGTAGGTTCAGTGACTTGTGGATGCTGTTGGCATTGGTGTCTGCTGAATTCCCCTGGCTGTGCTAAGGCACACCTGGGGTCTTGGTGCTGGTGCTTTGCCCCTCTGTATATCTAAATAATGTAGATTATTCTTTCAATCGCTTAATGTAGAAACTTTTAGAACTTGTGTTATCCTGATTGTTTCCACAATACTCAGATTGCTTGTTTTTGAGTGCTTGCAATATTTTCTTCTTGACCTGAGAACTCTGGAATTTGGCTACAATATTCCTAGGAATTTTACCTTTGTGATTTCTTTCAAGAGGCAATTTGTAGATTCTATCTATTTCTATTTTACTTCCTAGTTCTAGAATATCGTGGCAGTTTTCTTTGATAATTACTTGAAAGATGATGATGTTGGGGCCAGAGTCAAGACGGCAGAGTAGAAACACACACATACTCTAGCACTTCCCCCACAGCCATAAAATACCTGTAAAAGATGACTCACAATGAATTCTAGAGCATCAGAGGCCTCAGAAAAACAGAGTGAAAGAGATTTCCAGGCAAAGGTAACCTGGAAAGCCAACAGGAAAGGTTTATCTCATGGGACACTGAGTGGAGGAGCCCAGCCTTGACCACATGGCACTGGGAGGAACAGGACCTGAAGAGACCTCCAGACAGAGTTCCTATCAGGAAGGGTCCCAGATCCCTCAAACTACAAATGACAAAGAAAGCTCCAAAGGTCAGTGTGGTGGGGCTTTCCCATCAGGGCGAGAAGGGAACAGGGTTCCTCCAGCAATAGCCTCAGGCAGCACCACCAGTAGCAGAAGCAGAATGCAGGCAGGCACAGTGACCATGGATCCATTATCCTGGCAGCTAAGCTTAAAGGTTCTGGTGGTAGGGAGCAGTTGATGTAAACCTTAGCCATCAGTGATAGCCCTGCTTCCACTCAGTGCCCCAGAGAATCTAGCAGCTTAGTCAAATCTCAGCCTTGAACACAGTATTGAGGAGAGGAGGGGCAATAGAATCCTTCTCTTGACAAAGATATCAGAAATCAAGTAACTGGCTAGGAAAATGCTCAAAAAAGGAAAAAATAAGACCTTAAAAGGTTACTTTCTTGGTGAACAGGTGTCTCTTCCCATCCTTTATGATGAAGAAAAACAAGGCATACTGTCACAGGAAGTCAAGGCCTCTGCCTCAAGTGCCTCCAAAGTGAATGTAAAATGGGCTCAGGAAACAGAAAAGCTTGAAAAAAGAGTTAGCAGCTTGCTAAAGGAGAACCAAAAAAGTACTGAGGAAAATAAAAAGAGGCTAACTCAATTGAAAAAAGAGATCCAAAAAGTCAGTGAGGAGAAGGAGGCTTTAGAAAGCAGAATTAGACAAAAGAGGAGGAGATTCAAAAGTTCACTGAACAAAATAATTCATTAAAGAGAGAATCGAGTTCAGGGAAAATAATGACTATGAGATAAACCAAGCATTTAGAAAACAAAACCAAAAATTTGAAAAAGTGGAAGACAATGTGAAACACCTCACTGGAAAAACAGATGACCTGGAAAATAGATCCAGTAGAAAGAATTTTAAAAATTATGAGACTATTTGAAAGGTATGATCAAAGAAAGAGCCTAGACATTATCTTCCATGAAATTATCAAGAAAAACTGTCCTGATATTCTAAAACCAGAGGGCAAAATAAATATTAAAAGAATCTACCAATAAATTCCCAAAACTTCTAGGAATATTTTTGCCAAATTTCAGAGTTCCCAGGTCAAGGAGAAAATGCTGCAAGCAGACAGAAAGAAAAAATTTGAGTATTGTGGAAATACAATCAGGATAACACAGAATCTACCAGCTTCTACATTAAGTGATAAAATGACTTAGAATAGAATATTCTAGAAGTCAAAGGAACTGAGATTAAAACGAAGAATCACCTAACCAGCAAAAACTGAGTATAATACTTCAAGAGAATAAATGATCATTCAGTGATATAGAGGACTCTCAAGCCTTCATGATGAAAAGACTAGAACTGAAGAGAAATTTTGACTTTCAAACAAAAGAATCAACAAAAGCATGAAAAGGTAAACAGGAAAGAGAAATCATGAAAGACTTTCTAAAGCTAAACTGTTTACATTACTACATGGAAAGATAATTGCTTGCCTTCTCAATGGGGATGGGTAGAGATGGAGGGAGGGAGGGAGAGAAGTTGGAAGTTGGAATTCAAAGTATTAGAAATGAATGTTGAGAATTATTATTGCATATAACCAGGAAATTAGAAACATAGATAAAGGGGTATAGAAATTTATCTTGCCCCACAAGAAAAGAGAGAAGATGGTGATAAGGGTAGGGTGGGGTGTGATAGAAGGGAGGGTACATTGAAGGAAACGGTAATCAGAATGCTAGGTATTAGGGGGTGGGGGAGGGGAGAAATTGGACATATTACACAGTGATATGAAAGCAATTAGTATTAAAACAATTGCCTGAATTAATTACTGAGACTAAATCAGAAACATCTTTAGTTTGGGGAAAAGAATTTTAATCTAAGTTTCCTAGAGGCAGGCAACCTCGAGTAAAAGTGGACTCATTCAGAATGTTAGCACATAAACTACAATTATTTTCATGCTTGAATATTTGTTAATATTTATCATTAGAACTGAAAATTAAGACATCAGCATGTACCATTAAAAATAAAAGTTTAATGCTTTTGGTCATTAGAAGAAACGAATTCTACCATCTTCTTTCTGCTTATTTTCAAAAAAAGAAATTGGACATTGACAGAAAAGTTGAAGTATTAATAGTAAATTTGATTTTATGGTTGTTATTTAACCAGGAACTAGAACATGTATAGAAAGACATGTAAGTCACTTAAGATTTGCCTCAAAAGATGTTCCTTAACCAATATGAAATTATAGTCACATGTGAAACCTGGTTGTTGGAACTGACTATTTTAAGATTCTGTGGGATTATTAACTGACTGTTCTTCTGAGTCTAACTCCAGGTATGGATAGCAAGAAAGGCAGTCTGCACCTCCAATCCATGATGAGAGTAAGCTGTAGTATTTTGACAGGCTTTTATGTAGTCCTCAACTAGATGTAGGAGTTATTTTGTAGCTCATTCTCTTCAGTTTTCTTTATAATTATTCTTTGATTTGCTTAATTGGAGTTTAATTCATCAAAAAGCAGAGGAGTAAGAGAATGAACTGGATCTGATCTGGCCAGCAAAGGAAAAGGACCTGCTAATATAAAAATTAAGGAAATATTAGAAAGAAGCAATTATTGCTTGAAATGAGATATTACATGTACATTGCATGAAGTGAGAAAGATAAACAGTTGGGCATGGTCTGAAATACTTACTAACTTTGAGGATGACAAGGTATAAAGTTTGTATATTCCCTGTGCTTGGAATCAACATGACTTAAGTACTTCCAATGGGACTGCCATATTGTATCTTTTGGTTCATTTAATTTGAAATTATTAACTTCAGAATGAAATTCATGGCTAGATCTCTGAAGACATGTAGTCATGAAATAAAAATCCTTCATAAGCATTCAATTAAACATATTTGTTTCAGCATTTATTTAAGGATTTATTTTATTCCACAGAAAGAATACTGAATGTCCTGGAGGAGAAAGTGAGTCTGGTGACTTTGAACAGCCCTCTCTTACTTAAATCTAATTCATTTCCAAGTCATGGAATCACCTTCTTGACATCATGGTCCTCTTTGAAAATGAAGGACAAACAGCAACCTATAAGTAGTCTGAGCTGCCCACCAGGGACCCAACTGGCTAGTTCTATTCATTTCTCCTTCCCTTTTACTTTTTTCTTTCATTCCCTTCCCTCCTTCCTCTCCCTCTGTCCACATAGAGTACAATACCCTTAACTATAGGTACTGTGCCCAAAATGAGATACATTGTGATTGTTGAAACATTACTTGATATCTTGGGGTTTGCCAAGATACCTTGATGCTAAGTTTCCTTCTTAAGGATCATGCCTTAAATTAAGTTAAATAAATTAAATCCAAATCACTCTGGCTTTCATTGATTGGCCAACAATCTGTCACAGACCAAGTCCCATTTGGTGGTTACCACGACAGCAACAACAACTGAAGTACAATAGGTGTAGAGCAAGATATGCTTTCCTTATCTGAACAGAGGATATGGTGTTTGCTGCCCCACAACTCCAGGAGAAATGTCAGAAGCAGAACAGAGGTCTGTACACAACATTTGCATTTCTGACCAAGGCCTTTGACAAAGCTAGTTCTGATGGTTGATGGAAAATTACACCAAAATTTGGTTGCCCAGCAAAGTTCATCAGAATTATACATAAATTTCATTATGGCATGTTTGCCTAGGTTCTGGGTAGTGGACAATGCTATTGTGCCTTCCCAGTCACCAATGGAGTGAAACAGGGCAGTATGCTTGCTCCCACATTAGCATGATGTCTTCAATCATGTTGTCAAATGATTTCAGTGAGGCAGAACAAGGCATCAAGATCAACTACCATAATGATGGTAAATTCTTCGATTTGAAAAGGCTACAAGCCAAGACCAAAGTGGAGGGAGTGTTGGTGCATGATTTTCTGTTTGCAGATAATGGTGCCTTTAATGCAGCCTCTAAAGCTGAGATGCAACAAAGTATGGAGGAATTCTCTGCTGTCTGTGCTAATTTTGGCCTAATTATTAACATCAAGAAAACAAAAGTGCTCCATCAGCCACCACAACACCATTCATATGTGGAACCATTGGTTACACAAATGGAGAAGTTTTGAATGCTGTGGATGGGTTCACTTACTTTGGTAGTGTACTTTCCAGGGATGTACACATTGACAATGAGACTGATGCACATATTGACAGAGCTAGTTCAGTTTTTGGGAAGCTCTGAAGAAAAGTATGAGAGAGAAGTATTAGATTGACCACCAAACTGAAGGTCTAAGGAGCCATTTTGCTGACTTCATCGTTGTATGCCTGTGAAACATGGACAGTCTACAAGCACCATGCCAGAAAACTAAATCACTTCTATTTGAACTGTCTTAGGAAGATTCTGAAGGTCACCTGGCAGGATAAGGTATAAGACACTGACCTCCTTTCTTGAACCAAACTGCCAAGCATTCAAAATATGCTTCCAAAAACACAACTCTGATGGGCTGGCCAAGTAGTTCGAATGCACAATGTACAATTGCCAAAAATACGACATTATGGAGAACTCCCATGGGGCAGGCAATCACATGGTGATCAGAATTGATATAAGGACACTCTCAAGATTTATTAAGAACTTTGTATTTGGGGGGGCGGAGCCAAGATGGTGTAGTAGAAAGACTCACATATGCTAGCTCAAAACCCCCGCCCATGAATTTCCTCTAAAAAGAACTCCTAACAAATTCTGGAACAGTGGAAGCCATGCAGCAACACAGTGAAGGAGATTTCCATTCCAGAGAGCCCTGAAAAACCAATCCCAAAGGTCCATCGCGCACCAGACAGGAGCAAAGCCCAGCCCTGCCCTGGCCGTGCAGAACAGAGAGGAACGAGCAGATCTGAGCAGGCTTCAGGGATGGAATCTCCAGCGGCTGTGAAGGTCCTTCCACCCACATACATACAGGTCAGTGAGAGAGACGTCTGGACAGGCTGAGAGGGGAGCAGGGTGTCTCTATGACTCGGTCCCCCTCTGGAGGCAGCGTCAGAGGCAGTGGGCTGCCAGAAGCCCCCAGAGCAGGCAGGAGCTCGGTAGGAGCTCCCGTAAAGAAGGTTTCCGCATAAACCCCCTGAGGGAACTGAGCCTGGGAGGTGGCCCTGCCCCCACCTGAGAACCTGATTTAATC
Source organism: Potorous gilbertii (assembly GCA_028658325.1). Classification (NCBI taxonomy): domain Eukaryota; kingdom Metazoa; phylum Chordata; class Mammalia; order Diprotodontia; family Potoroidae; genus Potorous; species Potorous gilbertii. The sequence goes on from CM053769.1 coordinate 632,159,695, forward strand.
TTACTCTGAATAGCAGCCAGGCTGGCCACCGAAAGCGCTGAGGCTGAGGAGCAGCATTTGAATCTCAGACCCCAAGCACTAGCTGGGCGGACCTAGACAAGGGTGGAGAGGAATCTCAGAAGTCAAGTAACTGGCTGGGAAAATGCCCAGAAAAGGGAAAAAAAATAACACCATAGAAGAACTTTATATTTGATTGTGTGACATGGGAGACACTGGAACAGAACTGCTCAGCATGACATGCCCACCTCAGAAAGGGTGTTGTGTTCTATGAACAAAGCAGAATTGAGATAGTACAAAGTAAATGTAGGAAGGGCAAATTTGTAGTATCAACCCAAATGTTCACATGGACTACCTCTACCCAAATTGTGATAGAGCATTGTGAGCTTGCATTGGTCTGATCAAACAAAATCAGACACACTGAAAGTTGACTTTATCATGGTGATGTTATCTTGGTCTTGTTCAAGAACATAGCACAACAACCAATAGAGAGGGTAATCCCCAGTTAACCCTTCTTAGCTTAGCTTCTTCTCGCCAAATTATGTTTACATAAAAGACTATCATGACTATTGAATGGAAAGTAAAGTCATTTATCCATATTCAAATGCAAATAGAAATCAAGGAACTTCTACAAATAAGAGAAAAAAAAATGAAAACTTTAATAGGCAACTAATAAAATTTCATCTCTTATATGAAGAGAAAGAACACTTTCCCCCAGAGTAGTCTTTAGAATTTTAAGCAAATGGTATAAAAAATTGACAAAGGGTGTGAGTTCAGAAAAATAAAAACAAAAAACAAAAAAACAAAACCTGGGAAGACTTATGAGAAATGTTGCAAAATTAAGTCAGCAGAACCAAGAGAACAAAGAACACAATAAAAACAATATCATAATTATGATCTGTTGTGGATGACTTAGGTACTCTGATGAATGCAATAATTCAAAATTCCAAATGATTTATAACAGATTATAAAACTATTATTAAAAAAAAATGTGTATACCTCCAGAGAAAGAATCGGTAAACTGTAATTTCAGATTGAAGTCTATTTCTATCTTTGTTTAATTTTATTTCTTTTTTGACAAGGTAAATAAGGAAATGTTTTGCATGGCTTCAACATGTATAATGGTCATTGTATTGCTTGTTTTCTCAGTAGATGGAGGAAAGTCTTTAATGAGTGATAGAATTTGGAACTCAAAGCAAAAAGTGAATGCTAATATTTTTAATAATTTTTAATAATTGTTTAAATAACTTCAAGCCAACTCTGAATAATGAGGAGGTCATTATTTAATGAATATCTGCTATTTTCAAATTTTTCTTCTCTGCCTCTTTGCACCAAGCTCCGTCAACCTTTGTGAAACCATAGCCTAGCTCTTGCTTCTCTAGATCAATCTCAAATTGTTTCTTCCTCTTCATAACTAACAGAAAGGAAACCAACAGAGGCTAGTTTGGAAATTTAATTATATTATTAATGCTATTTTGCCTTCAAGTTGGATTTTGATCTTTTGAGATACACAGTATTTTTTTCTAGAATTAAGAGCAGTCTCAGAAAAATATAATTTTTTTTCTTAAAGTACAGATAACGTATAGAATTATGGACTGCATGGTCTACAAGGTCCTATTGTCTTCAAGTTCAGATCATATTTTCCATAGTTTTGCCATTTTACTTTATGCCCATTTTATGATGAATATATAATATGTTAAAATGTATCTTGACTGAGTATATTGCCAATGATCAGGTCCCTCATACAATTTGTCAAAAAAAGATGTCAAAGTATACTCATTCAGAACGTTAGCACATAAACTGTAATTATTTTCATGCTTGTATATTTGCTAATATATATCATTAGAACTAAAAATTAAGACATCAGAATGTACCATGGAAAAGAAAAGTTTAATGCCTTTGGTCATTAGAAGAAATGAATTCTACCATCTTCTTTCTGCTTATTTTCAAAACAAGAATATCTAACCTAATATTCAATTTAGTAGAAACTTCTTTGCATTTTCTGATCCTATTTATAAAAAAAAAAAACATTCTCAGTGTTGATTGTTACTAGTTTTTCTGAACCTTCTTAAATGGAAAAATGCAATTTTTATTAAATTATTTGAAAAAAACAACATTACTAAATACAATTTTCAGATCTGATAAAAAGGGAACAGAAAATTTTTAGTCTAAATTAAATGTTTTCCCTAATATTTTAATTACACGTTTGTAATATTTTTCTTCATTTTGTAATCCTTCCCTCATCAAATTATTCTCTTTCAATGCATATCTTTATTACTGACTGACCACTAAAATAATGTTTTATTTGGGGGGATAGTTAATTCTGTCAAAATCTGTCAAAAGAAATGGTAACAAGTATCTGTTAATAATACTTGATTTTGTTCATTACAAATGGTAATCTGTTATTTGAGTCATTTTGTTTGCCACTTTGAATCATTGTGTAATTGATCAGACAATGATGATGGGCTGCAATTGTGCAGCTGGTTGATATTGTGATACATGTGGTCTTATTCAAAGTCTATTCAGACATAAACACTCTACATATACCAAATATACAGATGAAAATCCAAATTTCTGCCTGTGTCCAAATATACAAATATTTTCAGTCATATGGAAATAGCATAAGTATTCATGATTAATTTTTTAAAATATGGTAGGTCAATATTTATTAAGCATATGTCTATTCTATTTTTTTATTTCTGTGAAACAAAACTACAATCCTTGAAAATATATTAAAGTGAAAAGTAAAAAAGTTGTCTTTTGTTTATTTTTTTCACTCCTTTGGGGGAATGATGATTAGAAAACAGATGAAGCTGTTTCAGAGCTGTTATCTGCTCATCCTTCCAAATTAATGCATTTATGCGACTGACATGATTTATATGTAATAATGCTTGTAAAAAGGAAATTACTGTTGTTGTTTCTGGCCATGCATATCATGTTGAAATTAAAAACAGGGCTGTCAACTGGAGTTGCTGTCACCTTTGTTGCAGCTCAGCGGGCAAATTTAATTCACAAATCCTTCAAGAGTGCTGGGCATGGAGTCCTTCTCTAAGCATTCAAATCCCAGCCACAGAAAACATTTTAATTATCCTGTTCGACTGCAAGTGAAATATTTATGCTGTCAAAATAAGTATGTTTAAGGGTGCCTGCAGTGTCATTGAATATGACCTTCTTACAAACCATTCTGTGATATAGTAGATTCCCAAGACATCAGATCTCAATCAGATCAGATTTAATGAACTTCTTTACACAAAGACAGGGCAGAGACAATTTACAGAGCAAACTTCAACCATGTGGGATGACTTCCACTTCTATATATTTTCCCTATAAAGTCATTTGAGGATTTCAGCAAAATAAACAATATGATGTTTTCTTAAGATTTCCCAAGATTTTACTTGGTACTCTCTAGGTATTGACTATTTTTTGACACTTTATTTAACCAATATTCTTTCATCTGATCAAATACAGATCTAAAAATCCTTTGCCTCATGCATGTTTACTAGTTCATTGGTCAATTTCTTCTGATGTATGAACTGAAAATCTCAATCAAGATATAGGACATATGTGGTCAGAGTATCATCTTATAACAATCTTTTTAGTTTTATTCATCCTTAAAATCATTACATGAACATATTGTGTTTAAAAATCAAAGACCACTTGCTCTAAATCACTATTGATGAGAAACATGCCAATTAAAACAACTCTGAGATACTACCTCACATTTTTCATTTTGACAGACATGGAAAATGATAAATATTGCAGGGGATGTGGGAAAATTGGTGAAGTTGTATACTGATTCAACCATATTGGAGAGCAATTTGGAAATATGCCCAAATGGCTTTAAAACCATGCATACCCTTCGACTAAGCAATACTACTATTAGGTCTGTATCTCAAAGAGACTTAAACGAGAGAAAAGGATGTATGTGTACAAAAATGATTATAACAATACTTTTAGTTGTGGTAAAGAATTGGAAATTGAAGGATTTCCATCAATTTTGGAATGGTTGAACAAGTTGTATATGCTGTGATGAAATATCATTATGCTTTAAGAAATCATAAGCATGATGCTCTCAGTAAAACCTGGACTTTTATGAACTGATGCAAAGTGAAATGAATGGAACTAGTTAAACTTTGTACATAATTATAATGTTGCTTGATGATCTACTATGGATAACTTGGCTATTCTTAGTGATACAACACACTTCTGTAGCACTTATGATGAAAAGTGCTGTTCATCTCCAGAGAAAAATCTTGTGGGGTCTGAATGCAGATCAAATATACTTTTTCTTTACTCTCTTTATCTTTCTTGGGTTTTTGTCTGTGTTTTCTTTAATGGAATGACTTACATAGAAATGTGTTTTACATGACTTCACATGCATAATGTATCTCAAAATGCTTGATTCTCAAAGGGGAGGGGAGAAGAGGAAGGGAGGGAGAGAACTTGGGACTAAAAATTTGAATAAAAAGAAATGTTAAAAAATTTACAAGTAATTTGGAAAAATAAAATATTAAATAAGAAAAAAGTTAAAAATCAAGGATCACCTTGTAATTTTAAGATTGAAAAAGAAATGAGCTAATTTTCACAGACTGATGGCTTATTGGATTCATGTGTGCAACTTGTCCCAAGAGAAACAGCTTGGATCAGTGTATAGTTGATCCAGTATGATAGCTTTGTCTTATTATGGAGTGCCTATGTCATGATTCTGTCAATGCTTTTGCAACCGTTAAGGAAAAAATTAATTCTATTTTGACTTAGTCACTTGATCTGTGGTGACAGACTTTTAATTATGAACTGCTTTAATTCAAGTTGCATTTAATGTCTTTCTGTACATTTTACAGAACATAGTGAATAGCCCCTATCAGTTACCTTGTGTAAGTCACTTATACTCTTTAAATCTTAGTTTGATTATCTGGGAAATGTGACTAACAATGCTACTTATTTCACAAGATTACTCAATGATCAAATAAGTAGATATTTGTGAGACACTGAAAATTTTAATAACATATATGCACACACATATATACATATACATATATGTACATACATATATATGTATACATATATATATACACATATATATATGTATGTATGTATGTATGTATGTGTATCCATCTTTATCTATCATCCCTGATGACTCAGTGGATAGAGTGTTGGACCTGGAGTCAGCAAGAACTGACTTCAACTCTGGCCTCAGATATTTAGTTGTACGACTCTGGGTAAGTCACTTAATCTCTGCTCAAATGTAAATAGGGATAATAAGAACACATGCCTTGCAGGGTGGTTGTGAGAATCAAGTGAGACAACGTAAAATTTGCTTAGCACAGTGCCTGGCCCATAGTAAGTGTTATTCAAATGCTTATTCCCTGACTATAATCTATCTTTCGTTATTGTTATCCCTTATGTTGCATACATAACTATTACCTTTCTCTGTACTGGGGTTGTCAAATTGGCTAATATGATAACTCATACTCCACCAACACTTGTTCTGATAAATCCGGGTTATTTCTTAAGGCATGATCACATGGCTATAATTCACTACCAGGGTCCTAGGAGTAATCTTAATATGGGAAAGTTTTCACAATCATAGTCCCTTAACCTCCACTGGTGTGTTTCCAATTTAAGCAAATCAGGCAGATTTTAACAAGTCAATCAACTAATTCACAACTATTTTTTGAGCTGGCACTTTCATGAAATATTTATTTGACAAGTCAACCTTTCCCCTACCCCAAACTGGAGTTTCTTCTTGTTTCCATGCTGTGTGTGGGTAATGACAGAAACAACTGCTAGCAAAGCTGAATAATAGAACAAATTATTTCAAGAGAGAATACCTAACAGTGGCTTTATCTTTGATTTTTCTTTCTAAAGGTAATATACACATATATATGTATACATGTATATACATATACATACATACATATATACATGACTATATCTACATATCCCTAAGGAAGTTCAAGTGAATTCTGACAAGAGATACACCCAGGAAGCAACAAAATGAGTTGAACTGCTCTGGGGTTCTCATTGCCCTATCTTTTGGGCACTGGTTGAGTCATGAGCGAGAAACTTGTGTAATGCCAAGAAAAGGGATAGGAAGCAGTTCAGGGTCACTTTGGAAGGGCTGTGCATAGGAACCACCACGTAGGAAAGTGGCATCCATTAGACATTGCTCAAGACAGTCACCCCAGGGAGGACTTTGCTCTCTAGCAACTCCAGACTGGCGCCATCTTTCAGTGCTCACATGGCTGATTGTTGCCCTCAGTGTTCCATTTGGCAGAGCAAGTGGGAGTATCCCCATCACTGATGAAAGTGATGCAGCCCCTCTTGGTGGCCTCCACCACATTGTTCATTAGTTCTTAGAAGAAAAGACTTCCTGCTCAAATACTCCAGCAAGTCCATTCCACACAATCTGTTTGGACTGGGTCACAGATTCCACATACTTTTTGTTTTTCTCGGGCCATCATCCAAACCCATCCATCCAGCAGGGATGTCAGAGGCCAATGTGGCTTGATCAATCTTAGCATTCTCATAAAACATGTCTGCTATCAAACAAAGTCAATAGGCAATATGATCTTGACACCATTCTTATCCACTCTGGCCATCAGGTCTTTGACAATCTTGACTCTACTTCATCAAAAGAGAAGTTCTGATCTCCATATTTGTGATAATCTTGAGGAAGGTGAAAACCATCCCACCAGCAATGATCATCTCATTGACTTTGGCTAGAATATTGTTGATTTACTAGATTTTGTCACAACTTTAACTCCACCCAAGATAGCCAGGAAGGGCCTCTTGGGACTCTCCAGGGTCTTGGCAAAGTAAGTCAGCTTCTTTTTCATGAGGAAATCACATACTTTCTGGGCAGATTCACTCTCACCATAGAACTGTTGGCATGTTGAGCAGTACCAAAAGCATCATTGACTTAGACAGCCCCAGTTTGGAGAGGGATTCTTGGAAGACTTCCACTTTGGTTGGCTGAGCTTTGATTTGGTTCCCAGAGCATCTTTGCCTTTTCCCTCTTCTTCTACATGGAAGCAAATATTCTCCTGCAAAATGACAAAATCATTACATGGGTTAGCACAGGCTTGCTTCACTTCTAGAACCACACAATCCTTCAGAGCATCTTTGAGCAAGTAGTTGAACGCTGCAGCCATGGGCTCCAACGAGAATTTGTCAGCCATGGGGATACCAACAGATCAGCCTAAATGGCTCATCAGACCAACAGATTTGGCTCTATTATCCAAGGAGTAATTGGTTGTAGGAAGAGCAGCCTTTGTTCTCCTTAGTTATCTCCTTGTTCTTCATGGGAATGTTAAAATTCATCCCCATGATGACCCTTTTCTCCTTTAGGTTAACCTTGTCCAGGGTCAGGTTGTGGGAAAGAGACATGACAGTGAGGAGATTGTGGGGTGGCTGTGGCTGAGATTGGAGCTCAGTTTGCCAGAGCCAAGAAATACTCTGTGCACTGGGATTAGAATCTATACTTCTCCACTTTTCATTGAGTACCTATTATGGGCCAGTCTTTGCTCACCTCAGAAATATGATATTCTATAAAGGAAATCAGCATGTGCACATATAAGTTCATATAAAATATATGCAGAATAAATGCACTTTATTTGGAGGGGGGACTTGCATTTAAGTCAATAGCTTCTGAAAACTTTCATCTGGAAGATGTTACTTGTGCTGAGATTTGAAGGCAATTATGTATTCAAAAAGGTGTAGGGAAGGAAGAAGAATCTTATAGATATGGGAAATAGCCAGAACAACAATAGAAGATAGAGTGTCAGTAACAATGCCAGTTAGGGTGCACCATAGAATGTATGGAGAATGATATATAACTGAGCTGAAAAATAAAAGGTTGGAGCAAAGTTTTGAAAGACATTAAATATCTAAGTTTGGAATTCATATCTGATTCTAGGACGAATGGGAACCATTGAGTTAATATTGAGTAAAAGAGTGATATGATCAGATCTCTGCCTAACAAAATGTTCAATAGGCAATTAATGCAGAAATGGAGCTCAACAGAGAAGTTAGGACTAAGATAGCTAGCTAGGTACCTCTGGAAGTTATATGTGTAGATGTGATAATTAAAACATATGGGAATTGATGAGTTCCCTATCTGGGATAGTAGAGAATAGAGGGTCCAAAACAAAAGTCATGGGGTGCCCCCCACAAGGAGAAGGATAAAATTAAAGGGAGAGTAATAAGGAATGGTTATAGAATATTATGAGAATCAGTACAGTTCAGTGATACAAAATCACTAAGACGAGAGATTGTATGATTATGTCCACAATGCCAAGTGTATGAATATTAAGAAAGAGGAAGACTGATAAAAGGTCATCAGTTTTGACCAATAAGAGACAATTTAAAATAGTGTAGAAAATTGATTCTGTTCCAGTATGTTAATGGAAGCCAAATTATAAAGAACTGAGAAATGTGACAGGATGGGAAACTGATTTAAATTTGTGTTTTAGGTTTAAATGAATAGCAAGATTTAATCTTAAAGTAAGAATTTCTTTCTTAATACTTGTTACATTGAAATTTAATGGGGTGTTACAGTAAATGGTAGAATACCCTGTATAGGAAACTTCAAGCAAAGACTGGACTACCGCTTTTCATATAGGGCCTCTTGTTTGTATACTGGCTGGACTAGATGAGGTCCTTTTCAAACCTTGAAATGTTGTGATGGTGCTTCCATTATTCTTTTAAATGAAGAGCTGCAAATTGCTTGAGGCACAATTCTTGCTTTACTACAATTAGTTCCTTGATTTGTGTTATGCTTATCAAACAAGAATAATCCATGTAGTATACACTAATGCAAAATACATGAAGATCAGCACATTACTGAAGCAGATATTTATCTATTCTTTAACCAGGCAGTAAATATTCAGCAAATACAATGCTCTCTAGTTCCCTAAACATTTTCTCCACATTATTGCCTTGTATAAGTTTTCCATACACACATATATATACTTCACAATACGTTGAACAGTGATTGAATTTGTTAGCAAGTATCCAGTAACTTTGTGAAAAAAAATTGTCAGACATGCCCTTTTTTATATTGTAACATTTTCATATTTCTATTAGCATACTTGGAATAACCTAGAAGAAACATATCCTAATAAATGCATACCTGGTTACCAAACCAACCAAATGAACTATAAATCAGATTAGGAGCATACATAGATTTGTAAAATCTCAGGCTTTTAAAGATTGAATTAAACTCTCAATCGAACTTAATTTTATAGCTGTAGAGACCTGGAGAGCCTAAGTGAATTTTGCAAAATCATCCAAGTACTCAACAGTAGGGCTCCAACTAGGAGACAATTATATATAATCTGCTATAGAAGATTATTTTGAAAGGAAATAAAAACTGCGAAGCTGTAAAAACATGAATTAAGGTTGATAAAATAAGAACTCTGAGTTTTCTGTAATTTCATTGGAAAGAACTCAAACTGAAAAGATTCTGATTATATGTCCTAAGTCACTATTATGTCAGCATTATACAGTCTTAGAAAGTTCCCAGTGGCAGTGAAAATTTAAATAACTTTTCCATGGTTACACATTATTAGTGTCAAGACTTTCATTCAAGTCTTCTTAAATCATAGGTCATTTTTCTATAAACTAAGCCTATATAATGTTCATCATTCTTTTTAGAAATTTAATTTATTTTTTTCTGGAATATTAATTGCACTAGCTCTCATGCTTTTTAATCCCAATAAATCAATGCCCAGTAAGGTCATCAATGAAGTCAGCAATTGTTTCTTTCCCCTTCCTTGAAATGAACATCTTCAGTTAGCATAGGAGTAAGTGAGCTCTAACCATAATCCAAGAGGATTAAGTGTTTCATGGGATGATAGTATCATAGCTGTATAGCTAGAAAAGGGACAGTATAGTTCATCTAATTGTTCACATATTAATCTTTGCTCCTTTTTAAAACATACCTTAATGATAAAATCTTACTTTGCTTAATAACTCTCCTGGTGATATCTAATATCCCTTCCAGTTATGAAATTCCATAATTCTAATTGTTTTGTGCCTTAAAAAACAAACAATATGTGTTATCTCTTTTCTCCCTACTTCTGTGCCTTAAATATCCTCAAAATCATCCCCAACCATTTCCATTCTTTCCAGTCTTGGGAAAAGAGGTCATCTTTCTTATAAAAGACAATATCTTCACTTGTGCCCTAAATTCAATTCTCTCCCATCTCCTCTTAGAGATTGACTCTACTTCTATCTTTCAATTGTAGTATCTCTTTATCCACTTCTTCCCTACCGTCTACATCATGCTCAGAAATTTTTTTTTTAAATTTCTCTTCCATTAACACCTTTGCTAATACATCTTTTTTTTTAATAAAAAAAAACCACAAAACAATTAGAATCATGGAATTTCATGACTGGAAGGGACCTTAGATATCATTGGGAGAGTTAGTAAGTAAAGTATGATTTTATTATAAAGATAGGTTTAAAAAGGAACAAAGGCAAATATGTAATCAATTAGATGAAATGGAATAGCCCTTTCTAGTTATAAATCTATGACTCAGATCTAAAATTCTATTGTAAAGCAGTAATCATCAAAACTACATGGTACTGACTATGAAATAGTGTGGTGCATCAGTGGAATAAGTTAGGTACAAAAGAAACAGTAGTCAATGACTATAGTAATCTTCTGTTTGATAAAACTAAAGACTAGCTTCTGCAATGTTTAAACTATTTGACAAAAGCTGCTGGGAAAACTGGAAAACAGTATGGCAGAAACTAGGCAACGATGAGCATCTACACCATATACAAGATAAGATCAAAGTGAGTACACAATTTAGACAAAAAGGATGAAACTATAAGCAAATTAGAACATCGAGGAACAGTTTACCTATCAGATCTATGGAGAAGGGAATAATTTATGACGAAAACACAGATAGGGAACATTATAAAATACAAAATTGTTAATTTTGATAACATTTAATGTAAAAAGTTTTTCACAAAACTGATGTAGCCAAGATTATAATAGAAGCACAAAGTTGGGAAACAATTTTTACAAGACTTTGTCTTTTATGGTCTCTGAAAAAAGCCTCATTTCTAAAATATATAGAGAACTGAGTTGTCTATAAGAATACAAGCCATTTCTCATTTGATAAATAGTCAAAGAGCATGAATAAACAGTTTTCAGATGAAGAAATTGAATCTATCTATAGTTATAAAAATATGCTAAATCACTACTGATTAAATAAATGCAAATAAAACAACTATCAGGAACCATTTCACACCTTTCAGATCACCTAATATAACCAAATAAGAAAAAGATAAGGGGAAGATATGGGAAAGTTGGAACACCAATGCATTGGTGGTGGAGTTGTGAACTGATCCAACCATTCTGGAAATCAATTTTGAACTATGCCCAAAGTGCTATCAAACTGTTCATACCCTTTGATCCAGCAATACCCTACTAGATCTATATCCTGAAGAGATTAATAAAAGGAGAGAGAAAAAGAAAAGGATCCACAAACAATATTTATAGCAGCTCTTTTTGTAGTGGCCAAGAATTGACAATTGGGGAAGGACTGGACAAGTTGTATTATATGAATACAATGGAATACTATTGTTTCATAAGAAATGATGAGCAGACAGACTTCAGAAAAACCTAGAAAGTTTTTCATGAACCTGTGCTGAGTGAAGTGAGGATGTCCAGGTGAATACTGTATGTAGTAACAGCAATATTATCCATTGACCAAACTTTGTCAGACTTAGCTCTTCTGAATAATGCAATGATTTAAGAAAATTCATGCTGGAAAATCCTATCCACATCCAGAGAAAGAATTATGGAATCTGAATGCAGAGAGAGGTATACTATTTAGTCTTTCTTTCTTTTTTTTGTTTCTCATGTTTTTTCCCTTTTATTCTGTTTCTTCTTTCACTATATCACTAATGTGGAAATATGTTAATATGATCATACATGTACATCCTATATTAGACTACATGTCAGCTGTGGGGTGGGAGAAGAAGAAAATTTGGAACTCAAAAGCTTTTTAAAGCAGTTACTGAAAACTAAAACTAAATAAATTTTTAAAAATCTGTGGTGCTACCTTCCCATGAAATCCTTATTCCTCTCATTTTATGGTTAAATCTCACTTAATCCTGTGATAATTGGGGATGTTCATTTCAAGGAAGGAAGAGAAACACCAATCCTCACTATTCTCTTTTTGTGTTTTTGTCTTTGCTGCATGAGTGTCCATTGTCAAAGAATTCATCACTGAATGGTCAACCTATCCATTACAAATTCAACAACTATAAATCTATGGGTCAATAGGAGTCCACTTGAACATAACTCTTGCTTTTCTACAGCCAACAACTATAGATAAGTTTATACATACCTGATGAGTTTCAGTGATGTGACCAGTTCATGTGTAATACTTCAGGTCAAATGTACAGCAATTCAAATAAACAAATGTATTGGCCCATAAAAAAGTCCAGGTGTTCTCTATATATTTGTCAAAGGTAGCCTTGCAATATAGAAAGTAGGCAAAGGGATTGCTTAAAGACAGTATGTAGCTTGGTGCACATGGCAAGAATAAAGTATACTTTCCAGACTAAATGGAATTTCCGGGGTGTAGTGTATCTGAGAACTATTTACAAAGCTGCTTTAAATCCTAAATGATGAGATGCACACAAAGTGGGGGATAAGTTCTAGGTTAATTAAAGCACTAGATTCATATTTATATACTTACACGTGGGTTTAAAGAATATGGTCCGAGAAGTCATGGTAATCATTTTCAGTTTGGAATTCCTTCATTCTACAGTAACTTCTCTTTTAATATCCATAGTGATATGTTTAAAAGTAAAATTGTAATGATGTGTATTTAGGACACTTACAAAGTGATTCCCTAGCAAGTATCTGATTTAGTTACAAAATTGTGAAGTTGTCCAATTACAGATGTCGCATAAATATTTTCAAGTAATTTTATTTTTGAAAAGTTAAAACAGGAGCACTATTATTCAAAGTGATTTTAAGGGATAGTGGTAATATTTCATTTTTCATTAATGACAGTGATAAAAATAATTCTGTTATTGGTATCGAAGTTTGAACTTAGAGATGACATATAGTTAAACATAGAATGGCCTAATTTAATGAGGTTTTAATTAAGGGATTAGTTTGATAAGGTTTAGTAGAGAAAAGTGGTTATTAGCAAACTGTGGAGAGCAAATAAATTCATAGGAACTCTTTTGATCCATGTGATTCAATTTATATGCTAAACAGATGAATTGATTGGTATCACCACCTACAGTGCTTCTCATTGTTAAAATTTTGCAAGATTTCAGGCAAAATTTATGATATAAAATTTATTCACAGATCAGAGCAGCTCACAGTTGGAAAGAATCTTGGTCACTATCTAGGTCGTTACATAATTGAAAGAAGAGTCCCTTTCCACAATATGTCCAAAAAAGTAGTTATGCAGCTTTTGCCTGAAGATCTCCTATGAAGGAGATCCTTCATTACTTCTTGAAGGATTACATTTTGCTATGGTAGTGCTGTTAGGATGTTGTTTCTTAATATCAAATCTTGTTTTGTGGCAGTTTTCTCATATTACTCATATTCTACCACCTAACGACAATCAGAACCTGTTAATCTCTCTTCCAGGTAACAGATTATTACAGGCATCTATCATGTCTTCCTTAGATAAAACCTCCCCATTTCCTTCCAATGACCCTCAAATAACATATACTCAGTGCTTTTTCAGCCTTTCATTCTGGTTACACTCCTCTTTATATTTGCCAGCTGATCAATGTCCTTCCAAAATCTCAGCCCCTGCAAATGAAAACTATTTTCCAAGTATGGTTTAACCAGAACAAAGTAATTACCTCATTCCTGTAAACTAGGTCTAGCAATATGAACTAAATCTAGACTGCCTTTGTCATCTGCTTGATCACCTTGTTGGCAGACGCAGAGTTTTCAATCCACTAAGATAAATTTTTTACTAAAAATGTTGAGAATCCAAGATTTTTATGAAAAATGTGCTTATTATATACCTATCGGGTTTTTATAAACTATTCAGATCATAATTCTATTACTTAGAGGACAAAACCTGATGTAATAGTTATAAGGGAGTAATTAAAATATGATTCAAACAGTGAAGATTTTGAGTCAGTTTCTATGTGTAAAACATGTGACAATTTTAAGCTAATTCCACAGAAGGAATCTACACAAACATTTCAGTGTGTTGTTTCAATATTTTTGTTACAGATAGTCTTAATTCTGATTTTTAAGGGGCAAGTACAACCAGAAAAATTTTCTAGAGTTGCATGTGTATCTTTCAGGTATTACTTTATTTTTTGCTTTCTTCTACAGTAGGTATCATTTAAAATTTTCCCAACAAATTTATGCCATATTTTCACATACACAGAGCAGAAGAGGGAAAATAATTTGGAAGTTGTTCAAGAGTTTCACTATTGCAAACTTTTTAAACTTAAAGAATGGAGTACCTAGGAGTGTAAATTGTACATTATACACCAACATAAGTAAAAGGCACATTCTTTTAGAAGAGGTACCTGCTAAAGAAATAGGGAATTTTGTAAGGAGTATACTTTTGGGGGGAGAAATAATACATTTTGTTTTTGATATGCAAAATTTAGGATCCCTATGGAAAATTTTCTGTGGCAGTTTGTGATTAACTTGATTGAACAAAAATATACATTATTAATGCACCCTATTTTCTACTCACTACAGAATATTCTTAGAGGAGGCTGTAGTTCATGGAAACATTTCCAATCATATAATTTGTCTCAACTGGCACATTGCTCATCATGACTTGATTTTTTACCAGATATTAGTGAGAATTTCTGGGGTCAATTAAGTTTATTTTCCTTCATTTTAACAGAAAAAAAAGAAGAAGAGGTGTATTGGTGTTATGATATTAAGTACCTTTCCTTTGCAAAAGGGGTTTTAATCTTTCAGTTTGGCCTGTAGGACCTCAAGAAGATGAATGCTTGTATCACCAACACAATATTCACAGCACTGGTGGTGACTATATCAACATAGTTCTCAGTTGCAAAGTATAAAAGACTCTCCATACAGAAGGCAGAAGAAAAACGTTTATTTAGGCAGCAGAAAGCCAGATTCCAGAACCAGAAAGCTAAATCTATCATGGTGATAAAGAGTTAATAAATATGATCACCCCAGCAAGCAAATCCATTCCCAAACCTCTGTCTACTCTGCCACGGTCTTCTCACAAACACTCACAAGTCTGAGGCTGGAAATGACTGCCTGCCTGTGTCCTCTCATCTTGAACCTGATCTCACTCTCTCACTTCCTCTTGGTTCTCCCCCACCCTTCCTGTTCCATCTGTTCATGAAGCTCCTCCCACCATGTGTAACTTAGGCTTCGAGGTGATTTAAGCAGTTTACATGAGCCTATTAGTTAATGAGAAAGATCTTCGCATTCAAATTGCTATTACAGTGCTTAAAAGTTTGAAAGAGGTAAATTTAATCTTATTTTAATAAAAGTTTTCTAAGATTTAAAGTTACTTAAAATCAGAATAATTAATCTTGGCAAGAAGTAGTTTCCTTTTAGCTGGAATTCTTCATACAGATATGCATTACAAGACATTAAATATGATGTAGACAGAAGACTTGTTAAACTATGGGTAGATTACATAGTCCCTTCCAAGGACAAATCTCTGTGATTGAATGATATTGATAGGACCTATAAACTGTCTAGATGAAGTTGAAGGAGAAAGAAGAAAATGAGATGAATTCTAGGTTTTGAATTTAAATTACTGGGAAGATGGTGGTATCATTTATGAGCAAAAGATAAATTTGGAAAAAATTTGATTTCTTTTGAAGGACTATGTATCTATTACTGAGCAGGTTGACTTTGTGCCTTTACCACAATATATGTGTGATGATGACCAGTGGCAAAAGTATGACTCAACTGTAGATTTGAGACATATCCAGAAAGAAAATTAGTTAGATATGTTTAAATATCAATAGTATATAAATATACTATTTAGTGGTATATTGTCTAAGGGAGTAAAATATTAAAACATTAATAAAAGAGACTAAAGAGGAGTTCAAAAAGTAGAAAGCAAACTTGGGGAAAATGTCTTTAAAAACAAAGGGAGAGAACACTAATTCATTGTTCCTGGAGCTATGAGCTGATCCAACTGTTCTGGAGAGCAATTTGGAACTATGCCCAAAGGGCTACAAAAATGTACATAACTCTTTGACTCAGCAATATCACTTCGAGGACTGTATTCCCAGAGATCATAAAAATGGGAAAGGTTCCAACTTATACCAAAATATTTATATCAGCTCTCTTTGAGGTGGCCAAAAACTGGAAATCAAGGGGATACCTATTAACTGAGGAATGACTGAATGAATTGTGGTATATGAACGTAATGGAATATCATTGTACTATAAGAAATGATTAACAGAGGACTCCAGAGAGGCCTGGAAAAACTTATATGAACTGATGCTGAGTGAAAGGAGCAGAACCAGGAGAACTTTGTACACAGCAACAACCACAGTGTGTGAGTCTGGTATACTTAGTACTTCGTTGCACTGTCAGGACTTAAATAATTCCCAATGGTCTCTTAAGGCAAAATGCCTTCCACATCCAGGGAAAGAAATATGGAATTCAATTGTAGAATGAAGCAGATCATTTTCTTTTGTATTATGTTTTGGTTTGTTTTATGATTTCTCCCATTCATTTTAATTCTTCTATGCAACATGACTAAGGTCAAAATATATTTAATAGGAATGGGTGTGTAGAAACTACATAAAACTGTATACTGTTTCAGGGAGGGAGTGGGGAGCTAGGGAGCAAGAGGGAAGGGAGGGGGGAAATAGAAGAGATATGGAAGTGATTGTAGGACACTGAAAATAAATAAAATAATAAAAAAAGACAAAGGGAGATATGGGGATATAAAGAATAATCAAAAATGTTAAACAATATAGATGATTTAGTTAATTAATAAATGGTCATTACATTTATTGGGCAAGAGGTAACTGAAAAATTCACAGAAAATATTTCCAGGAACATATTTGTTAAAAAAAAAATAAAACTGAGTACAGGGGTTTAAAGATTGAATGGCTAAGAAGGGCAGCTAGGTAACATGTTGGTTAGAACACTGGGTCTGTAGTTTGGAAGATCTGAGTTCAAATGTGGTCTCAGATATTTACCAGCTGTGTGACTCACTGAAAGTCAAATAACCCTGTATTCCTCAGTTCTTCATCTGTAAAATGAACTGAAGAAGGAAATGGCAAATCATTCTACTATTTTTGCCAAGAAAACTCCAAATGGGGTCATGAAAAATCAAACTCAAAATGACTGAACACCACCACCAATGTGGCTAGTAAGGAACTTGAATTAGGGAATATAGACTAACTGTTCTAGACTAGGGGTTCTCAATGCTTTGTTCATATATAACCTTTTGGAGATTGATGAAAGCTATCTTCTCATATTAATATATTTTAATATTATTTTATATTTCCCCATTTACCTGTCAAGACATTCATTTTTTGCAAGGTTTTAATTTCCAAATTTTCCTCCCTCCCTCCCTCCTATTTGTCCTCTCTCTCCTTTCACCCTACTATCCCTCCACAGTGTTTTGATTCTCTTTACTACCATCCCCTGATCTGCCATCCATTATGACAACCCTCCCTCCCCTTTACTTAATCTTCTTCCCTCCTGCTTCCCTGTTGGGTAAGATAGATTTATGTATTCAATTAATTATGTTTATTATTCCTTCTGTGGATCAATATTGATTAGAGCAAGGTTCAAGTGATGCCCATTACTCACTCTTCTATCTTCCTCTCCACTATAATAAGTCTTTTTCACCTCTTCATGTGAAATAATTTACCCTGTTCTACTCTCCCTTGCTTCTGTACCCATTGTGTTCCTCTTTCTCATCCCTTATTTTTTTATACCATACCTCAAATTCACCTTATACCCATAGCCTCTCTATGTTTCTATTTTTTCTATCTGTATTGTTGTGATATAATTTTTTCAGTTAAAAGTATCATCTTCCTACATAAGGATTTAAACAGCTTACCTCCATTGAATCCCTTATATTTTCTATTCCTTTTTTTACATGTTTATGATTCTTTTGGGTCTTAATATTAAGATCAAGATTTTTAGTTTAATTCTGGTTTTATCTTTATGAAATACTGAAATCCTTCTGTGTTATCAAATTACCATTCCCCCAACACCTTTAAGTGTCATGATTAATACTGGCTGCTGGAGGTTGCCTGTTTGCCCTGGGTTATGCTGCAGCACATGGTGGTTTTCAGAGCTGGAGTCTGCCTGTTCCCCTGACTATGCTGAGGCATGGTGTTGGTGTTTCCCTGTTCCACTTTCACTGGGGCTCAGGATCTATGGCTGTTTTTCATAGGTAGGGTTTCCTGCTGCTTTGCTGAGATGCTTCCCATCCTGGATTTTGTTCTCCCTTTACCTGAGTGAGACAGACCTTTCCTGCTGATTTTGGAATATTATATAAATCTTAGACTATAGGTTTAATTTGGGAATATCCTCATGTGAGAACTGAATCATTGATGAAACAGAAAAGCAACTGTATACCAGCGTGTAATTCCAGAGTAATTATTTGTACCCTCATTTCCCTTTTGAGAGAATAAATATATCGAGGCTGTGGTTTTAAATATGGCACAGCTTTCTTAAAGGGGCTGCTGTAATGAGTTTTAATTTCAGAAGCTGTTAAACTCAGTGATTCCCTAGAGATTATTTCCAAACAATTTTTTGGTTGGTGATGTGTCATGTTTGCCTTTTGAAACTAACTATATGAGAATTTAGCAACCTTTATGATCTAAATTAAGAAACTTGGCTCCTTATCCTCTTTTATCTGAAATTAAAATCTGACTGGTGTAGGGACAATGGGATTTTGAAAGTCCCACACCAAGGGAATCATACATGTAATGGTTACCTATGATATAAGAGGTAGTGTTTACAAAGTAGACACAAAGCTGACCTCAGGTTTGGAAACAGTCCTACCCCTGACACTTACTGGCTACATTTTTCTGGGCAAATTACTTAATCTTTATTATTCTAGGCAACCACACATTACTTTAAGTTGAAGAATAGGTGTCCATTTACACTGTTAAAAGGAGTAGATACCTAGAAGATGTCTGCACTAATGAAATCATAGATAAATTTTAAAAATAGATATAATGTCTATTTAAGTTGGAATATAGGCTCTGTGCCTGTGAGACTATGTGTTTATTGAGAATATTGTCAAATATATTCCAATTATAGACAGATGGAAGAACAGCTCATAGATCTTTCGGATTTTGGTGCAGCTTTGCTGAAGTGAGCAGATGAGAAAAACATATAGTTTACACTTCTCTATTCTTACTTTTTGAAAAGACATTATTTTCTGAAAATTCTCTTGTGAAATTCTTAGCTGTTTCACTCCTATTTTGGTGAGATCTGTCACTCCAGAATATATTTTGGGGCTTGATTTAAAATTATTTCCCAGTGAAACTGGGTAGAGCTCAGACAAATTCCTGATTTCTCTTCACCACTTTGCAAATCTTTCATTTTTATCAAAAGTTCTAATTAACTAACATATATTAATATCAAGCAGCATTAATTTCTTTTATCTTCACCTTCATTTTTTGATAATTTCCTTATTCTCTGTTGATACCAAAAACTATAGTGAATTAGCTCCAGGGATATATAAATGAAGATTGAGTAAGTGATATTTGTGATTTAATCATCCATTTAGAAGTTGTGTGCAGCAGGTTCTGTCTTTAGTGATGCTATTAAGAAAGTGTATAAATTGTATAAAAGATTTTCTGATCATTTTCCAGGATCTGCACAGTAAATGTGAACTTTGGATTTCTATGTGTTTAAGTAAGGAATGCCAGTATAAGTCATTTTATTCCTCTGTATATGTACTCCACATGGAATAATTAAAACTCTGTTCTTAAGGATGCCTGTAAAATATCAAGTAACCATATTCTATTTGATGAAACAGAAAAGTGATAAGAAAAGAAAAGAATTCATTGCAGAATTTGTGACAAGGAAAATATATATGTAACTTATTTAAAATCAACTTCAAAAGTTAAATAATTAAGGTATTTATCCCTTTCTTTATCATACATTTTTCCAAAAGAGGGTATTCATTTATCTTTGCTTCTTAGCTGTTCTATGAATGATGAGTATTTGTTTGTTTGTTTCCTTGGGTGGTGAGGGCAAATCTCTTCAAGGTATGTTTGGCACAAGTTGTGCTTAAGGAGATGTGATACTAATAGAAATATTTTTTCCCTTAAAAAGCATTAGCCTTTCTTAATATGGCATAGCCCAGGTATCAGCAATATGGTCATTCTTGCCTCAAAGAATAGAGATTTTTCCATTGACACCTTTCACTGAAGTTCATGTGGACAGAGATTTTTCCTTTGACATCTTTCACCGAAGTTCATATGGCCTACTATATACTCAGGGTCCCCTCTTCAAGAAATAACAGTCATAGACTTTATGAAAAGTATCATTATCTCCTTCTACAGAGATATGTTTTCAGTCTCTTGTATTCTACAGGATCATGCCTAAAGCATATATTGTGAAGGTAATGAGGTTTCCTATTCTTGCTCTGTTAATAATCTAGCAAGACAGAAGGACACCCTGGATATCATTCATACATGTTCCTTGAACAATTAAAGCATAGACACTGTTTACAGCATAGAACTTAAAACTAGATCACAAACTTAGTGATAACATTTACCCAAGAGATAACTTAACTCTTTTATCTATCCACAAAATATTTTTTAGCTAATTACAACTCTTTTTAAGGGGGCCTTCCATTTCTTGTCTCCAGACAGGCTTGTTTTAACATATTTCTACAAGTATATAGAGATGGAGAAACCTGATTTTCTTATTTTTTCCCAATTAAATGAGTTAGACTCAGGTTTATTGAAGTTTCAACTCCATTAGACACATCTTTCAAACCTTTTGTTCATCTGTTGGACATTATAGAAATTTTTCTATTGTATCCGTTTCCCTTTTTCTATTTTTGAATACATTTAAAATGGCTACTTACCCAGTAGTCTCTGGCAAATCTCTACCAAATAACTCATTTTACAACTCCTTTCAAGACAAACCCAAAGTAGATTTTTAGGATTATAGGTTTTAGAGTTGTGAGATATCTTACTACAATGTGCTTATTTTGCTGATGAGTATATAGATGTGATTAGCCTGTTTATATACTTAGGGAGCATCAGAGCCCAGATTTGAACCTAGGTCTTTTGACTACAGATACAGTGATATTTTCCCTACAGATAGTTTTAGAATATGTCAAGTGAAAGAACTATCATTTTGTTCACCTCCTTTTTAAGTTAAACACAATATTTGTAATAAATTAAATTGTTTAGTTTTTCATAACTGTTTGAAATTTCATATAATTCTTCCTTAGAAACAAAAGACTTTTGTTTTGTTGCTGTTTCTTTCTCATGGTTTTCCTCTTTTTTTTCTCTGATTCTTATTTCATAACATGATTCACATGGAAATATGTTTAAGATGACTTACCACATGCACACATGCAGCCTGTATCAGATTGCTTGTTCTATTGGGGAGGGAGGAGAGAAAGAAGGAAGGGAGAAAAATCACACTCAAAATTAAAAAAAAATAATTTTGAAAACTATCTTTATGTGTAATTGGGAAAAAAAAACCTTGAAAATACTATTCAATAAAAAATGAAAGACTTGAGTGATTGTGAACCAGAATTTGTCCCATCTTTTATGTAGAAAGTCACATTATTTCCTTTCCAAAATCTACAACTGAATTTGAAATATATTTGATCAGAATGAAGTGGAATGTGACTGGGAGGAATTAGAAACATATGTGTGTGTGTGTGTGTGTGTGTGTGTGTTGTGTTTGTACATGTTTCATGTGCCTAACTGAGAATCATTGTTTTCATGACTTTCTTTTTCTTTTTTACTGATGATTTATTTGGGCAGAGCATTTTAAAAATTTTTGTTGTCATTGACAGCATTTTTACCACAGACTGCTACTAAATATTTTTTTAAATGATAAACAATGATAAAGAGGAAACTTTACAGTCATGAAATTAAGCCCTAAAATACCTGTCATTTTTCTCCCATTGAAATTAAAGAAAGACATTTCTTGAAAAATAAACAATAAATTCAATACAGATCTTCCCACAGAGAAACAAAAGGAGAAAATATTGCTGTGCTGTTATTATATTTTCACAGTGCAGTATAAATTCATAGGAAGTGACACAGAGTTAAAACAAATAGTCTATTTAAACTATTATTAAGATGGAAATCATAACGCTTAAAGGCTTCTGCCATGAAGAAACTGTCACAAAAATTATTATGAACTTATGTTCTTAAAAATAAACACTTCAGTGTTTTTTCTAGTGACAAAAGTTATAATGTCTTCAGTTTTATATTAATCCAGTTATTGGACTATATACTTAAATGCATGCATTAATACTCTGTCTCTCATACATACATGCAAACACACACATATACACAAACACAACAAAATATATTCGATGCCAACTGAAAAATCCCATCATTCTGTTCTTTCCAAATTGCTGAATGTTTACAGATCATGTAAAAAAGTCAGATAATTATTTTTTTTCTCATTTTAAACATGGATTTTTCCTTCACTTTCCTGCTTTACCTACCCCCCCAGGAGTATGTAGCAGTAATAAGATCATAATTTAACTGGATGACATTATGATTAATACATGCAAATCATCACTATTAATATCATTTTATTCTGACTTAGTTTGACACATACACAGTTTGGAATTGTTCTATTGAATCTGGCTATACTCAGACTGGACTAATTTTTAAGCAAATGAATGTTGTTTCATATCAACCTGGAAATATTCTTTTGGTTTGTTTTCCCTCTAATTTTATACATTATGTAGAAAGGAAGTATCCACTGGTTTCCATTTTTTTTCCCAGAATGTGAAAGCTAATGTTATGTGGAAAGCCCAAGTATATTCCATAAACAACCTCTTCCCCTTCAAAATTCAATAATTTAAGTCAATTCACCAGATATTTGTTGTTCGTCCCAAATATGCAAGTCACACTATTAGATTATTTTTTAACATATAGAGACAAGGTACAGAATGAGCTCATAAGGTGCTTCCATTAAAATAGGGAGAATGGCATAACCAAATAACTGAAAAAAAAGAGAAAGTAAGGTGAGAACCAAGGTTCAGGCAATGTGCTTTAGAAATGGAATGCCATTTGGCCTGTGCATTGAAGGAAAGAATATATACAGATAGAAATGGAGGTAGAAGGGATTTGAAAGAGAGTGGTATGCCATAAGGATGGTAAGGTACAATATTTACAGTTTGTGCTGAGATTGTGGAGGCCACTGAAGAGTATATACTTTATATATACACAATTTGGAGGCAATGAAGTCTTTTTTTTAGTAGAAAGGTATTATGATCAGAGTGCTGAATCAAAAATAAAAATTAACCAGTCACAGTATAAAGAATCAAGTAGAAGGGGAAAAGATGAAAAAGCAGAAAACAAAATAGAGGACAAAAAATAAGTTTGAACTAGTACTGCTTCAATAGAAGTGAAGAGGATAGACGGGCTTGAGAGATATAAGTAGAATCGAAAGTGTTGAAACTGAACCCCTTCGGAATAATTGTGTAAATAATGGTATGATTAAAAATAATTATTATGTATGCAAGAATGAATTACTTGGAGTAGAATTCTCTATTTGGCAAGAACAGAAAACTGGAATGCAATTTGGCAGAAATTAGTT
This sequence comes from Potorous gilbertii, assembly GCA_028658325.1. NCBI lineage: Eukaryota > Metazoa > Chordata > Mammalia > Diprotodontia > Potoroidae > Potorous > Potorous gilbertii. The sequence continues at coordinate 632,183,447 of CM053769.1, forward strand.
TTAATCCAACATTTTATAGTATATAGAGTAAATTGCCTTTGGTACAATAAGATCAAAAGGGATGAAAAGTCTAAATATTGAAGCAGGATTAAGGGATGGTGGTAGTGGTAAATGGAACAAATCAGTGAACTTTTGCATCAGCAGAAGAATTCTTAATCAAAGAAGAAAGAGGAAATAACAAAAGATAAAATGGATAATACTGATTGTGTGAAACGAAAATGCTTTTTCATGAAAATCAAGGCAAATAATATAAGAAGAGAAATTGCTGATTAAGAAAAATGTTGGCATTAAATATCCCTGATAAGTTTCTTATATTAAAGATACACACAGAAAAAAGCAAACATAAGAGGAAATTTTTTGTTGTTATTCAGTTATTTTTACCTATGTCTGATTTTTTTTATTATATTTGGAGTTTTCTTTTCTAAGATACTGAAAGAGTTTTTCATTTCTTTCTCCAGATCATTTTCTAGGTGAGGAAAGTGTGGCAAAAGGGTTAAATGACTTGCCAAGGGTTACACAGTTAATAAATCTGAAGTCAGACTTGAACTTGCAAAGAAGAGTCATTTTGACTCCAGATGCAGAAATCTATCCACCGTGTCACTTAGCTGCCGCACATAAAACCAAATACTATCCTCCAAATAGATATGTGGACACAGATTATTAATAACAACATTAAAACCTGAAAAGAAAAATTACAAAGTATTGAGTGCTCCAAATTAACAATAAGGAAAGAATAAAATTATTTTTCTTACCCAGAAAATTGACAAAAATGAAAAATATGAGAATAGTTAATGTTACTAAGGGTTGTGGAAAGATTGGCACACTAACACACTGTTGATTTATAAAGGGCTTGAATCATTAAAGAACTAGATGTGAGCATCTGCTAAGAAAATGATTAAAATATCTGTATCACTTGGCCTATAGACATCACTCGAACCCATGTGCCCCAAGTACCTTTTAAAAAATAAAATGGAAAGTTTCAGAATGTATAGAAAATTTTACAATTTGTAGTAGCAAATCAATAAAAAAAGTATATGCTTTTAATTGAGGAGTAACTCAGCAAATTGTTCACAAATGCAATGTAATATTCTTGCTTTATAAGAAATTAGGAATATAGAGGATGAGAATGCTTATATGAATTGAGAAAAAGTGAAATATGCAAAAGCAAAATGTCATACTCAGTGGGTAAAAGATATAATTTTTAATACAAAATTTTAAAAAGCAATAAAGTACTATGTAGTAATGATAGAATAGTTTGGTCCCTCCTTTTAGACAGGGTGTGAACTATGAGTGTGGGACGTTGCATACAATATTACATTTCCTTGACACATTAGCTTTGCTGAATTTTGTTGCCTTTTTCTGAGAGATGGCTTTCTGGGTAGACAAGTGGGAGAGGGATTTACAAAGAAATGAAGGTAATGTAAAAACATAATACATCAATAGCTTTTAAGGTTTAATCACTAGATTATTTGAGGAAAGAAAGGAGGTACAAATAGTGAATTGAGAACAAATTATCTCAAAACTTTCCTAGGTGAAACTAAATTCCCTAAGAATACTAAATCCAAAATATGAGTATAATATATCGAACAGGAATACAATTCTAAATAGTGAGATTCAAAAGTATGTAAACAAGCAAAAACTCAGCCGACTAGGGCAGCAAATAGAGGAACAGGATAAATGAAAGTATATTTTGTACACATTCCTTTGCCGAGACAACCTATTTTCATTGAATTGGCAAGCAAAATAATTTCTCTCATTTTGCTAACTCAGCATAATTTTGACCCATCAGTGCTTGCTCCATCTACTCCTTTGTCATATCAGTATTGTTCTGGAGTTTCCATACTGATATACCTAGAACTTGAAACCAAGGCTTATTGAGATAACATCGATATATGTCTTTGACCAACTCCAGGACTTGAATGTTGGGCAAGTTATTTATTAATGTTATTGTCATCATAATATTTATTAATTGACTACTATGTGTTATGAATACAAATACAAAAGTCAGATATTTGTCATGAGATAGGTTATAATCAACAGGTTAATTCATGTCAGGGATGTATATCAGTTGTAGGGCACTAAATCATAGGATTATATATTTAACACTAGGTAGGATCTTAAATGCCATCTAGTTTGTCTCTCCTTATTTATTAAATAATTGAAATTAAGCTCAGCAACTCTAAGTAAATTGTTTCTACCAAGTCTGTTTTGGGCTCACTCTATCAAGCCAAGACCAGTAGTTACATTTCTGCTTTTGGATAATAAGGGTATGTATCACTGCCTTGGAATGAGTATCTCTTTCACTCTCTTGTTTTGTGGCTTCTGGTGCTCTAGAATTTGTTTAGATTCATTTTTACAATTATTTTATGGTCTATGGGTGGAGAGTTCATAGAGATGTGTCCTTCTACTCTGCTGTCTTGGCTCTGCCCATTTTTTAACATTTTTTTTATTTTTAATGTTTTACAATTACTACCATAAAATAGGACTTTCTCCCCTACCTACCCTCCACCCCCCCTTCCCCCAAGGTGGCACACAAGTTCTATATAGGATCTACACATACTTTCCTATAGAATACATTTTCACTATAGTAATGCTGTGTAGACAAACTAAAATAAATTGAAGAAATCATATAACAAACCAAAACATAATACACACACACACACACACACACACACACACACACACACACACACAAATGATCTGCTACATTCTGTGAATGAATTCCAAGTTTCTTTCTCTGAGTGTGGAAGGCATTTTGCCTTAGAAGACCACTACGAATTTTTTTTAAGTTCTTACGTAGTTACAAAGTTCCAAGTCCACAGAAAAACTCTCACACACTGTGGGACCCTTTCCCATTTTTATGATCTTCTGGGGACACAGTCCTAGAAGCAACATTGCTGGGCCAAAGGCCATGCACAAATTTGTAGCCCTTTGGGCACAGCTCCAAACTGCTCTGTAGAATTGTTGGATGAGCTCCCAGCTCCACCAACAATGAATTAGTATTCCAACTCTCCCAAATTCTCTCGATTATTTATCATTCTCCTGTTCTGTCATGTTTGCCAATCTAATAAGTGTGATGTGGTACCTCAGAATTGTTTTGATTTGCATCTCTCTAATCAAAAGTGATTTAAAGCATTTTTTCATATGATTGTAGATATCTTTAATTTCTCCCTCTGAAAACTGCCTGTTCATATCCTTTGATCATTTATCAATTGGGGAATGACTTGTATTGTTGTACATTTAACTCAATTCTTATTTAACATTCTTGAAGAAAAAAATCAGAGCTGAATAGAAACAATCAAGTACAATACTCAAGAGAAGTATAAAAATGTAAACATGAAAGAGAAATCACAAATGGTTTGATTGGGTTACATTATTTCATTCCTACATGGGATGATGATCCTTGTAACTCCTAAGAACTTTCTCATTATTAAGGCAGTTAAAAAGAGTATCTATAGACAGCAGGGGTCACTATAAGCTAGTATGATGACGTGACATCAAAAAAATAAAATAATGGGATAAGGAAGAGGGAAGCACTGGGGCAAAAGGGAAAGGGAAGTGAAAATGGCTAAATTATCTAACATAAAAGAAGTATGAAAGGAAAAGTTTTTACTATGGAATTGAAGATATGTAGTTGGTGGCAAATCTTGAAGATTGCTCTCTTCAAAACTGAAAGAGAGAATAACACATACACTGAGATGGGATTAAAAATCTATTTTGCCTTACAGGGTTATAAAAGGAAAGAGGGATAAGAAAGAAGAAAATCAAATTACCATTTTCCAAAATGAAAAGTGTAAATTTGCCCTCTATGAAGAAGAAATGAAAGAAATTATCAGGAACTATTTTATCCAAATACATTTCAAATAAATATAACATTCTAAATGATATAGATAAATATATATAAAAATACAATTTTTTTTGATAAACAAAAGAGAAAATAAAATATTTAAATGACCTTAGCTTAGAAAAAGAAATTGAACAAGCTAGGAATGACGTACCTTGGAAAAAATTACCAGGAACAGATGGATTCACAATTGAATTCTACCAAACGTTAAGAGAAAAACATAATTTCAGTGCTATAAAACCTATTTGGAAAAGTATATCTGAAAAAGAATTCTACCAAATTCCTTTTATGACACAAATGTGCTGATGTTATTTAAAGGAGACAGAAAAAAAACACAGAAAAAGAAAATTGTAGATTGATTTCCCTAAAAAATAGAAATGCAAATATCTTAAATAAAAGATTAACAATGAAATTATAGAATTATATTACAAAAATCATACACTATGACCAGGTGGAATTTATACCTGGAATTCAGGGCTGGTCCAATATTCAAAAAACTAACAGTATAATTGGCCATATCAATAGAAAAGTAGTAAAAGATCTGTCATATGAGGGAAAATCACTAAGGAGGATTCCCTTCTGCTGTGGTAGAAGGGGAACAGTGTAGGACCAGAGCTGTCCAAGACAGCCTCACCTCAGCAAACCTGGAGGAGATCTGCAGCCCTAGGGGGGTGAAACCTCACAACCACCAACACCAGGACCCCAGACTTGCCTTAGAACCCCAGGGAAAACAGGAAGACAGTAGGCCAGCAGGGATCACCAACCTGTGAGCTTGCTTCTGGTCAGGCTCAACTGAGGAGACATCCCCTGGACAGACTACACCTCCCCCACACTTAGCAAGCAAGCTCCTGGGCAATTCTGAGGAAGCAGAAAAAGACTTCACCTGACCTTAGTTTTCTCACACCAGCCTACTCATGACCAGGTTCTTTAGCTTTTAGCTGAAAGAACCAGAGACCACAACACACAAAGCCACATCATAATAAATGCAAAGCAAAGCAGGAAAGAAAAAAAACATAGAATCTCTCTATGGGAACAATGACCAAAACACAAATACCAAAGAGGTCAGCACTGAAACCATACTCACATCTGAAACTTCATAACGGGCTACATGATGGTTGCAAGCACAAAGAGCAATCTTGGAAAAGTTGAAGAAGAAATTTAAAAGCCAGATTAGAGAAGAAGAAGAAAGAGTAGCCAATGATTTTAAAAACATGAAAAAAAGAATTCACTATAGAGAAAATCTTCTTAAAAAGAAAAATTGGACAAATGGAAAAGGAAGTACAAAAACTAAGTGGAAAAAATAATTCCTTAAAAGAAATATGTGTGTGTTCGTGTGTTCATCCTTCATTGCCAAAGAAGATTATGTTATCAGAGAAATAAGGACATAATTGCACTTGACTATTTTTTTTTTAGTGAGGGAGGGCTGTGCAGGTTACCAGCTTAACTTTTGCTCCAGAGCTATCTGAATCCAATGACCAGATATTCATCAGGATGACTAGAGAAGACCCAGGATGAGGCAATTGGGGTTAAGTGACTTAGCCAAGGTCACACAGCTAGTGAGTGTCAAGTGTCTAAGGTGAGATTTGAACTCAGGTCCTCCTGACTCTTGCACTGGTACTCTATCCACTGCACCACTTACATGCCTCTTTAAAAGGCATAATTGGACACATGGAAAAAGAGATACTAAAGTTAACTGAAGAAAGCAATTTGATAAAAATTAGAATTTTAGTTAGAAAGTAAGGCTTCTATGAGATATCAAGAATCTGTCAAACAAATTCTAAAGAATAAAAAGAAAGAATAAAATGTAAAATATCTCATTGGACAAACAACTGACCTGGAAAATAGATCCAGGAGAGAAAATATAAGATTTATTGGGCCACCAGAAGGCCGTGATGCAAAAATGGTTCTGGACAATATCTTTCAAGACATCATCAAGAAAAACTGCCCAGAAATGCTAGATCCAGAGGACAAAATAGACACCAAAAGAATCTATTGCTCACCTCCGAAAAGAGATCCCAAACTAAAAACACCAAGGAATAGTGTTGTTAAATTCCAGGGAAAGAGAAAATATTGAAGGTAGTCAGAAAGAAACCATTCAAATATAGAGGAGCTACAGTCAGCATCAAACATAACCTTCTAGCTCCTACATTAAAAGATCTAAGGAAATGGAATCTAATATTCCATAAGGCAAAGTGTTGGGATTACAACCAAGGATCAATTATTCAGCAAAGTTGAGCATAATATTTCAGGCAAGGAGATGGACATTCACAGAAAAAGGGATTTCCAGACTTTTCTGATAAAAAGGCCAGAACTCAATAAAAAATTCAATCTTCAATAGCAGGTCTCAAGAGAGTCATAAAATGGTAAACAGGGGAAAAGAAAACTTGCTACTCAGTATAGGCAAACTGTTAACATTCCTAAAAGGGAAGATGATACTGTTTATCTTGAGACTACTATGTTTATCATGAAATATAAAAGGGATATACATAGATAGAGCACATATAAAGTAAATGATGTCACGATAAAAATATGATTTAAGAGTGAGAAGGAATTGTAACAGCTGATGTGAAAAGGAGGAAGCAAAAAATGGTAAAGTACATCACAGGAAGAGGCAAAAGATTATATTATATTAGAAGAAAAGAGGGAAGGGTGATGAGCATTGTTTGAGAGGTATTCTCATCTAATTTGGTTCAAGGACAGAACAACAAAATTAAGTCTATAAATCTAACTAGCTATATAGGCAGTAGGGAGAGGGGGAAACAAAGGGGAGGAGAGACAAAAGGAAGGGAAAATGTAGTAAAGGTAAGGGGGAGTAAAAGTAGGTGGGGCTTAAAGAAAGAAGGGAAGACTGCAGCAGGTGGAACATAAAAATTAAAGCGCTGCTTTGTAGAGGAAGGGAGAATTTGAAGCACAAAAGGTGAGAAAAGGATGGAGGGTAATCGTACTGTGAATGTGCATTGAGTGAACTCTCCCATAAAATGGAGACAGACAGAAGAACGGATTAAAACCATAATTCAACAATCTTTTATTTACAAGAAACACAATTGAAATGGGGGGATACACTCAGTGTAAAGGTAAAAGTTTGGAGCAGAATATATTGTGCTTCACTTGATGTAAAATAAGCAGGGGTATCAATCCTAATCTTCAACAAAGCAAAAGCAGACATAGATCAAATCAAAAGAGAAAAGGAAGGAAACTATGTCCTACTAAAAGGCACCATAGAAAATGAAGCAACTTTATTACTAAACATATATGCTCCAAGTGGTATAGCAATCAAATTCTTAGAAGAGAAGTTCACAGAGTTACAGGAAGAACCAGATAGCAAAACTACTCTAGTAGGGGAACTCAATCTCCCCTTCTCTGAACTTGATAAACGTAACCTCAAAAGAAACAAGAAAGAAGCTAAGGAGATTAATAATCCTTTGGATAAGGCAGAAATAATAGATCTCTGGAGAAAACTGAATGGGGATAGAAAGGAATATGCGTTTTTCTCAGTGGTATATGGCAGATATACAAAAAGTGACCATGTACAAGGGCATAAAAACTTCACAATTCAGTGCAGAAAGGCAGAGATAGTCAATGTATACTTCTCAGATCATAATGCAATAAAAATTATATGTAATAAAAGGCTATGGAAATATGAAGCAAAAAGTAATTGAAACCAAATAATCTAATCCTGAAGAAAAGTGGTTTAAGCAAGAAATCATAGAAACAATCAAGAACTTCATTCAAGAGAAAGAAAATGAGAGAACCTAGCAAATCTTAAGGGATATGGCAAAAACTATACTTAGGGGAAGTTGTATGTCTTTGAATGCCTACATGAATAAAATAGTGAAAGGGGAGATCAATGAATTGGGTATGCAGTTGAAAAGAAAGGAAAAAGAGGAAACTGAAAACCTTCAAAAAAATACGAAATAGGGGGAGGAGCCAAGATGGTGGAGTAGAAAGACACACATATGTTACCTCCGAAATCACAGCCTATAAAATATCTGTAAAGAAGAACTCCTGACAAATTCTAGAGCGGTGGAAGGCACAGAAAAATGGAGTGGAGGAGATTTCTGTTCCAGAAAGACCTGAAAAGCGCTCACCAAAGGTTGGTCACACAGGGGACCAGAGCAAAACCCAGTCCTACCTTAGCCACATAGCCCCAAGAGGAGCACATCTGAGCAGGTTTCAGGGACGGAATCTCCAGCCCTGCGAACGTCCCTCCACCCACAGGCACAAAAGGTCAGTAAGAGAGACTTCTGGGCTGGTCGAGAGGGGAGCAGGGTGTCTCCATAACTCAGGCCCCCTCGGGAGGCAGCAGCAGAGGCAGATCCATTATTGAAGGTCTCTGCATAAACACCCTGAGGGAACTGAGCCTGGGAGTTGGCCCTGCCCCCACCTGAGCTCCAGAACTTAAGCTCACATTGAATAGCAGCCAGTACATGCCGAAAGCCTTGAGGCTAAGGAGCAGCATTTGAATCTCAGACCCCAAGAACTAGCTGGGAGGATCTAGGCAGGGGTGGAGAGGAATCTCACAAGTCAAGTAACTGGCTGGGAAAATGCCCAGAAAAAGGAAAAAAAAAATAAGACCATAGAAGGTTGTTTTCTTGGGGACCAGATGATTGCGCCATTCCTCTCTGATGAAGAAGAAAACTGCTCACCATCAGGCAAAGACATAGGACTCAAGTCCTCTGTATCCCAAACATCTGAAATAGATATCCAATGGGCTCAGACCATGGAAGAGCTCAAAAAGGATTTCAAAAAGAAAGTTATACAGGTGGAAGAAAAACTGGGAAGAGAAATGAGAGAGATGCAAGAAAAGCATGAAAAACGGGTCAATACCTTGCTAAAGGAGACCCAA
>CM053769.1:632192636-632207869 GCA_028658325.1 Potorous gilbertii
AGGTACCACATCACACCTATAAGATTGGCAAACGTGTCAGAACAAGAAAATGATAAATGCTGGAGAGGATGTGGGAGAGTTGGAACACTAATTCATTGTTGGTGGATCTGTGAGACCATCCAAATTCTTTTTATGATACAAATATGGTTTTGATATCTAAACCTTGAAGACCCAAAACAGAGAAAGAAAACTATAGAGTAATTTTTTCTAATGAATATAAATACAAAAATTTTAAATAGGATTTTATCAAAGAGATTACAGCAACTTGTCACGAGAATAATAAATTATGATCAGTTTGGATTTTTACCAGGAATGTAGGGCTGATTCAATATGTGGAAAACCAGTAGCATTATTGACCATATCAACCAAAAACTAACAGAAACCCAATGATTATCTCAATAGATGTAGAAAACCTTTTGACAAAATACAACACCAATTCTTATTAAAAACATTGGAGAGCATAGGAATAAATGGGACTTTCCATAAAATAATAATCAGTATCTACGTAAAACCAACAGCAAGCATTACATGCAATGGGGAAAAACTAAATGCATTTCCAATAACATTGGGGTGAAATAAGAATATCCTTTATCCCCACTACGATTAAATATAGCACTAGACATGTCAGCTGTAGGAATAAGAGAAGAAAAAGAAATTGAAAGAATTAGTATAATTAAAGAAAGAACTAAGTTATTACACTTTGGAGATAATCTGGTGATATTCTTAAAGATTCCCAGAGATTCAAGTAAAAAACTACTTCAAATAATAAGCAACTTTTACAAAGCTGCAAGTTACCAAAAAAAACATATAAATCTTCTACATTTTTATATTTTACTAAGAAAGCTCAACCTCAAGAGATGAGATAGAAAGATAATTATCATTTAAAGCTAGTATAGACAGTATAAAGTATTTCGGAGTCTATTACCAAAACAAATCCAGGGACTATATGAACACAATTACAAAACATTTTTCAAACAAATAAAGTCACATATAAGTGGAAAAACACAAATTGCTCAGGGGAAGGCCAAGCTAATATAATAAAAATGACAATTTTATCTAAAGTAATTTATTTATTCGGTGCCATACCAATTAAATTATTAGACAATTATTTTCTAGAGCTAGGAAAAATAACATCAAAATTCATGTGGAAGAACAAAAGGTCCAGAATATCATGGTAACTAATGAAAAGTAAGCTAGAGAATGTGACCTAGCTCTACAAGAGCTCAAATTGTATTATAAAGCAACAATTATTGAGAACACTTGGTACTGGCTAAGAAACAGAAGAGTAGACCAGTAGAACATGTTAGGTAGTGAAGATACAGTAGTTTATTAATATAGCAAACTACTCTTTGATTATCCCAAAGATCCCGGCTTCTGGGATGAGAACTCTCTGTTTGACAAAAATTTATGAGAAAACTCGACAACAGTATGGCAGAAAATAGACAAAGAACAATGCCTGACACTGAACACAAGAATTAAGTCTAAATGGGTACATGATCTAGGCATGGAAGTTAATAATATAAACAAATTGTGAAGCAAGGAATAGTGTACTTATCAGATTTATGGAAAAGGGAAAAATTTTTGATTAATCAAGAGATAGAAATCATTATGAAATTCAAAACTTATACTTTTGATTACGTTAAACTGAAAAGTTTTTGAACAACCAAACCCAGTGTGACCAAGATTAGGAGGAAAGCAGAAAACTAGGAAAGAAATTTTGTTAACTAGTGTGTGTCTGTGATAAAGGCCTCATTTCTAAAATATATAGAGAACTGTGTCAAATGTTCAAGAATACAAGTCATTACCCAATTGAAAAATGATCAAAGGATAAGAACAGGTAGTTATCATATGAAGAAAGTGAAGTTATCTACAGTCATACGAAAAAATGCTCTAAATCACTACTGATTAGAAAGATGCAAATCAAAACCACTCTGAGATACCACATCACACCTATCAGATTGGCTAACATGACAAAACAGAAAGATGATAAATGTTGGAGAAGATGTGGGAGATTTGGAACACTGATTGGTTGTTGGTGGAGCTGTGAGATGATTCAACCATTCTGGAGAGCAATTTGGAAATATGACCAAAGGACTCCAAAAATGTTCATTCCTTTTGACCCAGCAGTACTTCTTCTAGAACTATATCCCCAAGAGATCATAAAAATTGGAGAGAGTCATACTTGTACAAAAATATTTAAATCAGTTGTCTTTGTGGTGGCCAAAATCTGGAAATCAAGGGGATAACCATCAATTGGGGAATGGCTGAATAAATTGTGGTGTATGAATGTAATAGTATACTATTGTTCTATAAAAAAGGATAAACAGGAAGACTTCAGAGAGTCCTGGAAAGACCTATATGAACTAATGCTGAGTGAAAGGAGCAGAACCAGGAGAACTCTGTACACTGCAACAACCATTGTGTGTAAGGAATTTTTCTGGTAGACTTAGTACTTCATTGCAATACAAGGACTTAAATAATTCCCAACGGTCTCTTAAGGCAAAATGCCTTCCTCGTCCAGGTAAAGAACTATGTGTTTCTATCCTAGAATGAAGAAGAGCATTTTCTTTTGTATTATGGTTTGTGGTTTCTCCCATTCATTTTAATTCTTCTATGCAACATGACTAAGCTTAAAATGTATTTAATAGGAATGCATGTGTACATTCTATATACAACTATATGCTGTCTCAGGGAGAGAGTGGGAAGGTAGGGGGGAATGGGAGGAAGGAGAGGAAAAATCTAAGATATATGGAAGTTACTGTAGAACATTTAAAACAAATAAAATAAATAACAAAATAAAACAATATGGTGTTGTTTTTCAGTATTTCCGTGGTGTCTGACTCTACATGACTACATGGATTTTGTTATGGGGTTTTCTTAGCAAAGCACTGGGGTAGTTGGCCTTTCTTTCTCCATTGTGTCTCTATTTTACCGAAGAGCAATTGAGGTAAATGAGTGGTAAGTGATTTTCCCATGGTGACATACCTAGTACCAGAGGTCATATTTGAACTTAGATTTTCCTGACGCTAATTCTGGTTCTCTATTCACCATACCATCTTCCTCCTCCCAAACAATCTGGTACTAACTAAGAAATAGAGTAATGCATCAGTGGAATAAATTAGGTTCACATTACATAGTAGCAAATGATTATAGTAATCAAGTGTACAAGTCATTTCCCAATCTACAAATGGTCAAAGCTTATGAATAGACAGTTTTCAGATAAAGAAATTAAAGCTTTCTGTAGTCATATATAAAATGCTCTAAAATAACTATTGATTGGTGAAATGCCGATCAAAACATCTCTGAGATATTACCTCACACCTATCAGATTGGCCAAAATGATAAAAAAGGAAAAATCACAAATTTTGGAGGAAATGAGGGAAAAACTGGAACCCAAATATATAGTTTGTATAGTTGTGAACTAATCCAACAATTCTTGAGAGCAATTTAGAACTCTACCTAAAGGGCAATCAAATTGTACACAACTTTTGATCCAGCAACACCACTACTAGCTTTATATCCCAAAGGAATAGTAAAAAAAAGGCAAAGGACTTACATATACAAAAATATTTATAACAGCTCTTTTTGTGGTAGCCAAGAATTGGAAATTGAGGGTATACTCGTCAACTGGGGAATAGCTGAATAAGTTGTATCTCAAAAATGTAATGGAATATTTTTGTTCCATAAGACATGATGAAAGCAGATGGATTTCAGAAAATCTGGAAAGCTTTAGATAAACTGATGATGAGTGAAGTGAGCAGACCCAGGAGAACATTGTACATAGTAACAGCAACATGGTGCCATGACCAATTTTGGTAGACATAGCTCTTCTCAGCAATATAGTGAGTTGAGACAGTTCCATAAGAGACCTGATGGAAAATACTATCCAAATCCACAGAAAGAACCCTGGAAATTGAATGCAGATCAAACCATAACATTTTAGCTCCTCCTCTTTTCTTTCTTTCTCATCATTTTCCTCTTTTGTCCTGATTCTTCTTTCAGAACATGAGTAATGAATGTGGAAATATGGTTAAATATGATTGTACATGTACAGGTTATATCAGATTGCTTGATGCCTTGAGGGGGCAAGGGTGAAGGATAGTGAGGGAGAAAAAAGAATGCAAAATATAAAAATGAATATAAAAGTGAAATCAATTTTTGTATGTAGTTTGAAAAAAATAAATATTATTAAATGAAAACAAAAATAAAAATAAAGTTTTTCCATTATGAGAAACTCTCTGGGAATATTTTGAAAAGTCACTCGGGAGTCAGAGCTAAGCCAGATTAGAAACACAAGTTTAATATTAAGAACAGCATATTTAGTTTTGCTGGGTAAGTGATTCCTGCAATCACAGCTCTTTTGCCATCTAGAATATTATATTCCAAGCCCTCTGATCCTTTAATGTAGAAACTGCTATTTTTGCCCCTAATTGTGGCCCCATGATACTTGAATTGTTTCTTTCTGGCTGCATGCAATATTTTCTCCTTGACCTGGGAACTCTGAATTTTGGCTATAATATTCTTGCCAGTTTTCATTTTAGGATCTCATTCAGGAAGTGACTGGTGGAATTTTTTGAATTTCTATTTTATCCTATGGTTCTGGAATATCAAGGCACATTTCCTTGATAATTTTGTGAAAGATTATGTCTAGGCTCTTTTTTTGATCATAGCTTTAGGTAGTCCAATAATTTTAAAATTGTCTCTCTTGGATCAATTTTGCAGGTAAATTGTTCTTCCAATGAAATATTTCACATTGTCTGCTATTGATTTTCATTGTTTTGGTTTTGTTTTATTGCTTCTTGGTTTCTCATATAGTCATTCACTTCCATTCACTGCATTCTAATTTTTAAGGAATTATTTTGGTCAACTCAACTTTTCAAGGTACTTGAAGCCCTTCTGGCTTTTTGGGCCTCTTCTACCATTTTTAGGTCTGTTTTTAAGGTGTCATTTTCTTCAGTATTTTCTTTGTGTGTATGTTTGTGTCTCCTTTACTAAGCTGTTGACTTGTTTTCTTTTTCATTATTTTTCTTGCATCACTCTCTCTTTTCATTTTTTTCTCTTTCTTGTGTGATTTTAAAAATATTTTTTGAGTTTTTCCATAGCTTGAGACAAATTCATATTTTTCTTGGAGGATTTGGATATAGGGACTTTGCTTTTCTGCCTTCTTATGAGTCTATGTTTTTATTTTCCTTGTCACCATAGTAACTGTTTATGGTTAGAATTTTTTCTCTTGCTTACTTATTGTCCCAAGCTACTACTTAACTTTTAACTCTTTGATAAAAATTAGGCTGTACTTCCAGGGTGGGCAATGCACTGTCTCAAACTTCAGGAGTTTAAAATGCAGCTGTTTTCAGAGATACATCTAGGGATCTGCAATTATTCAGTTTTTCCAAGTTGCTATGATCTAAGGAGGGGTATATACTAATCTTCTGGCCTGTGCTCTGGTCTGTGAGTGACCATAAATATGCTTCTTTGCCTTGGAACTGTAAGAAGGATCCCCCCTTCACTGTGGTTACAAGCTCTGCTATATTGTTGTACTTCATCACCCTGGGAATGCCACTCAGGACTGTGACTGGGTCCAAGTATGGGCAAAGTAACAGAATCCTGCCTCAGTGGTAGCAAAAAGACCCTGGTAATCTCCTTCTGATGAATTAACACCCTTACCATCTGTGGGCTGAGAACTCTTATTGCAGCCTCAACTGATTCAGTCATTTCTAACACCCACCCTCGGTTTGCTGGAGTGACCTGTGGTAGACTGCTCTCCATTCACACTCAAGTGCAATGGACCTTTCTTGTTGACCTTTCATATTATCTGGGGCTGGAAATTTGTTTCACTCTGTCTTTTTGTGGGTTCTGCTGCTCTAGAATTTGTGTAGGGTCATTTTTAAAGGTTTTTGGAGGGGTTTGAGGGAGAGCTCAAGTGAGTCTTTACTTTACTCCTGCCTTTAATCCTCCATCTTGGTTCCACCAGCACATCTGGAAAAAGAAAGCAAAGTGCAATCAGGATTGATAAAAGAAAAAAGTAAAGGCTAAATATATATATATACATATATCTAAATGTTCCTGAAATCAACTTTAATTCAGTAAAACCTGTTATCTGGAATCCTATAAAATAAAATTTCAGCAAGAAAAAAAAAAGAAAATTAAATTATAAAAATTTTGCAAAGACAAGGGAAAATTATAAATAAGATAAAACAGAAAGATTTCTCTTGGTTTTACATTACTAAATATCTATTTTATTGAAGTGTCTCCTGACACCTTCTTTACTTTTATAAGTAGGTTCCCACAATTTATAAATTTGATGCAAATTAGTAATGTTATGCATGTATATAGCAGTGGTTCATTACTAGAAATAATTCAAGTTTTATTTAGTAGGACTTCAGCTTGTGCAATGCTCAGCTAAACCAAGAATTTTCTTTAAAATTCAAAAGAAATTAGCTTAAAAATTATATTTAAGTGACATGCCCCTATTTGAGATAAAATCAACATCAGAAGTCCAGTTTTGAACAGTACAGTTAGAAAGCAAAAACTAAGATATAATATGATAATGTATTTTCTGAATTTATTAAAAACAAGAAAAAACATGTTTTATATGTAATATCTTTAAAACCTCTTTGGAAGTCTATAACAAGATCATTTGCATGAGTCACCATTGGTACAGGGAGTTTCCAAATGGGAATTCCATAAATTGATGAAATCATGCACGATTTTTAGCCCAAAGAGAGGGTATGTAACTTACTTAAAACCCACTTTGAAGTTCCCATGCATTATACTATATCCTGGTGTCTTGGCCTATGATGTTTCTAAAAACCACCAGCTGTTTTGGTGGTAGAAAACCTTAGGCTATTTTACTTTGACTCTTAGGGACTTGGAAGCATCTTTTGAGCTCTGCAGCCTCCAGTACTGTCCACAGGGTTCTCCTAGTACCTGCTGCTCAGCCAATTGCTGTTAATTAGCATACTTGCTTTATCAGAGAAAGTCATGGATCTATTGCCCTTCTCTGATAAGTCTCCAGGGAACTCAGCCTCTTGGTAGCATTTGGCCTGCTTTCTCCTACCCTGGAAAGAGAGAACAGCTTGCCTCTGGCATATGTTCCCTTTTTGTCTGCTCATTCCATTTCCCTGACTACTTAATCTGTACTTTGTAAGTAGCCTATCTTTCCCGTGCTTGCATTCCTGCTGGGATTCTTCATGAATGGGACCAATCATTTTTATTTTTCTACTGAACCTTTCAACCACTTTAAAATGTATTTTGAACACAATAAAAGCAGCAGATAGACTTTACACACACAGAACTATTTCCTCATAGAAGTAATCAGCTGAGTTCTAAAGACAAATGGGAGCAGGGATAAGTGAAAACTAGTGGACTGACAAAAAATCATAATAACAAAGGTATACCTTATCATAGAACTTTACAGTTTATAAGGATAATTCATATTTATATTATTTTTAAAGGTTCACAAAGCATTTTTATATCACAATTTTTATATCCCTATGCAGTTGGTATTTTTTAGGTTGGTGATGTAGTGTAAAATATTATTCCCATTTTATAAAGGGAAGAAACTGAGGTTCAAAGAATTGATGTGTTAAATAAATTATGTAACCATTTCTTATCCAACCCAGGATTTCTACTTCAACCATTTCTTATCCAACCCATTTCTACTTCAACCCAGGATTATTTTTTTTTTCAAGTCATGTGTTTGTTCTGATAAACCATAGTGCCTCTATCCACACCATATGGAAGAGATACTCTTGTTAAATATTCAGTGAGAGATTTTTTTTCCTCCTACTCATGTACTTTTTCCCCATCCATTTTGTTTCTTTCATTGCCACCAAAATGATACTCGTCATAGCCTTAATCAAGTTTATGTGAATGGTGAAGGCAGATATGGAATAACCTTTTCTTATTGTCCTTTCTAGTTCTCAACAAGTTTTCCAAAATTGAAATATTTTTTAACCCAGAAGAGATATTCTTGTACTTTCAGGCCCTCTTATTAAACAATATTCTATTTATCTCAGTCTCTGCTAGCTTTGTATATCTCTGTGTAAGCATATTTTTCTAGGGAAAGTTGCTTTTCCAGTATTGACTTCTAACAGTGGGATACTTCAAGTAAATCTACATTAGTATCTAGAATGGGGGGAGGCAGAGAGACAGGTTCACACCAAGACTCAAAAAACATTGTAGCAGAAATTGGATGACAATATACCAAGTGTGCCTTAGAAGTCATTCATATCTAAATAGGGGCTGATCTAGTTGACCTCTGTAGTGGCTTCCAGGTCTGAGATTTGGTGATTGTTCTTCCCTCCATATCAGAGAGAGCACACTGTGGATATATTTTTTGATGAAAAAGAAAAATAAGTTTAAACAATCTGAATCCAATGATTTACTTTAGTAAAATAATTGAATTTAGATGGCAAAGCATTTCATCTCTGAAGAAGTACAGAGTTTATAGGGATTGTTACCTCAAACCATTCATTGCTATATTTGGTGACCATGAATCTGCATGTCAGCAACATGTCCAATAGGAGAATTCATTTTGTGATATTCCTTAGGCATTTATAAGATGAATCTATGTAAGTAATGGGAAAAATAATCCTTCCACCAGGTCCATTGACAAAGATTGACGTTGACAAAGCAAAGAATCAGCACTGTTAGATTGCTTAGAGTCATGCCAGGTCTGAACACATTCATCATTAATAGATCATAACTCCTAAGGGGAAACAACAACAATACAGAAAATAATCTAGGCAAAAGTAACAACTGCAATACAATTAATAGTTTCTGAGCTTACAGGAAGGGGAAGTTCAACAAAGTTTTGCTCTTACAACAAAAGTAACAACAACAAAATAATTACAAAAATGACAATATGATACTTTATCCACTATGTATAAATCATTGTGATAGACACTAGAGAACATGAAATTTAGATGACATATATTTGTCCTCATGGAGCTTAGAGTGAGGACAATAAGTCATATAGATAGACAATTTACAACTATATTATATGACAGTTAAAGTGCCTTGTGACACCTAAGGAGAAAGGTCATTACTCACCTGAGAAATCAATCATCGAATGTGAAGCATTTGGGAAATAATTTAGAAAATAGATGAGGGGATTCATAGAATGAAAAGTCATAAGGAATTTTATCTAGCCATAGTGAAAAATGGAGACTTAAGACACAGGAAATTTTAACACTTACAGGAATTAGATATAGTAGATAGGGAAGGGAAGAGTTATCTAGTTTGGATAGAGTATAGTACATCTATAAAAGAGAAATAGACAAGGTATGACCAATCGTGGAAAGTCATGGAGTTTTAACTTGACTTCAAAAGCCATAGAAAGCTGCTAAAAGTTTTGTTAGTTCTTTTGGTTTAGCACATAATACGATGAGATATAAGTAAAAGTTATGCGTGAGTAAAAAAAAAATGAATAGATTGAATGAGAGACTGAAGAAACGAAATGACAATAACAATCTGTTTTAGGGTGATGTCACTGAGAATAAGAAGAGGAAAAAATGGTGGGGATATTAGATATGACTTCATTTGGTAGGTGATTATATTTGATGATGAGAAAGCACCAAGATTCTTTCTCAAGATATATGCTAAACCATGCTTAGAAAAGTTTTAAAAAATTTTTAAAAAAACTTTAAAAAAGTTAAAAAAGTTAAAAAAAGTTTAAAATAAAAATAAAACAATCTTACTAAGAGATATTCTTGGTGAGGGACATAATAATATAGTTAATGAGTAGGTGCAAATAAGCTAAGGGAACTTCTCAGGTCAGACAATAGATAAAATTATAGCCAAAGACCTATGTATGGCAGAACTGCTTGTATCTCAGGAACAAAGAATTAGGGCCATTGCTCAGATAAATGCAAGGAGAAAGGCAGCTGATAAGTTAGAATGATGGGACAACATCTTCTAGTGCATTGAAAATAGCTCCCTGAAACTCACATACCTGAGGGAACATATAAATCCTCATGTGGATAATTGATAACAACAGTCTTTTCCCTATTCTATACACAAATCTCAGTATGTCTGTTTCTGTCAGTATAGATAGAATGTTGCTAGGCTTGGAATTAGGGAGACCTGAGTTTAAATCCTCCTTTTGAAACTTACTAGCTAGGGGGTGGAGCAAAAATGGCAGAGTGAGAGCTACAACTCACCTAAGCTCTTAGACAAACTCCTTCAGATATCTCTAAAAAGAGAATCTGAAAAAATTTGGAGGTGTAGAATGCAATAGGACACAGACTGTAGCAGATTCACAGCCCAGGATAGAGTGGAAGGTCCACGGGAAGGATCTGTTCCGCAGGGGTAAGCTCATTCAGTGCAGCGGGTCCAGTGTAGTGGAGTGGGACGTCCCCGGAAAACCTGAGACAGCAGCAAGCAGTGGAGCCCAGGGTGAGAGAGCAGCAGAGTCAAGGTTAAAGGTTGGAGCAAAATATATTGTGTTTCATCTGATATAAGAAAAGGAGGAGTAGCGATCCTAATCTCAAACAAAGCAAAAGCAGAAATAGATCTAATCAAAAGAGATAAGGATGGAAACTATCTCCTGTTAAAAGACACCACAGACAATGAAGAAATGTCGTTACTAAACATGTATGCTCCAAGTGGTATAGCATCCAAATTCTTAGAGGAGAGATTGGGGGAGTTGAAGGAAGAAATTGACAGCAAAACGACACTAGTGGGGCACCTCACCCTCTCCGTCTCTGAACTTGATAAATCTAACCTCAAAATAAACAAGAAAGATATTAAAGGGGTAAATTAAACTCTGGATAAGGTAGATATGATAGATCTCTGGAGAAAATTGAATGGGAATAGAAAAGAATATACCTTTTTCTCAGCAATACATGGCACATATACAAAAATTGACCGCGTAGTAGGACATAAAACCCCCCAAACTTGCGTGCAAAAAGCAGAGGTAATCAATGCATCCCTCAGAGATGATAATGCAATAAAAATTATATGTAACAAAAAGCCATGAAAAGATAAACCAAAAATAAATTGGAAACTAAATAATCTAATCCTAAAGAAGGAATGGGTTAAAGAAGAAATCATAGAAACAATCAACAATTTCATTCAAGAGAATGACAAAAATGAGACAACCTACTAAATCTTATGGGACTGCAAAATCAGTTCTTAAGGGAAGTTTTATATTTTTGAATGCTTACATAAATAAAAGAGGAGATCAATGACTTGTGCATGCAGCTGAAGAAGCTAGAAAATGAACAAATTGAAAATCCCCAAGTAAATACCAAATTAGAAATTCTGAAAACCAAACGAGAGATTAAAAAAATTGAAATTAAGAAAACCATTGAATTAATGGATAAAACCAATAGTTGGTTTTATGAAAAAACTAATAAAATTGATAAACCTTTGGTCAATTTTATTTTAAAAAAGAAAGAAGAAAATCAAATGACTAATATCAAAAATGAAAGGGTGAACACACCTCCAATGAGGAGGAAATGAAAAAAAATAGTTAGAAATTCCTTTGCCCAACTTTATGCCCACAAATTCGATAATCTAAATGAGAAGGATGAGTATTTTAAAAAATACAAATTGCCCAGATTAACAGAAGAGAAAGTTGAATACTTAACCTCATCTCAGAAAAAGAAATTGAACAAGCCATCAATGAACTGCCTAGGAAAAAATCTCCAGGGCTGGATGAATTTACAAGTAAATTCTATTAAACATTTAAGGAACAGTTAATTCCAATACTATATATGCTACTGTTAAAAATTGGGGAAGAATTTCTCCCAAATTCTTACTATGATACAAATATGGTTTTGATACCTAAACCAGGAAGAGAAAAATTACAGAAAGAAAATTATAGAACAATTTCTGTAATGAATATAGATGCAAAAATTTTAAATAAGATTTTATCAAAATGAATATAGCAATTTATCAAGAGAATAATACATTATGATCAAGTAGGATTCATACCAGGAATGCAAAGCTGGTTCACTATTAGGAAAACTATTAAAATTATCGATCATATCAACAACAAAATTAACAAAAACCACATGATTATCTCAATAGATGCAGAAAAGCTGTCAACAAAATACAACACCAATTCCTATTGAAAACACTGGAGAACATGGGAATAAAGGAAACTTTCCAAAATAATAAGCAGTATCTACCTAAAACCGTCAGCAAGCATTATATGCAATGGAGATAAGTTAGACTCATTTCCAGTAAGATCAGGGGTGAAACAAGGATATCCATTATCACCACTATTTTTCAAGACGATACTAGAAATGTTAGCGGTAGCAATTAGGCAAGATAAAGAAACTGAAGGAATAAAAATAGACAAAGAAGAAACTAAGTTATCACTTTTTGCAGATGATATGATGATATACTTAGAGAATCCCAGGGATTCAAGTAAAAAACTACTTTGAAATAATAAAAAACTGGGAAAGTTGCAGGTTACAAAATAAACTTGCATAAATCTTCTGCATTCCTATATATTAGCAACAAAGTCCAACAGCAAGAGATAGAAAGAGAAATCCCATTGAAAGCTAGGGTAGACACTATAAAATACTTCCAAGTTTACCTGCCAAAACATACCCAGGGACTATATGAACACAATTATAAGACAGTTTTTGCACAAATAAAGTCAGAAATACGTAGGTGAAAAACATCACTTGCTCATGGGTAGAATGAGCTAATATAATAAAAATTACAATTTTACCGAAATGAATTTACTTATTTAGTGCCATACCAATTAAACTATCACATAATTATTTTCTAGAGCTGGAAAAAATAATATCAAAATTCGTCTGGAAAAACAAAAGGTGCAGAATTTCAAAGGGACTAATGAAAAGTAATGTTAGGGAAGGTGGCTTAGCTCTACCAGATCTCAGATTGTATTATAAAGCAACAATTATCAAAACTGCTCAGTACTAACTAAGAAACAGAAGGGTACACAAGTGGAATACACTAGGCACTTAAGGCACAGGAGGCAAGGAATATAGTAACCCCATATTTGATAAACCCAAGGGCCCCAGCTTCTGGGATAAGAACTTACTGTTTGACAAAAAGTGCTGGGAAACCTGGATAACAGTGTGGCAGAAACTAGTCATAGACCCATGCATGACACTATACATATGAATAAAGTCCAAACGGGTACATGATCTAGGTATAAAGATTGATACCATGGATAAACTGGAGGAGCAAGGAATAGTGTTTTTATCAGATTTATGGAGAAGGGAAGAATTTTTGACTAAAGAAGTGATAGAAAACATTATGGAATGTAAGATGGATAATTTTAATTACATTAAACTGAAAAGTTTTTGCACAACCAAACCCAATGCAACCACAATTTGGAGGGATGTAGTAAATTGGGAAAGAATTTTTACAGCTAATCGAGGGGATAAAGGCCTCATTTCTAGAATATATATATATATAACTGAGACAAATGCACAACAATATAAGTCATTCCCCAATTGATATATAGTCAAAGGATATGAACAGGCAATTTTCAGAGGAAACAACTAAAAATATCTACAATCATATAAAAATGCTTTAATTCACTTTTTAAAAAATTTATTTATTTAACTTTTAACATTCGTTTTCACAAAATTATGGGTTCCAAATTTTCTCCCCATTTGTCCCCTCCCCTACCCCAAAACACCGAGCATTCTAATTGCTCCTATCACTAATCAGCCCTCTCTTCTATCATCCCTCCCTTCCCTTGTCCGCATCTTCTCTTTTGTCTTGTAGGGCTAGATAACTTTCTATACCCCATTACTTGTATTTCTTATTTCCTAGTAGCAAAAACTGTACTCAACAGTTGTTCCTAAAACTTTGAGTTCTTACTTCTCCTCATCCCTCCCTCCCCACCCATTCCCTTTGGAAGGCAAGAAATTAAATATAGGCCATATATGTGTAGTTTTGTGAATGACTTCCATAATAGTCTTGTTGTGTAAGACTATATTTCCCTCCATCTTATTCTGGTCCCCATTGCTTCTATTCTCTCTTTTGATCCTGTCCCTTGCCAAGAGTGTTGACTTCAAATTGTTCCTTCCTCCCATTGCCCTCCCTTCTATCATCCCCCCAACATCGCTTGCTTATCCCCTTCTCCCCCACTTTCCTGTATTGTAAGATAGGTTTTCATACCAAAATAAGTGTTCATTTTATTCCTTTCTGTGATGAGAGTAAGCTTCATGTTTTTCTCTCACCTCCCCTCCTTTTCTCTCTACTAAAAAGTTTTTTGCTTGCCTCTTTTATGAGAGAGAATTTGCCCCATTCCACTTTTATCTTTCTCCTCCCGATATATTTCTGTCTCACCTCTTAAATTCATTTTTTAAGATATGATCCCATCTTATTCAATTCACACTGTACTCTCTGTCCCTGTGTGTGTGTGTGTGTGTGTGTGTGTGTGTGTATAATCCCACCGACTACCCAGATACTGAAAAGTTTCAAGAGTTACAAATATTGTTTTTCCATGTAGGAATGTAAGCCATTCCACTTCAGTAAGTCCCTTATGATTTCTCTTTGTTGTTTACCTTTTCATGCTTCTCTTGATTCTTCTGTTTGAAAGTCAAATTTTCTTGTCTTTTCAAGAATGCGTGAAAGTCCTCTATTTCATTGAAAGACCATATTTTCCCCTGAAGTATTATACTCAGTTTTGCTGGGTAGGTGATTCTTGGTTTTAGTCCTAGTTCCTTTGACTTCTGGAATATCATATTACACTCCCTTTGATCCCTTAATGTAGAAGCTGCTAGATCTTGTGCTATCCTGATTTTATTTCCACAATACTGGAATTGTTTCTTTCTAGCTGCTTGCGATATTTTCTCCTTGACCAGGGAACTCTGGAATTTGGCCACAATGTTCCTAGGAGTTTCTCTTTTTGGATCTCTTTGGGTGGTGATGGGTGGATTATTTCAATGCTTATTTTTCCCTCTGGTTCTAGAATATGAGGGCAGTTTTCCTTGATATTTTCATGAAAGATCATGTCTAGGCTCTTTTTTTGATCATGACTTTCAGATGGTCCCATAATTTTTAAATTGTCTCTCCTGGTTCTATTTTCCAGGTAAGTTGTTTTTCCAATGAGATATTTCACATTCTCTTCCATTTTGTCATTCTTTTGGTTTTGTTTTGTGATTTCTTGGTTTCTCAGAAAGTCATTGGCCTCCATCTGTTCCATTCTAATTTTGAGAGAACTATTTTCTTCAGTGAGCTTTTGCACCTCTTTTTCCACTTGGCTAACTCTGCTTTTGAAAGCATTCTTCTCC
>CM053769.1:632208369-632233743 GCA_028658325.1 Potorous gilbertii
AAAAATGGGGAGAAAATTTTGGAACCCAAAATCTTGTGAAAATGAATGTAAAAAGTTAAATAAATAAATTTATAAAAAAAAGGGGGTAAGAAATGCACATTCATTTTTCTTGTTGATGAAATAGATTGGTCATCATAGTTATAAAGAATTCAGTTTTGCTTTTTACTGTTGCTCTTTGCATTTAGATTTTCATATTCAATATTTTCATTATTATCCTGGTTCTGCTGAAATCTCATTTCATCAGCTCATGTAAATCTCCCTATGCTTCTCAGAATTCTTCATATTCATCATTTCCTATAGTACAGGTAATGATTAAAGGGTATTATAGAAGTAAATAAACAGGCTGAAAAATCAAACGGCAATCCTTATACCATGGTAGGCGCTAGCATTTTCAACTTGCTTTTCCTTGCTAAATGAAAAACAAGGAATCCACAGGATTTACCAGATGGATAGTTCATTCACTTCTAAGAAGGCAGGATTTAATTCAAACAAAAGCAAAGTACAAGCAAAGCTTAGAGTGATACAGGAGTCCTGGCTCAGGAAGAAGGCAGAAGAAATTAAGTTTTATGCTGATAGTAACAATCCAAAGTACTTTTATGATTCCCTGAATGCTATTTATGGACCATAAACCTGTTGTTTATCACAACTACTTGGTGCTGATGAAGCCACATTGATTAGTGATAAGGATATCATACTGATACACTTCCATAGACCATCATCAATCAATGGTCAGGCCAATGACCTTTTACTTCAGGTTGAAGTCAATCCCTCCTTAGCTGAAGTTCCAACTGAAGAAGAGGTTTTGAGGACAATTAGATGCCTTTCATGGGCAAAGCACCTGGTACTGATTCTATTCCAGCTGAGATTTACAAGGTAGGCGAACCATTGCTCATACAGTAGGTGACTGAGATTTTCCAGGTTATATGACAAAAAGAGGTTTTCCCCTGGAAATTCAAGGAAGCCTCTATTGTCTATCTCTATAAAGGTAAAGGAAATAGATTTTCCTGTGATAATCACAGAGGGATCTCTCTCTTAGTTGTTGCTGGCAAGATCCTTGCTAGAGTCCATCTTAATAGGCTGATCCTTCCCTTGGAAGATAATCATATACATGAGAGCCAGTGTGGCTTCAGAAATGACCAAGGGAACAGTTGACATAGTATTTGCTACCTGAAAATGCCAGGAGAAATGCCAGGGGCAGGACAGAGATCTGTACATAACATTTGTAGATTTGACCAAGGTCTTTGACACTATTAGTCATGAGGGCTTATGGAAACTTATGTCAAAATTTGGTTGCCAGAAAAGTTCATCAATATTGAGCATCAATGTTATGATGGCATGTTTGCCCAGGTTCTGGATAATGAACAATGCTCTTGTGCCTTCCCAGTCACCAATGGAATGAAACAGGGCAGTATGCTTCCTCCCATGCTTTTTACCATGATGTTTTCAGACATGTTGACAAATGCTTTCAGTGAGGATGAACATGACATTTAGGTCAATTACCATATTGATGGAAATTTCTTCAATTTATAAAGGCTATAAGCCAAGACCAAAGTGGAGGGAGTGTTGGTACATGATTTTCTGTTTGTAGATGATTGTACACTCAATACAGCCTCTGAAGCTGAGATGCAACAAAGTATGGATCAATTCTCTGCTGCCTGTACTAATTTTGGCCTAGCAATTAACACCAAGGAAAGACAGCTATTCCATCAGCCACCACTACACAATCAATATGTGTAAACATTGGTTACAACAAATGGAGAAGTTTTGAATGCTGTGGATAAGTTCACTTACCTTGGTAGTGTACTTTCCTCAGATGTACACATTAATAATGAGGCTGATGCATGCATTGCCAGAGCTTACTCAGTGTTTGGGAGGCTCTGAATAAAAGTTTGGGAGAGAAGAGGTATTAGATTGACTACCAAACTGAAGGTCTACAGAGCCATGGTACTGACCTCATTGTTAAATGATTGTGAAACATGGACAATCTGCCAGCACAGTGCCAGGAAACTGAATTGCTTTCATTTGAGCTGTCTTAGGAAGATTTTGCAGATTACCTGGCAGGATAACATATCAGACACTGAAGTCTTTGCTTGAGTTGAACTGCCAATCATTCCAACTATGCTTCAGAGAGCACAACTCCAATGAGCTGGCCACTTTGTTCAAATGCAAAATGTACATTTGCCAAAAAGACTATTTTATGGAAAACTTGCATGGCTCAGACCATCACATGGTGGCCAGAAAAATCAATACAAGGACATTATTAAGATATCTCTCAACATCTTTGGATTTGATTGTGGTACATGGGAGACACTGGCACAGGACAACTCAGCATGGCATGCCCAAATCATAAAGGGTTCTGTGCTCTTTAGCAAAGCAGAACTAAGACAGCACCAAGTAAACACAGGATGCCCAAATTTGGGATATCCACCCCAAATATTCACACAGACTATCTGTGCCCAACCTGTGGTAGAACATTCCAAGTTCATATTGATCTGATTAGCTACAGTCGGACACACTGAAATTTCACTTTATCATGGTGATGTCATTTTGGTCCTCTTCAATGATGAAGGACAACCACCATATGGATCAATCTTACTATTTAGTATTGTTTCAGTTATACCTCACAGTTTGAAAACCAATACTAATAGCAATATTTTTATCACAGATATGAACTTTTGAAAGTTTTGTGGGTATTGTGACAAATATGTCACTGAATTTCTCTATCCTTTTTATTTCAAGATAATGGATAAACAAGGCAACTGACAAAAGACATCTTACAGATCCAAAGAAAATCTTACAGAGAAATTGTTGGATATGTTAAAATGATAAATGTATAAGCTATGAGATTTTTATTCTATCTCACTTATCTCTACATTTGGAAAGATCTCCATTAATTTCACTTGTAGTGAGTTAAAGAAAGCTTCTTTATACTTCTTTGTACCTTTATACCTTTACAATTCCTATTGCTAACCCAAAGTACATTTATATACATAAGGACTCTTCTAATGATGTCAACAAACCTTTTATTTCATGTTTCACCTTAGAATAGGTGTCAGGCTAAGGCAAGTCTTGAAAGATATGAAAGTTGAAACCATGATCCTATCATGATTGTCTTAGATATATTGTTCAGCAAGTATCTTTTTTCAAAGATCCTCCTAAGCTATAGTCATTTTTAAAAGGTTAGTGTGCTCTCTGAGGATGAAGGAGTCTCATTTTTTAGAGAAATATGAAAATCATAATCCATATCTGTAAAGTGTTATTGTATGCTTTGTTTTCAGAATAATGTCACAATATATGTAATATAAGTGCTAGCCTCATTTTACAGGTTATAGGATTGTTGCTCTAGAGTTAGAATGGAAGGACCATAGAAATTATATATCTCAAAATACACATATTATTTAATTGAAGAAAAAGAGATTCAGAAAGGTTAACTAATCCAGTCAATTAAATAAAGCAAGTGACTTTAAGAGTTGGTATTTGACTAAATTTTCTAATCTGTCTACATTAGATTATGTTGTTATAGCTATATAGATGATAAATATAGATGTGAATATACACACACACACACACACACACACAGAGAGATGCTATATAGAGCACACATATGTCCTTGAACTCAAAACGTTTTTGGTTAATGTTTTTACTCTTATATAGTCTATCTCAGTGATATGGACAAGCCAGTTAAAATTTCAGGGTCTCATAAGTTGAAGAAGAAATACTGATCTCTTTTGGTAGAGGGAGTTTCTATACAGGGAGTTCCTTATACCAAGAGACTTAAAAATATAAATCAACAAATTGATGAATGAACAGAAGGCTCAGTAGATAATTTGAAAGGTGTGTGAGAGAGAGAGAGAGAGAGAGAGAGAGAGAGAGAGAGAGAGAGAGAGAGAGATGGATAATTAGAAATATGTATCAATTGACTGGCATGATCTCAAGTCTGACACTCTGCAGAGACAGAATTTTGACCATCAGCAGCAGAGAAACATATTAGCAGTTGTAGAGATGAAATTCACTAAGATTAACAGTGGCAAACATGGAGGTAAAGCAGCTGACTTGTGGTGGTTAAGAGGTGCCTCTGATTGACGGCATCAGTTGTGGAGTGTCACCAAATAAAAGCTGAGGAGCAAAGGAGCTGTCCTGAGAGAAGTTTAATAGCAACTTAAAGCAGTTCTCCCTCTAGTGAAGGCAAAGCATTCTATACTTCTATTCTTCTCCATGAGAAGGTATTTCTTTTACTCCAAAGATGAAGGTGTCTCTTGTGGTTGTTTCTTGTTTCCAATTGTTTTTCCAGGGATTTTAACAATGGTTTTATTCCATGAATTTTCCTGTTAATTATGTTGATTTAAGGTTCTTGTTGTCTTGTTATTCATTGGTTTAGAAAATCTTCAGTCTTACAGATTAACAACTCATCTACAACTGAGTCTTTGACAGTTGCCTTAGGCACAAAGAGGTCATTTGACTTACCTAAGACTACAAATGTCGTATATGTTGGAATTGAACCCAGATCACTGTGAGACTTGCTATCTGTTCACTGAACTAAAATTTAAGTATATTTTCTTTGAAAAGTTCAGTGAATCACTTTGAAGTCTTCATTCTGGTATTTTATTTGGTCTCTGAGTGGACTCTGTAGCTGATGGGGCTATACAGAGAATATGATTAATTTTCCTTCCCTAAGGTGGAATAATATAACATAAAGTCTCACAGGATAAAATGGGAAATTACATTGTATTTCCCGTAGTGTTTTATCCAGGATTTGTTTCCCCACCATTATCTAGGCTACCTCCAACTATAAGACATGAGTCCAATAGAAAATTCTTGTTTAATTTTTGAAAGGTTTTCTCTGGTATGTTGCCATTGATTAAAGCTGAAGTTGCTCCCAACTATATCTGTAAAGACCCATTAATTGCAAAGGTTTTTTTTTTACTTTTCCCTCTACATCTACTCTGTAATTTTGCTTCTTTTAAAATTTAGTTTTGAGGGGTTATTTTTGGCTCATTTTTTTCAAATTTTGTTAACTATAAACAAATTTACCTAAGGCACAAGTAAAGAATACTGGCAAAATGTAACATTTCAAATTTTAAGATATATTTTAAGGATCATACATCTAGCATTAAAAGGAAATTCAAAAGCCATCTAGTCCAATCCCCTCATTTGACAGATGAGGAAACTGAGACCCTGATGACTTAAATACCTTGCCTGAGATTACCCACATAATAAGCTCAAGAGATTTGAAACTTATTACCATTCTGTCATTGTGTTTGTGAATAGTCATAATAGTCAATCATTTTTTTTTAAAGCTAGTGCTTAGTGAACAGATTTGGTCCTCATTCACAAGGTGTCTGTTTGACTGATGACATTACTAAATCAGCCATAGTTGAACAAGTATTGTTGAAAAATGTCTACTTTCACATTAAGGGCAGAAGTCAGAGTACCTGGTTCAGATTTCATGTGTGACACTTTTGTAATTTTAAGCAAATTACAACCTCAATGGTCCTCAGTTTTCTCATCTGTAAAACGAATGAATTAGACCAGTTGTCATCAGAGGTCCACATGTGCTGTAGATCTATGATGCTGTTGCATGTAGACTGCCAAAATATGAGTAATAGAACTAATGTAACTCAGTATACTAAGCCAAGATTTCAGGATGGCCTGAATGGTTTCCTAGTAGGCCAGTCATTTAAAGGATTAATTCTAAACAGCATATACCATCAATTTCCCATGGCAGAAAATGATAAAGTAGAGAATTCTTCTGTCTTCTGCAACTTATATAAATCTGGTTGCCTCAGATTTTTAGTCATCCTCTTCTCCTCATGCTCTTTATTAGTTGTTCCTAAAATCTATTGATATTGCTTTCTGTCTAACCACTCCTTAGTCTCGTTTGTTGGATTGTCAAAAATATTAACACTACCTAAATATCAGTGTATCACAAGGCTGTGTGTTAGACTATCTTCTACCTCTATAACTCTTCATTTTGTGACCTCATCAGCTTACATAAGTTTAATTATCAGCTCTATGTAGATAATTTCCATTTCTATAAATCCATCCCTGCTTTCCCACATGAATGATCTCAAGTTGAACATCTTCAACTGAATGTCCTAAAGGCATATTGAGGTTGTTGTTGTCCTGGTTTGTCCTTCATTCCTGAAGAGGACCATAACACTAGGGAGGTGATGTCATGACTTGCAAATGAATTGCATTTAAGCCCTTCTTGGAGGATTTGGAGGCTCTTGAGAGCCAAGATAATGGAGTAGAAGCAGGAAATTGCTTGAGTTCTCCCCCAAACTCCTAAAAGTAACTGTAAAAAAGGAGTGTGTAGTGTTGGCTATGCAAGCATGGAGGAAGGTACAGTTGGTTTTAGAGGACTGAATTCCTGGTGGCTGGGACTGTTTCCAGACTTCTCAATAAACAAACACCAAAGAGAGCTTTGAAGGCCAGCCCGAGGGTAACAACAGCCTCTGCCAAAGCAGCACCTGCTGCTGGAGCTCTCCATTTAACAAAGAGCTCAAAAGTCAAATAATTGGCTGGGGAAATGAGCAACAGGGAGCAAAAATAGCCTATAGACTTTTACTTACACGCTGAAAAGATATTTTCTTACATCATTGGTAACAAGGAAAATCAAAACATACAACAAGAAGAAGACAATAAAGACATAGCTATTGAAACCAAAGCCTCCCAGAAAATTTTGAATTTCTGTCAGGCCACAGAGAAACTCAAAAGGATTTTGAAAATAAAGTAATAAAAGTAGAGGAAAATTTTAGAAGCAAAATGAGAGTGATGAAAGAAAATCATGAAAATGACTCAATAGTCAAATGAACAAGAAGACAAGTCATTCCTCAATTGATAAATGGCTAAAGGATATGAACAGACAGTTTTCAGAGGAAGAAATTAAAGATATCAATAGTCATATGAAAAAAGCTCTAAATCACTATTAATTTGAATGATGCAAATCAAAACAACTCTGAAGTACCCAATCATACCTATCAGATTGGCTAACATAGCAAAAAAAGGAGATAATAAATGTTGAAGATGTTGAAGAGTTGGAACACTAATTCATTGTTCCAATCATTCTGGAGAGCAATTTGGAACTATGCCCAAAGAGCTACAAAAATATGCATACCTTTTGACCTAGCAATACCACTTCTAGAACAATGTCCCCAAGAAACCATGAAAATGGGAAAGGGTCCCACATGTACACAAATACTTATAGCAGCTCTCTCTGAGGTGGACAAAAACTGCATATCACGGGGATGCTCATCAATTGGGGAATGGATGAATAAATTGTGGTATATGAAAGTAGTGGAATATTACCGTGGTATAAGAAATGATGAAAAGGAAGACTTCAGAGAGACCTGGAAAGATTTATATGAACTGATGCTGAGTGAAAGGAGCAGAAACAGGAGAACACTGTACACAGCAACAACCACAGTGTACAAGAAATTTTTCTGGTAGATTGGTATTCCATTGCAATGCAAGCACTGAAATATTTACCAATTTGCTCTTAAGGCAAAATGCCTTCCACATCCAGGGATAGAACTATGGGATTAGATTGCAGAATGAAGCAGATTATTTTCTTTTGTATTACATTTTAGTTTGTTTTATGATTTTGCCCATTCTTTTTAATTCTTCTATGAAGCATGACTAAGGTGAAAATGTATTTAATAGGAATGTATGTGTAGAACCTATATAAAACTGTATGCCAGGGGAGTGAGTGGAGAGGTAGAGTGGGAAGCAAGGGAGAAAGGGTAAAAGTCTAAGATATATGGAAGTGATTATAGAACACTGTAAACAAATAAAATAATAAAAAAAGAAAAATAACTCAACAGCTTGCTAAAGGAGACTCAAAAAAATGCTGAAGAAAATGAAACATTTAATATGAGACTAACCCAGATGGCAAAAGAGGTCCAAAAAGCTGGTGAGGAGAAGGATGTCTTAAAAAGAAGAATGGGCCAAATGGAAAAAGGATCCAGAAGCCCACTGAAGAAGTAATTACAAACCAAAAGAATGCAAAAAATATGAAACCATGTGAAGTATCTCATTGGAAAAAATAACTCACTTGGAAAACAGATCCAGGAGAGATTATTTTAAAATTATTAGCCTATCTGAAAGCCATGATCAAAAAAATAGGATAGGCATCATCTTTCAATAAATTATCAAGGAAAACTGCCTTGATATTCCAGAACCCGAGGGTAAAATAGTAATTGAAAAAATCCACCAATTACTTCTTGAAAGAGATTCCAAAATGAAATCTCCTAGGAATGTTGTAGCCAAATTCCAGAGTTCCCAAGTAAGGAGAAAATATTCTAAGCAGTCAGGAATAAACAATTCAAGTACTGTGGAAATACAATCATGACAACACACAATCTGGCAACTTCTAAATTAAGGGATCAAAGGGGTTGGAATATAATATTCTGGATGTCATAGGATCTGTGTGTATGTATGTATATGTATGTACACACATGTATATATATGCACACACATATGTACACAAACATTTGTGTGATTCTGTGCATATGGTTAACCTTTGAAGGTTTTTGAATATGGCTCTGACATGATCATAGTGTTCACTAAGAAGATTGCATTGCTAACAATTTGATAGATTTTGTAAATGTACTCATTGCATCTTGATTGAAAAGCTGACCCTATTGTACAGGCAACAATTCCACACAAAATCATCCAAATCAAAAATGGTTTAAAATGATAGCTGTAATCAAAACCTCTCTAAAGCCAAAAGTCCTGAGTATATTATAAGTAAGCTAAGTCAACACAAGTTACCCAGTTCAGCACTGATACTATATTTCAGGCCATTATTTTCATCTTAGTTTTAAAGCTGAACTCATAAATGGTATTAAGAAATGTGTTCTTTCATAAGGATGACATCCACAGCAGCCTTATTCACAGTGAAGAGGAATTGAGCTAATTTTCATCTACTCATTTCTAGGACTCAAAAGACAAAAGAGGAAAATATTAAGTTAAAATATTTTAGCTTCATTCATGTAACTTCAAAGTCTCTCCCCAATTGCACTACTCCTTCATTCTTTGCAGATGAGATTTCAGGAATATTTGACTCTTTAACCTCCATTGCACCATTGTAATGAGCAATTCACACATTGCATACTCCACATCATCATTTTTCCATAGCTCTGTTAAATTCAATTGAATTCCATGTGTTCTGATGTGAGAAGAACCATGCAATGGTGGAGGGAATGCTGACCTTACAGCAGGAAAATCTGAATACAAATGCCAGAAACACGCTGATCACAACATCCTGAGAAGATAATTTAATCTCTTGGGACTGTAGGCAACTCTTTAAGACTCTACGCAGAGAAGGTGCCCATCTGCATTGATAGAATGATGGTCCTCATCTGGGAGTTTATAAAAATGTTTCTATATACTAGGTATTATGTTAAACACTGTGGATCCAAAGATAAAAATAAAAATTTCTATTGCCAGAGGTCTTTATTATCACTGGGAAAAAAAACAATATGTACAATAATTTCCAAGGGATGTACTCAGATCTAATATTGAGGGCACATTATTATAATGGGATGATAATTCCAAGGGCACAATGGAAAGTTGAGGTAGAAAGGAATACAGAAAATGGAAGAATGGATCTCATATAGATGGATGAAGAGAAGCTGGGAGCATCAGCTAGGGAAGGGAGCATTAGTATATGTACTTCAGAGATGTATTGGTAAATGATATTTATATAGTAATCAGCAAGATATGAGGAGTAAAATCTATATGGAAGAAGTTAAGAAGGAAGAGAGTTGGCACAGGGAGGGAAGTGATGCATATGAAGCTTTAGGTAGATGGAAAGTCCCTATGTAGGGCCTAGCCCTTGCTAATCATCACAGGAGGTTGAAGAATAACATTCAGATCTAGACTCCTGGTGAGATAACTTGTACTTTCTCTTGCTACAGACTCAATAGATTTGTTTAAGAAAAAATGATTTACTCTAAGAATTGTCTCAATCTATAATTTAAGCTAAAGATAAATGCATTTCTGTGGATAAAATATTTAGCTTTTTATTCCATACCCTTCCTAGCATTTCACTGAATTCTTTATATCTCATTCCTGAACTAGTAGACCCCCTACCTCAGCATTCTCCTCCCTCTCAGTTATATACCAGGGTTATCTGGTTCCATACCTCAAGGTTCTTTAAGTGACACTGTCTGCCCTCCCAATACACATTCAGATACTAGCCTCAGTCAGGTACCATAATAAACTCATCTTTCTTTCTCTATAGAATTGTTTCTTCCATTTATAAAATTAGTACTATGAAAGTAATTGTCCTCTATAACATATTTAAATTGAATATCATGTTTTGTGAAGTCAATGGTGTGTGCACAGAGAAAGAGAGCGTCTATATAATTGTAAAATTCCTGCCATCATTTGCTTTGAGTAGGAGCACCAGAGATACTTGTTGTAGTACTCAGGTCAATTTGCAAATGTGAACTTTAATAATATTTAGTCACTGTAGAATTAAGCACCCAAAAATACACAAAGGGATTTGCTATCATAGGTTTTTAGATCCACATTCATAAAAGGAAATTCAACATTTGAGAGATTAACAATCACTTTAAT
This sequence comes from Potorous gilbertii, assembly GCA_028658325.1. Taxonomy (NCBI): domain Eukaryota; kingdom Metazoa; phylum Chordata; class Mammalia; order Diprotodontia; family Potoroidae; genus Potorous; species Potorous gilbertii. The sequence continues at coordinate 632,218,954 of CM053769.1, forward strand.
CAGGCACATGTATCATTCCTTTAACCAAGTAGATATATCATTCAGTTAATTCAGGGAGTCAGCACCCTGAATTCCAAAGAAAATACAGAGAAATCAAAATGTCAACAGACATGGCTTCCTCTGCCTAAATTCAACAGGTAATTGAACCCTAACTGTCTGACCATCATTACCAGAGAGGGAAGCATGACATCTGGATTCTCAAAGCTGGAGGGGGGACAGTTCCTTAGCAGCTTCCCAGAGTCCTCATCTGGCCAAACCTCCTTACCAAAAGTTAAGTCCCAAAGTAAAATCTCAGAGTAAGAACAGCATTTTTAGAGCCAGAGGGCATTACAACCCTTTGGTCCAGTGCCTCAATTAAAAAAAAAAAGGGTACTTGGAACCCTCCTACAAAACAGCTCCTTTAATCAAGCTTCCCATAATGGGTATGCCCATCAATGGGTGGGAAAAACCTTTAATTATATTAAAATAATTAACAATACAAATACCTACACTGTTTATTGTTAAAGAAATTCGACTTGATTACTGAAGGCAAGATTCAATCAGAGGCACTTGATTATACTAAAACAAAAGCAGCAAAAGATGCTATTTTGATTGCCATCACAGTCACTGAAATCACAACATTAATAATATAATTTATTGGATTCCATTTCAACTTATGTTTGTTTTATTTTATTATTAGTATTCTTAATATTCATATAGATACCTTCTTGGAGTGTATGAGATGTTCAGGAATGAGTAGCACCTCTGTTGTGAAGATTTATCCAGCCTTTTTCAGAGGTGTTCATAAACCTCTGGCTTCCGATCTTCACCAAATTCTCACTGGTGCTTCCAAGAAGCTGTAGTATACACAATTTTTATGTGTCAGTAAAACAATCTTGTCAGATGGGCTAATCCAGGCTGATAGTAACTAACATGCCTCAAACACATCAATGTCAACCCCAATTATGTGAAAACTTCCCTTAGAAAAGTGATAGGATAGAAAATTTTTTCCAAAGTCCACAAAGGTAGCTAAAGCAGGAACTCTTGAGTGTTAAGAGTTTAGTCAAACATTAAAGATGCCAACGTCATCCACTGTATCGTGGGTCACCAGTCATCTTGACTTTTTTCTTTCTATGGACTCCAGGAGTGAAACTATGACATTGTGCAACTCTGCCTTGCTTAAACCCAATTCATGTGACACTTAAGACATCACCCCACGATGGCATTAGTCCTTTTCAAAACAGAAGTCAAAAAACGTAGGTACCTTCTTTGTTTCTTATTTCTTTTTAATCACCTAGCCTTTTCTAAAAACTCAAAGATAAAAATACAAGGTATTCCTTCTTTCTGCAAATGTTGAAACAACTATCAATTTGACTCCATTGTACATGTAGTATTATTTGGTAAAGAATTCTTTTTTCTGGGATCCAAGCTACTTCTGCCAAAGGAAGATGACCTGGAAAAGCATGTGTCCAGAACCTTGACTATTCAGGGCAGGTGGCCAGTGATGAGTATTAGACACAAGGCAGGCAAATTAGATATTTTCTGTGATCATGGCACTTAGGCAAACCATGTTATCTCTGCTATCAAGGAAATGTGAAGCATTATTGCCCACACTTATAAAAAATGCTTTCAACACTACTCTGTCATTATTTGAAATAAATATATATGATGCATTTGATCATTGACACATCATGCAAACTTTTTTATATTTCAATATTTTTGTGCGTTCATTTTGCTAGTATTACTGATTTCATCATTGTAACTTCTGACATGGAAACTCCTTTCACCAAAGTACATCAGTTACTTGTCCTTATCTTATAATCTTAGATATTTACCTAAAATGGTGAAAATTTAGGTAACTTTCTTCAAGAGACCTATTCTGATTCTCCCCCTGCCCTTCCCCACACTACTAGAATCTTTCTTTTGATATTACCTTCTTTTTCACCTTATATATTGTGTTATTTTTTTTTATTTTCATCACCATTAGAATGTGAAATTCTTGAAGAGAAGGAACATTTTTATTTGTCTTCCTTCATATACTTAGCACTTAAGAAATTCCTAACACTTAGTAAGCACCTAATCAAAGCTTGTATGTTGATGACTATTGACCTGCCTGTGGTCACATGGTAGCTCTCAAAAGCAAGACTTGCATAAAGATTTTCCTGATTCTAAAGCTTGCTTCTACCCAATGTATAAAACTACTTCTCTGCTACCTCATTTGTTAAATGATGAGGTTGGACTAGATGATTTCTAAATTTTGTCCATCTCAAATGTGACTATAAGGTTATTCATTCTTGAAAAGTACCACACTATTTTAACAGTAATTTTGTTCATTCAAATACTTAATAATGCAAATACCTGATATTTTAAAATTTATAATTTTTATTATGTTCATTGGAATATATAAATTTTAGCAGGCTTTTGGATCAAAATAATTCTGAAAGGGAAATATGTGTATGTACATGTGTACATTTGTATGGACATGGTTATGCCAGGCTATATAATTAGTTGCTAAAGAAGATTGGGCATAGAGTTTTGGTAGAACTATCAACTTCTTCTAACATATAAAATCATAATATCTTTTGAAGAAATATTTTTACCTGCTTACCAGGAAAAGAAGGGATAGCAATGAGTAAAGGTGGATTGTTCTTGGCAGCAGCACTGAAGTTTAATGCCAAAATTAGACCACATGTATGCCAGTGAGCTAATCTGATCATTTCTCCCTTGATAGTACATAGATAAGTCTTTCGTATATGATCAATATAAAACATAAGCTTGGCAAACAGTTGAAGCTCTATTATCTCTCATCACTGAAATGTTATTATCTATCATCTCTAAGTGACAGCCATGGCTCAGTTTAGCAAATAAAGCACTTTAGTTCCAAGATTTTGACTTGCGATTAATCCAATTATCTCCTCTTCTATAAGGGAGAGGAGATTATATTGGATGGTTTTGTTTCCTGCAGCAAAGTAATTTTCTGCATGACCAGCAATAATGTAATGTGGGGGATTTTAATAACTGGCAATTATTTTTAAAATTAAACTTTAAACAGAATGCAGACTGTAATAATATGGCAGGGATGTGCACAAAATTATGACTCATTTTAAAAACTGTTAACCCTACAATGTGATTTGGATGAATCAGGGCAGTCAAGAAAGAATAACTGTCACAGGATGAGATTTCTGAGAAAAATAATATAAAAAACCAACATATAAATTAAAGGTGATTAAATGTTTCTAACTGTGAAACCAGAGGCTAATACTGTTTTTGATGAAGAAGGGGATAATGTATCTCCAACAGTCTTACAATGTCTCTGACATGAAAAAATTTTTCCTGAATAACAGTATGGTAAATAGGATTTTCACTTGTAATGTCTAAAGGATGAAAAAAAGATTTTTTATATATGGGGCTGATTGAGGGAAATGGGAATGTTTTTAATTTCATAAATTTTTAAAGATCTACATTGAGAAATGAAGATTCTACAGATGGCTATTTATAATAGCTTTCATAGCCCTGTGCCAAAAGAAAATATAATATTGCCACAACTTAAAATATTTGAATATCCTTCAAATCAAATTCTCCCTAAACTTCTGGACAACCTCAGAGGAGATGGTTCAAGAAGAAATGTCTAATCATGTGACCAATAGGAGGAAATAGATGCTTAGTTTTGGAAAGAGATCATAAATGTAAATAAGAAAAATGCCTCCCTCATTCCTCCTCACTAGATGTGTTTTTATTGGAAATTTTCCTTCCTATATTGTGGCAACCAGAATTGAACACAGTAATTCATATGTGCTGCAATTGTAGCAGATTCACTAATTAAATGTGCCATGTTTCTTTTCATGTAGTCAAAGAAACAACTAAAAGTTTCAGATGACAAAATCCCTCTATAGACCCATATTGAGCTTTAAGTTTACTTGGACTGACCCTAACCCTAGAGCAGGGGCAGTGGCAGCTACTGTTACAGTGGCCGTGTGCATGTGGAACTCTTCAGCCTACAGATGGGGGAGAAATCAAGCTGTTGATCTGGGTCAAAGTCCTGGTTGATGACCCTGGGGAAAGGAGGAGCACTGGCATAAAAGAGCTGGTGGCAGCTATGGAGAGGAAATACTACTCACAGATCCAGGGCAGAAAAGAGTGCTTATGATTGCTCACAGATCAGAGTGATGACCAGGAGAGGACTAAACACCTGTCCTTTGATCATACCAATTTGAAGGAGCTGAATATTAATAGGTCTCTGGAGATTTCTCTGAAAGCAGCTGCACAAAGTCCCTGAAACTTGAGGCAGCACACCCTCCACTTAACAACATGCTCAGAGGTAAAGTAAATGTCCAGAAGAAAAATCAAAAGGAAGATAATAAGACTATAGAGGTTACTTTTTGGTGAAAAGTTACTTTCTTTTGCAGGGATGATTAAAGCATATAACTGGAGGAAGACAGCTAGGTCAATGCTTCTAAATCCAAAGCCTCTAATAAAAATATGCAATGATTTCAAGCCATGGAAGAGCTCAAAAAGGATTTTGAAAATAACTAAGAGAAGTGGGGTAAAAATTGGGAAGAGAAATGAGGGAAAAGCAAGAAAATCATGAAAACAAGTCAACAGTTTGCTAAAGGAGACCTAAAAAATTTTGAAGAAAATAGTGCCTTTAAAAATCAACTAACTCAAATGGCAAAGAGGTTCAAGAAGTCAATTAGAAGAAGAATGTCCTAAAAAGAAGAACTGGCCAAATGGAAAAGAAGATCCAAAAGTTCACTGAAGAAAACAATTCTTTCAAAATTACAGTGCAGCAGATGAAAGTTAATGACTTTATAAGAAATCAAGAAATTATAAAACAAACCAAAAGAATGAAAAAAATAGAAGACAATGTGAAATATCTCACTGGAAAAACAACTGACCTGGAAAATAGATGCAGGGTAGATAATTTAAAAATTATTCATCTACGTGAAAATCATAATAAAAAAAGAATCTAGACATTTTCTTTCAAGAAATTATCAAGGAAGAGGGTGGAGCCACGGTGGTGGAGTAGAAAGACAGACCTATAGAAGCTCCTCCACACACACATGACCTATAATATACCTGTATAAAATGACTCTAAAAATTTCTATAGCAGCAGAGGCCACAAAATGATAGAGTGAAAGAGATTTCCAGCCCAAGGCAGCCTGGAAGGCTGACAGGAAAGGTCTATCTTACCAGGTTCAGTGCAGAAGACAGTCCAGTCTGGTCCTGGTCACACAGCAGGGACAGGTGTAGCAGGATCAATAATATGGATTAATGGGAAGCAGCTGTGTTTCCAAGATTTCTCAATCCAAAATGCCAAAGAAACCTTCAAAGTTCATTGGAGAAAGCTCTTTCACCTGGGTTAGAAGGGAGCCAGCTCTGGCCCTAACTCCTGTGCAAGGGCAGTAAGTAGTCACTGCAGCAGTATCCTCTTTTAGAACTCTCAGCATAAAGACCATAGAGGAATAGAGCAGCCAATCCAGGTCTCAGTACTGAGTATTTGGGTATTTAGAGGGATTACCCATATATACATACATTCATGCATACATACATACATACATACATACATATATGTATGTATATACATATGCACATGTATATATGTGTATATTCATGTCTCTGTGTGTGTGTGTGTGTGTGTATATGTATACATATCAGGACAACACAGTCTTTGGGAGATTCTACACTAAGAGATCAGAGGGCTTGGAATATGATATTCCAAAGGTCAAAGGATCTAGGACAAAAACCAAGAATCACCTACCTAGCAAAGTTGAGTACAATAATTCAGGGTGGGGGGAAAGGAATTTTAATGAAATATAGGACTTCCAAGCATTCTTCTTGAAAAGCCCAGACCTGAATCATAAGTGTGACTTTCAAATACAAGAGTCAAGAGAAGTATGTAAAGGTAAATAGAAAAGAGAAAAAGTAAGAAACTCATTGAAGTTGAACTCCTTATGTTCCTACATGGATATTTGTAACTCATGAGACCTTTCTCAATATTAAGATAGGTAGAAGGGAGAGATAGATGAATAGAGAGAGAGAGAGAGAGAGAGATACACATATATGCACATATATATGTATGCATGTGTGCATGTGTATATTCTATATGTGTTGGTATGTGTATATACATACATATATATGAATGTGTGTACATATCCATATACCTACACATGCAAAGCATATATGTACATATGCACACACATACACAAATACATACATTTATATATGTATGTGTGCATATGGGTATATATATGTATATCTATATCTATCTATATCCATATGCCCCTAATGGCAAAGGCAAAGGGGATAGGAGAGGGAGGATGATGGAAGGGATAGAAGATTGGGGGAAGGGTAATCAGAAGCAAAAGGAGGTCAGGTCAAGGGAGAGACTGGAATACATGAAGGGCAGGATAGGATAGAGGGAAGTGTGGTTAGCCTTTCACAACATGGCTGTTGTGGAAGTGCTCTCAGCAGCTACATATGTATTACCTATATTGAATCACTTCCTTTGTCAGTGAGTGTGACCTGGGAAGGAGAGAGGGAGAAAAACTCAAAACTTTAAAAATGAATGTTAAAAATTGTTTGCATGCAACTGGGAAATAACTTGTACAGGCAATTGGGCATAGATATCTATCTTACCCTACATGGAAATAGAGGGGAGGCAGAGGGGTGAAGGGAGGTGACAGAAGGGAGGGTAGATAGAGGAAAGGGGTGATTGGGGTACACACTATGCGGGAATGGATGGAGGGGAGAGATGAGGAGAAAATTTGGAATTCAAAATCTTGTGGAGGCAAATGCTGATAACTGAAAATAAATAAATTATATATATTTTTAAAAAGAAAGTATAGGTAAAAATGGATTTGTAATGGGGATAAGCTAAAAGCTGTACCAAGAAGATGAGGTGTGAAACCAGGATGCCTACTCTCACCAATATTATTCAAAATTATATAAGAAACACTAGGAAAAGCAATAAGAGCAGAAAAATAAATAGGAGGAATAAGAATAGGAAATGAGGTAATATATGTATGTTTGTGTTATGTGTATACATATATACACATACATATGTGTGTATATACATAAACACACATACATATGTATATATGCATATATATGTGTGCATGTGTTTGCCCTTGGTTGCCAAAGAAGATTGTGCCATCAGAGAAATAACGGCATGACTTGCACCTGCCTTTGACTGAGGGAGGGCTGTGCAAGGTCACCAGCCTCACTTCTCCTCCAGAGTCATCTGAATCCAGTGAACTCATCAGGATGACTGGAGATAGGATGAGGCAATTGGGGTTAAGTGACTTGTCTAAGGTCACACAGCTAGTGAGTGTCAAGTGACTGAGGTGAGATTTGAACTCAGGTCCTCCTGACTCCTGTACACACACACACACACACACACACACACACACACACACACACACACACATACACATACACATACATTTCCATATTGAGAAATGCAGCCCTTTTTGTTCCCCATATGTGATACTCCATATCATCTAGGCAGGTTAGAATACTGGACCTGGAGTCTGGAAGACCTGAGCTCAAAATTGACCTCAGACATTTGCTAGTTTCATGATCTTGGCCAGGTAACTGACCCCTGTTTCCCTCAGTTTTCTCAACAATAACATTGGGATACTAGCACCCATCTCTCAGTGTTAATGAGAGAATTAAACGAGACAATGTTGGCAAAATGTGTAGGGGAGTCCCTGGTACATGAAGTGCACTGTATAAATTCTAGCTGTTATTTTATCATCTCCCTTTGCACTAGCTACCCTTTCTCCAATACCTGGAATAGAGTCCTTCCTTCTGACCCTTCTCCCCCAAGACACTGTCTTCCTTTAAGATGTAAGCCTCTTTTGCAGAAGCTTTTTTTTATTTTATTCCCCCAATGGTTAGAATATTCTCTCAAACTGACTTATATTCAAATCCCTCATATATTTGTATGTATTTTGCAGTATTTATACATACATACATACATATATATGCATGTATGTGTATGTGTGTGTATTTGTGTGTATCTGTGTCTGCGTATGTCTGTGTATATGTATATATACATACATATAATTAATATCTATATTGTGAGAGTATACACACTTGTTTCAATAGAATATAAACTTTTTTAAAAATTAATTTATTTTAAACTTAAATGCTAAAATTTAAATACATAATAAGAAAAGCAAAAGAAACTAAAACTTGAATACACAATAAGAAAAGCAAAAGAAATATATTATAAATTTAAAAACAAAATAAGAAAAGTATTGCCATGTACACAGGTAAATGTAAGAGAGGATTCAAAATAAGCAGCAATAAATTTCCATTTCAAAAAGCCTATATAATAAATATTACACTTTTTGTTGAGAACTGTACATCTTTTCTTTTCTTCCTTTTAAGTTTTCTTTTGTTCTATCTGCACTTTTTCTTTATTCTTTCCCCTCTCCCATTCCTCCCTGAAGGCTACAATGAAGTGTGGATAAATACAAATGTATGTATGTATGCATATACACATAAATTTACATACAACATACACATATTGAGATATACACACTAATATACATATGTGAACATATACATACATACACTTACATATATACATATGTATGTAGATATATATCTATATATACTGAGACATCTATAATTTTTCTCATATCTAGATATATACATTCATGGGCACCTATGTAAAACCATACAATACTTATTTGTCCTCTGTTTCTCTGGGGGTAATCTCTTCCTTCATATGGCTGAGTCTTACCATATTTTCCCATCTACCAACTTGTCATTTTCTACACCACAGCAAGATTCTAGCCTTATACTGCCTAGTTATTTTAAATAGTCTAAAACAACATTGATGAATATGGCTGACACAAAATGTGGTTTCACTACTTTTTCTCTTTTCACCAAATCTATTTTAGCCTTAACTCTGGCCAAGATCATACTTACCACCCCTACTCCTTTTTTGCTAAAAAAAAAGTCTACCCCTGATCTTTATTTATGTTTGTGTATATCTCTTATTTCCTATCTCTCCTGCCTTGTTTACTTTACTTCTACCTGCTATCTTGCCCTCCTATGACTTGACCTACCCTCCCCAGGATTCCTCCCTTATCCATCCATTCCCATTAATCTAAACATCTTTCTATACTCCCCCTTTATTCTATCCCCTCCCCATCTCCCCTCTAAAAGTCCCTCCCTTATCCTCTCCCTTCAATCCCCTGAGCATTTTATGTCTTTCTGAATTTAGAAGACTTTTGCATCCTTCTAAATATGTAGGTATAGTTCCCTCTTGAATCCATTCCTAATGAAAGTAGGTTTCCTTTACTACCAGCCCTCCTCTTCCTTCTAATTCCTCTGTGTCAGTTCTTCCTCTCTTCCTCATATTTTGTTTAAAAAATATATTTCTAGGATGAATTTTTTTTTGCCCTTTAACTTAATATTTATAGCATTTTATTTTTTTATCCTTTCTCTGTGATATGTTTTAAGTAACATTTCTGAAAATTCTCCTGAATACTTGGAGAGTCCTTAGGAGGACAATTCCCAAACCTCTTAACATCATTAAAATAGTCTGAGACATTAAGAAAATGTCTTTAAAATTACATGATACTTCTTTCCATCCCTTGAAACTGAAATTCCACTTTTCCAACATTTTCTCAGTTAAAAGCACTTTGACAAAATCATACTGAGATAGTCTTGGTCATACTAATCCTATCTCTTATGTATAGATATGAAAGGAGATTTTCAAAGTACTCACGAACTAAATAATATGATATGAGAGGATTTGAATATAAAAGCAACTTCTTGATAAATAGAGCTTCAGAGGCCCATTCGTAATGAGCTCTTACTGGAATTGCTTTTCATCTTTCCTGTGAAAAGTGATCACAAAGAAACATCCCTACCTTGTGGGGACAGCAGGGAAAGAAAATTATATAATATATTGAAAAAATGAAAAAGTAATAAGTTTTATTCAATTGAACATTGTTATAATATTTATTAGCGATACAAACAGTTACATAAACTTGCAGGTCAATGAGGTCCAAAGAACTTAAATGTCAGTGCTCAAATCTGTTATTTTGCCTTATGTTTATGAGGTAGAGTGGGCTTTTTCCTGTCCTAGGCAATATTCAAATTGTAGGAAATAATGGCCATTAATTATGTGCTGAAAACCTACTGTGTGCTCTGCACTTAATTGTAACAAAATAAGGTGTCAAGTGGAAGGAAAAAAACAGAAGAAATCAAAGTCTTTTGTCCCTGTCTTTCAAGACTTTGGATGGTAGCCCAAGAATGTCTCAGAAATTATGAATTTAGGATTCTAGAAGTGTAGAATCTTTGAAAGAAGTGAGAATTCTAGAATTGGGATTCATTTACAGGAGAATTTAAATGACTTCTCTTTTGGAAATATTAAACATACAGAAATATTCAGCAGGTTGTAAGATGGTAATGAAGTTCAGAAGAATAATTAATAGGAAATGTAAATATTTGGGAGTCATTTACACAAAAATAATAGTTGCACAGATGGAAATTGCTAAGATCACCAAGTGAGACTGTAGTGAAAGATAGAAGAGAAGTGACTCCAACAGAGAATTTTGGGGGATAATCAAGATTAAAGGACAGTAGGAGGGAGATGAGCAAGCAAAAGAAAAATGGAAACAGTCTGACTGAGAAGGGGAAAACAAGAAAGAACAAATAACAAATAAGCCAATTGAGGACAGTACCCAGGAGGTAGTTTATGTAGTGGTATAAGGACAATGACATTGATTTGCTGCTTTAAACGTTGGAGAGCTAAGGACATAGGCAGCAGGTAGAGGAGTCAGGGAATTCAGTTATGTACCAAGAATTTATAGGCACTGAGAAATAAAGACTAGAAGGAACCAGTCCCTGACCTCAAAGAGTTTATATTCTACAGTAGTGAAGGGGTAAGAAGCAGAGAGACATATGTCCACAGACAAGAAAATACATGCAAAATAAGAAATTAGTGATATGAGGGAAGATAGGTTTAAAAGAACCAGAAAAGGCTTCTTGGAGAATGTAAAACTTGAGTTTAATTTAAAAGCCAGCTAGATGGAAAGGGAATACCATATGTAAGGCGAAAAATAGACAAAATTGACTAGAATACAGTGATTATGCAAAGAAATAATGTGCAAGAAATCTGGGAAGGTTGAGTGGAGCTAGCTGGGGTACAACTTTAATCATGCAACAGAAGAATTGGTGTTTTATCCTAGAGTACATTAAAAGAAATTCATTGAAGTTTCTCAAACAAGAGAGTGACATATTTAGACCTGATTTTAAGGAATATCAATTTTGCAGCTGTATGAATGATTATTTGGGGATGGAAAATGTTGGATTTAATGAGGCCAATTAGGATACTAATGCAATAGTCTAACAAGCATTGAGTCTCTAGAACAGTGTGGTTATTCTGTGAGTGGAGCAACGGGGATGAATGAATGACATAATAAGGGAGTAGAACTGAAACCAACTGATAGGCTATGGGGGGAATAAGAAGACAGATAAAGAGTTACCTTGATGTTATGAAACTGGCTAATACATAAGGGTATCCAGATAAAGATGTCAGTTGGGCAGTTGAATATTCATAACTGAAACTCAGGATAGTTAGCATATTATGTACAATTGGGATTTAATCTACCTCCTTACCTCTCCTTGGAAAGTTACTTAAAGAAATTACAGAAGCTTCCTTTAATTCATTTACAAATTGAAGGATCGTATTATATGAATTCTAAGGCTTCTTTCATTTCTAACACTGTTTTATCTTCCACTCACTTTTGTTATATGCCCTATTATTTGAGGTTCTGTCATTTGTATAGCTGTAGTTATTTCTTCCAAAGGGGTAAATCTGTGAAATATTTAACCCTAGAGAATAGAGAATATCACTGTATACTGAAACCTCTCCAGGCCTCCTTCCAAACCACTCCATTTTTATCTCTAGTTCATGGTATTGTTCACCCAGAAAGAAAACTCAGTTCTGAAAGATCATTGTTTTTAAATCCTGCAATTGGATTGCTTTGCTAACTAAACTTCCTACACATTGAATTGATCAATGTTGCCATTACCCAAGTGACAGGAGAATCACTAGAATGTTGTTTCCAATTTAATATTACACTTTGTAAATTATTGCAGTGCAGGAGAGGTTACATGAAGCTCAGCTCCAGGATAGCCATTTACCCTCTTTTTGCCTATACTGGATGCATGATTTTGTTTTGTACACTAAATAAAGAAGATGAAAGATGTTTTCAGTAACTGCTATAAAAGGGAAATAGAGTGGCATATATAATATTAAAAATTCAGCTGTTTTTTGGGGACTGGAGTCGTTTAAAAAGAAATGTTATATTAATCTTACTATCATATAATAATCTTAATCCTCTTCATATATGTTTTAAAGGTCCTAAAGAGGGCACCCCAATAGGGAAATTTCTCTTTCCCTACATAGAGACTAGGAAATGGTGCAGGAGTACACTGGAGGTATGGCTTACAAAAGAGTAGTTAGCTTTGTATTCACCAATAACAGGCAAGTCACTGACCTAGATCTCCCTCCATTTGGTATGATATGGAAGGACATCAAAATAAATGTCTTGCTGTCATCTCCCATAGGTAACAAATTTTAAAATAAACTCATTCCCCTAATTCCCAAGGAGACAAGCTTATTGAGCCTTTTTCCAGTTTTGGAATGCTCTCCTGACGTATCAGTCTTTTATAACCTTTAACTTCCTTCAGGGCTTGTTGCAATCATCCCCTTCTATAAGAAATCTTTCTTGGGTCTCTGAGTTGTTAGCATCAATTCCCCTGCCCACATTCCCCTTCTCCAATCACTATGCATATGTATATATGTGCATATATATATATAATATATATATACATATGTATACACACATACATATATGCATGTATATGTATCCTGTATATACTTATATGTATGGAAGCATGTTCTAATGCCATCCTTTTCTCTGAAAGTATTAGGAAATAATATTTCTCTGAATGAAAAAGAAATCTTCCAAGATCCTTGAAAACAGAACCTGGAAAGCTGGATCATAATCCATAAATTGAGGACTAAAAGGCATAAAAGATGATATCCAAACTAAACTTTTGTCTTATTTATATCATTGTCCTTCCATTTCTGAAGCAGGTAACTCTAGGACACAACCTTTGGAAATGGTATCTATTCAGCTGAAAGGGAAGTAACCTAACTGCTCCTTTCATAAAATGTAATTGATATTATTTTTTCATTGATCCCTCAAGGGGAAAGACTGCTCCTGAGAGGAATGGGATGGTGACTTTATTACTCAATTATTTTCTTTTAACCAGGAAACCTGAGGGTTTTGACCTCCAAATTTAATTTTGTTTTTGTTTTTGTTTTTTTTTTTACTCAAGGGCCATCCCTTGAGTAACTACCTAAATGAATATATTACACTGAAAGTGAGAACATGATAAGATCCTAGCCTAAAATGATCAGGGTCACACATTGCATCCTGGGTCAATTCCAGTCATGCTGATGAATATCAGGCCACTGGACCCAGATGCCTCTGGAGGAGAAAGTGAGGCTAGTGACCTTGCACAGCCTGCCTTCCCTCAAATCAAAGACAACTGCGAGTCATGTAATCATTTTGAAGTGATGGTCCTCTTCGAGAATAAAGGATGACAGTTCTAAAATATTAACACAAATTGGTTATTTTTTAGTTGTCATGGTTTTCTTCTTCAGGATTCCCATAAATTTTATCTGAAATCATCTAATTATCTTGAGACAAAAAGATATAACAAAAGGTGCTGGAGAATCATGCTACTTGTTCTCTCTGTCTCTCTGTCTCTGTCTCTCTGTCTCTCTGTCTCTCTCTCTCTCTCTCTCTCTCTCTCTCTCTCTCCCCTCTTTCCTTCCCTCCCTCTCTTCTTCTTCTTCTGAAACTCCCCACCCCCAGCCAGAAATGGCTTGGTTATAGATTAATGTTAAATTAAATAAAATTAGTTTTGACATATTCAAGCCTAAATGAAGAGTACAAGTAAAAATTTTCTTTAACAGAAGCAAATAAGTTCATCCACCTGTGGGCAGGAATTTTCCTTTTACTTTTATTCAGATCACAATGACATACCATAGCACAATCTCTGGAAAAGTGTGGGAACATAGATGCTGACAAAGTCAAATGCATATACAGGCATGTGTTATTTTTTTTGTTTTTGTTTTTTTTGGTTAAACATGACCCTTCCTTAGTGGAGAAACTTAGTTGTGAATAAAGTTGTGAATAAAGAAGCATACTAAATACCATTCCCACACTGATTAATCATTGTTTTGTTTGTCCTTCATTCTCAAAGAGGATCATGACATCAAGATGATGACATGACTTGCAGTTGACTTCGATTTCAGTAAGAAAGGGTTGTGCAAGGTCACCAACCTCATTTTCTACTCCTGAGCCATCTGGGTGCAGTGGCCTCATATCCTTCAGGATGACTGGAGATGGGCCACGATGCAGTGTGAGACCCTGATCCTTTCAGGATAAGGTCTTAAAATATTCTCACTTTGAGTGAAATACACCCATTCAATGAATAGGTTTCTTTAAGTAATTACTCAAGGAATGGCCCCTTTAATAAAATAAAATAAAATAAAATAGAGAGAGGAAGACCTTCAAGATTCCTGAGTAAAAGCGCCAAGTGCTTCCATTTGAACTATATGAGGAAGATTTTGAGGATCACCTGGCAGGATAAGGTACCAGACACTGAGGTCCTTGCTTCAAACTATGCTTCAGAAAACGCAACTCCACGAAAAGTGTCTTGTAATTGTGTTCATATAATCCCTGGATTTGTTTTGGCAGGTAAACT
>CM053769.1:632234243-632275457 GCA_028658325.1 Potorous gilbertii
TGTGGGTTTTAGTGTATTATGTTTTGATTTGTTATATGATTTCTTCCACTTATGTCAGTGTGACTACATAACATCATTATAATGAAAATATGCTCAATAGGAAAGTATATGTCGAACCTATACAGAATTGTATGCTGTCATGGGGAGGGAGGGGGGTAGGGGGAAAGTGTGGGGGGATAAAATCTTAATTTTAAGGAAGTGATTGTAGAACATTTATAAATAAATAAAATAAAAATTAAAAAAAGAAAAGAAAAGAAAACGCAACTCCGATGGGCTGACCATGTTATTCAAATGCAAAATATACGCTTGCCAAAAAAGACTATTTTATGGAGAGCTCACATGGGGCAGGTGATCCCATGGTGACCAGAAGAAGCAATACAAAGACACTCTTAAGGTGTCTATCAAGAACTTTGAATTTGATTGTGTGACATGGGAGACACTGGCAAAGGCAGCTTTTGCCCATGGAGTGTACCTTCCCCTGGATAGAACACCAGAGGACAGGTATAGAAAGGGGGAGAGAGGAGAGGAGAGGAGAGTCATAGCATCATAGAGTAAGGGTGTGTGTGTGTGTGTGTGTGTGTGTGTGTGTGTGTGTACACTCTTTTTGCAAAGAAAGTGCCTTGCTGGGAAACGAATACACAAACATATATAATAATGTATAGCTTAGTAAGTCTTGTATTGATATCAAAATTTTACCCAGAATTCCACATTTTTTACCTTAATGGTATATTATTTTTTGACCAATTGAATGTAAAGATAGGTTTCAACATTCATTTTAGTAAAACTTCTACTTCCAAATTCTTCTCCCTATCTCCTCCCATCACCCTTCCTCAAGACAGCAAGTTCTCTGATATAGGTTATACATGTAAATCATGTTAAACATATTTCTACAATAGTTATATTGTGAAAGCAGAATCAGAACAAAAGGGAAAAGCCATGAGAAAGAAAAAACACACACACAAAAAAGTGAAAATAACATGCTTTGATCTGCATTAAGATTCTATAATTCTTTGTCCTTTGGAATTTTTCTCAATACTGGTATTGCTGAGATTAACTGAATCTATCATGGTTAATCATCACGCAATGTTACTGTACTTATGCATGATAATTTCCTGGTTCTGCTCACTTCACTCAGCCTGAGTTCATGTAAGTTTTTGCAGTTTTTTTTTTTCTGAAATCTGCCTATCCATCATTTCTCATACCACAATAGTATTCCATTACATTCATATACTACAAGTTGTTCAGCCATTTCCCAGTTGATGGGCATCCTCTCATTTTCCAATTCTTTGCCACCACAAAAAGGACCTGCACTAAATATTTTTGTACATGTACATCCTTTTCTCTTTATTTAGTGATCTCTTTGGGATATATATCTAGTAGTGATATTGCTGGAGAAAGGGTAAGTACAGATTTATAGGCCTTTGGGCATAGTTTCAAATTGGTCTCTAGAATGATTGAATTGGTTCATAACCCCACCAACAATGCATTAGTGTCCCAATTTTCCCACATCTCCAACATTTATCATTTTCCTTTCTGTCATATTAGCCAATCTGAGAGATGTGAGGTGGTACCTCAGAGGTGTTTTAATTTACATTTGTTTAATTAGTAGTAATTCACAGCATTTTCGTATGACTATAGGTGTATTTCTTCATTTGACAACTGCCTATTCGTAACCTTTAAGCCTTTATCAATTGGGTAATGACGTAGTCCTATAAATTTGAACCAGTTCTATACATACTTGATAAATGAGAACTTAATGGGAAATACTGGCAATAAAAGTTGTTTCTCATCTTTCTATTTTCCTCCTAATTTTGGTTGCATTGCTTGTTTGGGTTTTTTTGTGTGTAAAATTTTTTTTATTTTCATATATTCAAAATTATCCATTCTGTGTTCCATGATGGTCTCTACCTCTTATTTGGGCATAAATTCTTTCATTTTCCATACATCTGACAGGTAAACTATTCCTTGCTCTCCTAATTTCCTTACAGTATCAGCCTTTGTGTCTAAATCATATACCAATTTCTACTTTATCTTGGTATAGGGTGTGAGATGTTGTTCTAAGCCTGGTTTCTGCCACAGTATTTTCTAGTTTTCCCAGAAATTTTTGTCAAATAGTAAGTTCTTGTCCCAGAAGCTGGAGTCTTTGGGTTAATGAAAACTAGCTTAGTATAGTAATTTACTACTGCATCTTCAGTAGCTAACCTAATTCTTTGTTCCATATTTTTTTATCAATTTTTATGATTGCCACTTCATAATATAGTTTTCAATCTGATATGGGTAGGTGACGTGTCTGCATTTTTTTCATTAATTTGTTCAATGTTCTTGACCTTTTATTATTGCAGTGAAATTTTGTTATATTTTCTAGGTCAATAAAATATTTTTTGTAATTTGATTGATATGGGACTGGATAAATAAATTATTTTAGGCAAGCTTGTCATTTTTGTTATATTGGCTCTACCTAGCCATCATCAATTGATATTTTTTTCCAGTTCTTTAGACCTGACTTTTGTGTTCATATAGTTCACATATTCATATAAGTCCTCGGTTTCTTGTGGCAAGTAAACCCTCAAATACTTTATATTGTCTACAGGTATCTTAAATAGAATTCCTCTTTCTAACTCTTGCTGCTAGACTTTCTTCGTCATATATAGAAATGCTGATGTTTTACATGGATTTATTTAATATACTACAACTTTGCTAATGTTATTTCGTCATCTTTTTTGTTGGCTCTCTAGTATTTTCTAAGTATACCATCACACCATCTACAAATATTGATAGTTTTCTTTCTTCACTTGCATATTCTAATTCCTTCAATTTCTTTTTCTTCTCTAATTGCTAATGCTAACATTTCTAGTATGATATTAAAATTAGTGGTGGAAAGGGGGTCTGTATTTCATCCCCAGATCTTAACAGAAATACTTCTAATTTATCTCTATTTACGTAACCCTGGCTGATGGTTTTAGAGAGACACTGAATGTCATTTTAAGGAAAATTCTATTGATTCCTACACTCTTTACTCTTTTTAATACAAATGGGAGCTATATTTTTCAAAGTTTTTTTGACATGTATGGAGAAAATCATATGATTTCTGTTTTGTTATTCACGAAATAAATGATGCTGATAATTTTAATAATATTGAATCAATCCTGTATTCCTGGTATAAATCCCACCTAATCGTAATGTATTATCCTCTAGATAAATTGCTAGGATCTCCTTGCTAATATTTTATTTAAAATTTTTGCATTTATGCTCGTTAAGTAGATTGTTCTATAATTTTCCTTCTCTGTTTACGATCTTCCTGATTTAGGCATCAGAACCATATTTGCATCAAAATAATAATTTGTTAAAACTCCTCTGCCAATTTTCCCAAATGCAGTGTTGGAATTAATTGTTCTTTAAATGTTTGATAGAATTCTGTGGTAAATCCATCTGGTCGTGGAGATTTATTCTTTGCGAGTTCATTGATGACTTCTTCAATTTCTTTTTCTGTAATTGAGTTATGTATTTTATTTCCTCTTCTGTTAATCTGGGCAATTTATATTTTTGCAAATATCCATCCATTTCAACAAGATTGTCAAATTTCTTGACAATATAGTAGGGCAAAGGAGCTCCTAGTTATTGCTTTAATTTCCTTTTCATTTGGAGTGAATTCACTCTTCATTTTTGATTCTGGTAATTTGGTTTTCTTCTTTCTTTTTTTTTTTAAATCAAATTGACCAAAGGTTTATTTATCTTACTGCTTTTTTTAAAAAATAAAACTAGCTCTTAGGTTTTATTATTACATCAATAGTTTTCTTGATTTCAATTTTATTACTCTCTCCTTTGGTTTTCAGAATTTCTAATTTGACATTTAATTGGGGATTTGTAATTTGTTCTCTTTTTGGTTTTTTCTTTTAACTTCCATGTCATATTTATTGATCTCCTTATTCTTTATTTTATTCATGTAAGCATTGAGAGATATAAAACTTCCCCTAAGAGGGTGTTTGCTGTATCCCATAAGTTTTGGTATGGTTGCTCATTAGTGTCATTTTCCTGGATAAAGTTAAATATTAGTTCTATGATTTGATGATTGACTCACTCATTCTTTAGGATTGGAATATTAGTGTCTAATTCATTTTAGTTGATATTTCTTTTTATAATTTTTTGTTACGTTGAGTTTTCAACATTCATTTCCACAAGACTTTAAGTTCAAAATTTTCTTCCCATCTCTCCCATCCCCCAACCCCAAAATGCCATGCATTCTATTATACCTTCCCCCAATATGCCCTCTCTTCTATCACATCCCTCCGTTCACTTAATCACCATCTTATCTCTTTTCTTATAGGGAAAGATACGTTTCTATACCCCATTCTCTATTTCTTATTACCTAATTGTGTGCAAAAACAAATCTCAACATTTGTTCCTAAAACTTTTGAGTTCCAACTTCTCTCCCCACCCATCCCCAGTGAAAAGGTAAGCAATTCAATGTAGGTTATACATGTGTAGTTATGCAAAAGACTTCCCTAATAGTTATGTTGTGAAAGACTAGCTATATTTCCTTCCATCTTATCCTGCCCCCATTTATTCTATTCTCTCTTTCGACCTTCTCCCTCCCCAAAAGTGTTTACTTCTAATTACTCCCTCGTCCCATTTGACCACCATTCTCTTATCCCCACACACCCCACTTATGCCATTCTCCCCTACTTCCTGTAGTATGACATAAATTTTCATATCAAATTGAGTATGCATGGTATTTCCTCCTTGAGACAAATAAGATAAGATTAAGCTTTGCTTTTTTCTCACCTCTCCTTCTTCCCTTCCATTGAAAAAGCTTTTTCTTGACTCTTTTATGAAAGAGAATTTGTCCCATTCCATTTCTCTCTCCCCCCAATATATTGCTCTCTCACGCATTAATTTTATTTCTTTAAATATCATCCATTCCCATTCAACTCATCCTGTGCTCTCTGTCTATATGCATATAATCCCTCCAACTACCCAAATACTGAGAATGGTCTCAAGTGGCAAATATTATCATTTCATGTAAACAGTTCCACTTTAGTAAATCCCTTCTGATTTCTCTTTTCTGTTTACCTTTTCATGCTTCTCTCAAGAGAAGCATGTGTTCTTGTGTTTGAAAGTCAAATTTTCTACTCAGCCTTGGTCTTTTCATCAAGAATGCTTGGAAATCCTCTATTTCATTGAATGACCATTTTTCCCCTGAAATATTATGCTCTGTTTTGCTGCATGAGTGATTTTTGGTTTTAATCCAGGCTCCTTTGACTTCTGGAATATCATATTCCAGGCCCTTCCATCTCACAATGTAGAAACTGCTAGAGCTTGTGTTATCCTGATTGCATTTCCATAATACTCAAATTGTTACTTTCTGGCTGCTTGCAATATTTTCTTCTTAACCTTGGAACTCTGGAATTTGACCACAATATTTCTAGGAGTTTTTCTTTTTGGATCTCTTTCAGGAGGTGATCAGTGGATTCTTTTGACATATATATTATACTCTCTGGTTGTAGAATATCAGTGCAGTTTTCCTTGATAATTTCATGAAAGTTTATATCTAGGCTTATTTTGATCATGAATTCCAAGTAGTCCCATAATTTTTAAATTGTCTCTCCTGGATCTATTTTCCTGGTCAGTTATGTTTCAACTGAGATATTACACATTGTCTTCAATTTTTTTTCATTCTTTTGGTTCTGTTTTCAATTAATTTCTTTCTCATAAAGTTATTAGCTTCAATTTGCTCCATTACATTACACTTTTTTTATTTTTTTAATTTATTTTCAGTGTTTCACAATCACTACCATAAAACCTAGAATTTTTCTTTCCCTCCCTCCACCTCCCTCCAACCACTTCTTCCCTCCCTCCCCAAGACAGCATGCAATTTTATATAGGATGTACACATACATTCCTATTAAATACATTTCACAATAGTCATGTTGTATAGAAAAATTAAAATGAATGATAGAAATTTTATAAAAATCCAAAACTCAATAAAAAAGAAAATGATCTGCTACAATCTGTGATTGAATTCCATGTTCTTTTTCTGAATGTGGAAGGCTTTTTGCTTAAAAGACCACTGGGAATTTTTTAAGTCCTTGAATTACAATGAAGTTCAAAGTCTACCAGAAAAAATCCTCACATTCTGGTTGCTGCTGTGTACAAAGTTCTCCTGGCTGTGCATCACTCAGTATCAGATAATATGTCTTTCCATTCCTCTCTGAAGCCGTCCTGTTCATAATTTCTTATAGCACAATAGTATTCTATTACAATCATATACCATAATTTATTCAGTCATTCCCCTATGGATGGGCACTCCCTTGATTTTCATTTTTTGCCAGCACAAACAGTGCTGCTATAAATAGTTTTGTATATATGGGACCCTTTCCAATTGTTCTGATCTCTTGGGGATACAGTCTTGGGGATACTGTTCTAGATGCAGGTACTGCTAGTTCAAAGCATATGCATATTTTTGTAGTCATTTGAGCATAGTTCCAAATTGTTCTCCAGAATGTTTGGATCAACTTACAACTCTACCAGCAAGGAATTAGCATTCCAACTTTCCCACACCTTCTTCAACATTTGTCTTCCTGTTCTGTCATGTTAGCCAATCTGATGGGTGCAATGTGGTATCTCAGAGTTGTTCTGATTTGCATCTCTCTAATCAATAGTGATTTAGAGTGTTTTTTAATATGACTATAGATATCTTTATTTTCTTCCTCTGAAAACTGCCTGTTCATACACTTTGACCATTTATAAATTGGGGAATGATGAATTCTTGTACATTTGAATCAGTTATCTATATATTTTAGAAATGAGGTCTTTATCACAGACATTAGTTGCAAAAATTACCAGTTTTCTGCTTCCCTCCTAAGCTTGGTTGCATTGGGTTTGGTTGTGCAAAAACTGTTCAGTTTAATGTAATGAAAATTATCTCTTTTGTCCTTCATAATACTTATGATTTCTTCTTTAGTCAAAAATTCTTCCCTTCTCCATAAATCTGATATACTATTCCTTCTCCACTAATTTGTTTATACTGTCACTCTTTATGCATAGATCGTGTACCATATGGTCTTTAAACTTGTGTACAGTGTCAGTGATTGATATATGCCTTATTTCTGCCACACTTTTATCCATTTTTCTCAGCAATTTTTGTTGAACAGTGAGTTCTTATCCCAGAATTTGGGGTCCTTGGGTTTATCAAACAGTAGATTGCTATATTAATTGTCTGTTGTGTCTTGGGTACCTAGCAAATTCCACTTGTCTACCCTTCTTTTTCTTAGACTGTACCAAGTGGTTTTGATCATTGCTGCTTTATAATACTATTTGAAATCTGGTAGAGCTAGGCCACCTTACCTACCATTTCTTTTCATCAGTTCCCTTGCTATTTTGGACATTTTGTTCTTCCAGAAGAATTCTGATATTTTTTTTCCAGCTCTAGGAAACAATTATCTAATAGTTTGATTGGTATGGCACTAAATAAGCAAATTAATTTAGGCAGAGTTGTTGGTATAGCACTAAAATAAATTAATTTAGGTAGAATTGTCATTTTTATTATATTGGCTTGGCCTGCCCAACAACTAATGTTTTTTCCACTTACTTAGATCTTACTTTATTTGTGTAAAAAGTGTTTTGTAATTGTTTTCATATAATCCCTGGATTTGTTTTGGCAGGTAACTCTCAAATATTTCATACTGTCTACCCTAGCTTTAAATGGGATTTCTCTTTCTATCTCTTACTGTTGGGTTTTGTTGGTAATATGTAAAAATGCAGAAGATTTATGTGGGTTTATTTTGTAACCTGCAATTTTGCCAAAGTTGTTTATTTCAAGTAGTTTTTTACTTGAATCTCTGGGATTCTCTAAGTATATTGTCACATTATCTTTATTAGTTTGCTGAGGTGGGGCTGTCTGGGACAGCTCAGGTCCTCTGCCACAGTAAGAGGAATCTTCCTTAGTGATTTTCCCAAATTCAGATCCTATGAGATTGTTTGCCCCTTCTGCTGATCTCATCCATCCAGGATTTTTCTGGGGAAATATTTATTGGTTCTTTCAAGGTCAATAAGGGGAAGGAGAGAGAGCATCTATAGTTTGTTCCACCATTTTGACTTCCAGAAGTTCAAGTAGGTGACTTACAGACATTTAATCTGTGGACTTAAAGTCTCAGGCACAGCTTCTGCAGAGATTCCTGGGGCTCCATCCACACCTCACCCTTGCCTAGCCCTGTTGGATTCCTGCCCTGGACTGCCCCCATTCTACTTTTTAAAGAACTGTTTTCTTCAGTGAGCTTTTGAACCTCCTTTTCCATTTGGCCAATTCTGCTTTTTAAAGCATTCTTCTCCTCATTGACTTTTTAAACCTCTTTTCCATTTGGGTTACTGTATTTTTAAAGGTGTTATCTTCTTCAGCATTTTTTTTGGATCTCCTCTAGCAATCTGTTGACTCACTTTTCATGATTTTCTTGCATCACTCTCATTTCTCTTCTCAATTTTTCTCAATCCACCTTTCTTAATCGATTTTTAAAATCCTTTTTGAGCTCTTCCATGGTGTGAGACCATTGCATATTTATTTTCAAGGTTTTTGAACTGGAAACTTTGACTTTTAAGTCTTCCTCTAATGGTCTGCTTTGTTCCTCCTCATCTGAAAAGATGGAAGAATATAACTGTTCACCAAGAAAGTAACCTTCTATGGTCTTATTATTTTTCCCTTTGGGGGGGGATTTTCCCAGTCGGTTACTTGTCTTTTGAGCCCTTTGTCAAGTGGAGGGTATACTCTAGGGGCCTGTAAATTCTGAGTTCCTCGAAGGTGGCACAATCAAGGGAGAGCAGTTTACTACTCATGTGGCCTGCCCTCTTATCTTGGAGTAACCACAAGCTTTTCTGCCCAGGATCTGTGAGTAGGACTCCCTCTCCACAACCACTTCCTCCAGTTCCACCATGCCAGCACTCTTCCTCCCCCAAGACTGCTACTCAGGACTGAGATTCAGTATGCTGCTCAATTCCCCCAGGGTCTTTAGGCTGAGGGCTCCATAAATGGATGCTGTGCTGCAATGACTTCCACCTCCTGTGGCCCAGAGCTAGGGCTGGATCGTGCTCCCTTCCTGCCCAGGTGAAAAAGCTTTCTCACTTACCTCGGAATCTGTCTTTAGCATCTGTTTGTTGAGAAATCTGGGAACAGCAGCTGCTGCCCATGGTTCCTTGCCCTGATGCTTGCTCAGTCCAGTCCTTGCCATGCCAAGTGGCCAAAGCTGGACTGTACTCCACTCTGAGCCCTGTGTGATAGTCCTTTCTTATTGGCCTTCCAGGCTGTCTTGGGCTAGAAATCTCTTTCATTGTGTTGTTATGTGGCTTCTACTGCTCCAGAATTAGTTTAGAGTAAGTTTTTGCAAGTATTTTATGGACTATGGGAGTAGAGATAGAACAGGTCTGTCCTTCTACTCCATCATCTTGTCTCAGCCCCCCTTTAGTAAATATTTCCATGGCCCTTTAATACAGATAAGATTTTTTGCATCATGATCTGGAAAGGACACATTTAATATTTCTGCCTTTCTGCACTTCATTGTGAGGTTTCATGCCCTAATACAACAGTATTTTGTCCTTTTGATTTTATTCTTTGTGCCACTAAATGGCTTGCAGGTTGGGGAATATATACATATTATATATTATATGTGTCATATACCATATGTTCTATGTATTATATACAAAATATATTTTAATGTATGTCCTCCAAAGAAGAAATGCATGACAGAAGATGGCTTGTTGGATGGAAATATATACGTGCACATATATATATATATATATATATATATATATATATTACATACACACACACACACACATATATAATGCGTTATATAACACATAATATAACATTATCTGTTATGTAGTATGTTTATAATAATCTACAATTTAATACATATTTATATATATTTTCACCTAGAAAGCCATTTCATCATAAAGAATAAAATGAAAAGAAAAAAATATCAGTTAAACTAACAAAAACTTTTGATGCAGTCTAAATGATTATTCTATAAACTGTAACCACACTCTTCAAGTATTTTGGAAGAATAGAGACATTTTCTCATCTCTTCCTCAATGACAAGTTTGACCATTACAATTATATAGTATCTAGATATATTGTTTTTCTTTACATTTACATGCCAGTAATTATTTACGTTTTCCAGATTCTTCTTATATTACTCTATATTCATTTAAATGAATGCCTCTGTAATTTCTGAACTCTACATGTTCATCATTTCTTATATTCAGAAATTTTACTTTATTTCAAATAACGCCGGTTTGATTAGTTGTCCCCCACTTGAAAGGTAGACACTTTTTTCTACACCTTTGCAGCCTCAATAAATGCTGTCATTAATATTTTGCTACACTTGGGACATTTCTGTCTTTGACTTGGAATATGTAGCTAACAGTGATCACTAGACCAAACGTCATGCTTCCTATATATATATATAGTCTTACAAAAATGAAAATACTTAATCAAAAATTACAAAATATCTTTCTAGTCGAGGCACTGTCCCAGCTGTTGGCAATAAAAAGAAAAAGATTCAAAATGTTAGGAACAACTGTCGAGTATTGTTCTTGCTACTAGGAAATAAGAAATACAGGTAATGGGGAATAGAAAATTATCTGGTCCTACAGGACAAAAGAGAATATGGGGACGAGAGAAGGGAGGGATGACAGAAGAGAAGGCAGATTGATGATAGGGGAAATTAGAATGCTCAGTGTACTGGGGTAGGGGGAGGGGACAAATGGGGAAAAAATTTTGGAATCCAAAATTTTGTGAAAATGAATGTAAAAAGTTAAATAAATAAATTTATATTATATTTTTAAAAATGAGGAAAAAATACAATAAAATAATAAAAAAATTCAAAATGTGCAGATCCTACACGAGTTTAAAATCTATTGTGTGAAAAAGTAAACTTCATTCAAATTGACAATGCAGAGTGTGGAATAGTAAACAGTAAAACTATATCGGGAAGATGATATGAATATAATTTAAAATTACTTAATGTAAGAGGATGTTAAAGGATTGGGAGGACTGGAATAAAATAAAAGTCAAGTTTTATAAAATGCATTTATTTTTATTAGGACCAGGTAAAAGCCTTCTTAAAATCATTTTGTCTGGAGATCTACTTCAAGGTATTTTCTCTGTATAGGTTAGTGACTTAGAGAAGTGCAACAGTGGTAAAACATCCCAATGTGCATGCAAAAACTTTGTAAGCAGCACGTAAGCACACATACATTCATCTCACTGTTAAGTACTCTCACAACAGGGTAGTTGAAAGGATCCTTTTGTGAAAATAAAACTTGATAGTGACATTATTTATAAATTGGAAATTAGGTAGATTTTTGGATAAATAAACTAACACACTAATTAAAATCCAAAGAGTGAAGGTTTATAAATTATAGCAAGGTTAACATGGTTCACTTAACTGGACAGTATTTTATTGTGCAACTGAATAATCAAAGTTAAGAAATGTATTCTTTTTATCCATGTATACTGTACAATTACATAAATTCTACACACAGTTGAATCCCTGAGGCATATTTCTGAGAACTACTCAATTCAATGTTCCCAGGACCTTGTGAAAATAAATCTCTTTTAAGTTGAATCCCTGTAGTTCATCATATATGTTTCTTCTTTTCCCCAACAGATCATCGGAAATTGAATTCCCCTCTTGAATTATCATGTCTGGAGCTCCCTGCACTGCTCCTCAATTTCTAGAAACATGGATTTTCAAAATGAAATAGCTTAAATCTACTCAACTTTTTTTTTGCTACAAGGCTCCTTTTAAATTGAAATCTTTCAGAAGTTGATTGTTTTAGATTTCCTGTGGCAATGCCTATGCTTTCCACAACGACACATGATATGGACCCTTACTGACTCATAACTTATAAACAGACCATTGACAATTATAGATTTAGAAGTACAACAGGGATGGTCCTGTTCCATCCCCTTCATTTTACAGATAAAGAAATTAAGCTAGAGAAAGTTTATAAGACTTAAATAAGTTCAAATAATTAACAAGTGGCAGATATCATTGCTCTGCCTAGGTACCATGCCTAGAAGATATAAAATTAAATTAAGTTCTTTAAAGGCATATACCACATAAACCCAAATAATTTCAGTAACAGTAAAGAAAGGAACAAACAAGAGTCTGTTCAAGTCTCATCTGTACTGGCCCTAAATTCCAAATAAGGATCGAAAGAATGAGTCAATGAAATCGATGAAAATAAAAAATAAATAACATATATTGAACAACAAAAAATGTGTAGCAATGATATCTGTTTTCTTCTGCAGCTATCCAGGATACCAGTCAGATTGACAATAATCACAGTCTGCACTGTCTGACTATACTCCTTTCACAACACTTGCTTGTATATTCTTCAAAATGTGGGCATTGCTGAATTTAGCCTTTCCTTATTCTATTTCTCAGCAACTAAGGACTGAATTTATACTTTAAATAACCAATACTATACAGCCTTTGTTTCCTGTTAGGGCCTCTGGATTGAGCAAAACTAGTAATCCCCATGACATATCTAATGAGAGAACAAGAAGAAAATAGATATCATAAGAATAGCAATCTATCCTATTGGAATTAACTTTATAGATGCTAATTTTCCACCCTTATGGAAACATATTGAAAACATATTTATTGGAAACAACCTTCAGGATGGGGAGAGGGAAGATAAAAGGAAGTTCTCTTAGTGCACCAATGACATTAGAAGAACCATGAAATATATACTTCTTTTAAAATGTGGATAGGTAAAATGAATAAATGTTTTCCCAATTTTCAAAAAAAAAGGAAAAAATATGGATCCTATACTTTAACCTTGTATGAGCATGAATCTATACCAAGAAAAATATTTTATTTTTAAACTATCAAAAGAGCATTTTTTCCAAACTTAGAAAGCAAAGCAATGAAAATTTGAAAATTAATTTGGATTGATTCAGAACAGATAAAGGACAAATAATATTGTTTAATAGAATTTCAGTTCTTAAATTGTTTCCACTATAAATTCATGACATTAAGTCACAACTAGACCCTCCCTGTTGAGCCTCTATCTTATTCCCCTCAGGAACTGTTCTAAAACTTTGTTCTTCCTCTCCTAAAATGTACCCCATCTCCTGTGTTCTTAGGTGCAGGTCTCACTCAAGCTTGACTAAGAAATTATAACATTCATTGACCATGAGTTCCCTCTTCCCCTCTTAATGTCAGAAACTTTGACAGTATCACTCACTTTCCTTCACTTCAGTCTCTGATGATATGATAATAATGTAGATTCTTCTCATGTATGTCAACATAGTTACATGTGCCCTTGATCTCATACTCTTTAGTCTTTACCAGAATATTATTCTGTCCACCATTGCACCTTTCTCTGCTCTTTAGTCTTTCTCATTCTACTGAATCTTTTTTTTACTGACTACAAAATATCTGCCTTCTCAATCATAAAAACTCCTTTACTACATCTTCTCATCTCTTTCAAAATTATCTAAATTCATAAATGAAAAAGTAAACTACAGCTGGAAATAGAGAGCAAAATTAGAGTAATAAGGGACATAAACCTTCACCTCTCATAACTAGAGAAATTTTTTAAAAAGAGAAAGAAGTTAAGGACATACATAGAATCTTAGATAAGGTAGATACGATACACATCTGAAGAGAATAGAAAAGAATACACCTTTTATTTTTCCTCAGTGGCACATCGCACCTTTACAAAAATTAACCATATATTAAGCTATAATTATTGTCAAATGCAGAAAATAAGATATATTAAGTGCATCTCTTAGAGACCATAGTGCAATAAAAACACATTCAATTCAGGACCTTGAAAACACACTTTAAAATTCAGATAGAGGCAGAGGGAAAAAGGCAAAGAAAAGGGAAACACTAACCTGAAATTTCCTCAAAATACCTCCCAACAACTTTAAATAATGCCCTAAAACAATTTCTGGCATAGAAAATTCCACAAAAGAATGTGTTGAAACAATCTCCCCCCCCCCCCGCCCAAGTCAGTTTAGAAGGTCAGCAGGAAAGGTCTATTTCACCAGGGTGAAAGTGGAGCATATGCTATGCCCTAGAACACCAACAGTAGGTCTTGGAGTGACTGAATCAATGGTAGTGGCAGATTTCTCAGACCACATATGGTAAGGAGGCTGACAACTGGTCAAAGGAGATAATGTATGTCCCTTTCCTAATACCAGGGGCAAGACACTGCTGTATTTGCCATACTTGCATCAGTCACGTTCCTGGACATCAGTCTCAGGGAAAGGAGGAGCGTAAGGACATCACAGTTTATGGTCACAGTTCCAGAGTGGAACAGAGTGCTTGTGGTTGTTCACAGACCAAAGCAAAGGCCAGGAGAGTAGTAAACACATCTCTTCTTAGATAGTACTACCTTGGACATAGAAAAAACATAGAGGTACCCAGAATTATCTCTGAAAACAGCTGTAGACACACACACATACACACACACACACACACACACAAAATCCTAATGCTTGTGACTGTCTCTTCCACTCCACTGGAAGCATAGAATCACTTAGGGAGAAAGTCAAAAGTCACGAAATAGGTTGGGAAAAAATGAACAAACAACAAAAAACAAATCCTGTCTGTAGAAATTTACTATGGTGGCAGCAAAGATCGAAGCACAAAGTTAGAAGACAAACACAAAGTCAAAACTGCTAGATATAAAGTGTAAAGGAAAAAGGTCAATTGGTCTCAGGCAATGGGAAAGCTCAAAATGGATTTTGAAAATCAAATAAGAGAGATACAGGAAAAAATGAGAATAAAACTGAGCTTAATGCAAGAAAATCATGAAAAACATATCAACACCTTTGCAAGTAGGCACAAAAAAAGTATTCTTAAGAAAATAGACCCGTAAAAATAGAATAGACTGAATAAGAAAACATAAAATAAAAAGGGTACAAAAATCCAGTGAAGTGAAAAACGCTTTGAATACAAGAATTGACCAAACAGAAAAAGATATACTGAATTTCACCAAGGAGAAGAACTTACTGAAGAAAAATATTTCCTTAAAAATTAGAATTGGGCAAGTAGAAACAAATGACTTTATGAGACAACAATCAATCAAACAAAATCAAAAGAATGCAAAACACAGAAGAAAAGGTGAAATATCTCATTGGAAAAACAACTAACCTGGAAATAGATCCAAGAGAGATAATTTAATAATTATTGCCCTACCTGAAAGCCATAAATGAAAACAAATCTTCACATCATCCTGCAAGAAGTTATCAAGGGAAACTTCCCTGGTATTCTAGAAGTAAGGGGCAAAATAGAATTGTAAAGAATCCACTGATCATCTCCTTCAAGAAATCTTAAAATGAAAACTCCCAAGCATATTATAGACAAATTTCAGAGTTCTCAGTTGATGGAGAAAATATTGCAAGACCTCAAAAAGAATATATTTAAATATCATAGGGTTACATTCAAGATAACACAAGATTTAGCCATTTCTACATTAAAGGATCAGAGGACTTGGAATTGAATATTTCAAAGGACAATAGAGCAAGGATTACAAAGCAGAATCACCTACTCAGTAACTTTACAAAGTGGAAATTCTATGAAATAGAAAATAAAATTTGAAAAAAACAAGTGAATAGAAAATTTGACTTTCAAATACAAGACTCAAGAGAAGGATAAACATGTAAGAGGAATCATAAAGGATTCAATGAGGTTGAAGAACATTTCCTCATGGAAAATAATACCTGGCTGCTAAAACTTTCTCATTATTTGGACAGTTATAAAGAATATACATACATACAGAACATAACTAAGGAATGAAGATGATGGGATGATTATCTAAAAAATGAAATTGAGAAATTCACTGGGAGAAATGGACATGAGGTAGAAGGGGTAAATTATATGACATAAAAGAGCACTGACAGAGGGAAGGACAATGGGAAAAGTGAAGAGGGGGGAACTTGTGAACCTTAAACATCATCGGAATTAACTCAAAGTTGGAATAACATAAGCACTCAGTTGGGTTTTGAAATCCATTTTACCATGCAGGAAAGTAGGAGTGGAAGATGATTGGAAAAGGAGGAAAGCTAATAGAAGAGAGGGTAGATTGGGGGAGGTAAACATCAGAAGCAAAATACATTTAAGAATGGATAGGTTGAAAGGAAAGATAAACAGGAGGAAATGGAACAGACAGGAATACATAGTAATAAAAACTGTGAAAAAACTTACAGTAAGTTTTTCTGATAAAGACCTCATTTCTCAAACACATGGAGGATTGAATCAAATTTGTAGATGTGACAGTCATTCCCCAATTGATAAATGGTCAAAGGAAATGAACAGGCAAGTTTCAGATGAAGTAATTAAAAAAACTATCTATGTAATATGAAAAAAATACTGTAAATCAATATTGATAAGAGAAATACAAATTAAAACAACTCTGAACTACCACTCCACACTTATCAGATTGACTAATATGACAGAAAAGGAAAATGACAAATATTGGAAAGAATGTGTGAAAACTGAGACACTAATGCACTATTGTTGAAGTAGTATGCTGATTGTACTATTTTGTAGAGCAATTTGGAACTGTGCCCTAAGGGTTATAAAATCATTCATACCTGTGGCCAAGAAGTATCACTACTAGGACTGTATTGCAAAGAGATTTTTTTTTAAAAAAAAAGGAAAAGTATTAAAATGTACAAAATATTTGTAGCAGCTCTTTTGGGAGGGGTGGAAAAGATATAGAAATTGAAAGATGTCTAGCAATTGAGGAATGACTGCACAAATTGTTGTATATGATTATGATGGATTACTGCTGTGCTATAATAAAGGATGAGCCTGGTGTTTTCAGAAAAACCTAGAAAGATTTACATGAACTGATGTAAAGTGAAATGAGCAAAAGTAGGAAAACATTGTACACAGTAACAGCAACATTTTATGATGAGTTTACCTTTTATTAGCAATAAAATGATCCAAGACAATTCTGAAGGACTTACAATGAAAAATGCTACCCATCTCCAGAGTAAGCATTGATGGAGGCTGAATACAAATTGAAACATATTGTTTTTTACCGTCTTTATTTTTCCTGGAGTTTTTGTTTGTTTTCCTTCACAATGACTAAAATGGAATTTGTTTTCCATGACTGCACATGTATAACCTATATCAAATTACTTACCTTCTCAATAAGAGGTGGAACCTGGAGAGGGAAAGAGAAAATTTAGAAGTTGAAAAAAAGATCACAAATGTTAATTTTTTTACCTTTAACTTGAGGAAAATAAAATGTTAAATTGAAAATTAAATTGAAAAAATTAGAAACTAAGTGATCTTATCTTAAAGAATCAGTGAATCAAATAACCAATCAGAGAAAGAAATGACTAACTTCAAATATATAACTAATTATTAATTTAATTATTTTATGATAGGGGGTGATAAATGTGAAACAACATACCAAAATTTGTGGTACACAGCAAAAACAGTAATCACAGGAAAATGTATGTCTTCTAGTCTTCTTCAATAAAATAGAGAAAGAAAAGAGAAACTAATTGGGTGTGTATTTTAAAAAAATAGAAAAAGAACAAATTTAAATACCAAATTGGAAATCCTGAAAATTAGAAGATTAATATGTAAGAAAATCATTTGAAGTATTAATAATAATTACATACACACACTTTTGGTTAACATGATTTTTTTTCTAAAAGAGAGAGGAAAACCAAAACACTAATATGAAAAATGAAATATGACCACATCACTAATAAAATGAAATAAAAGCAATTATTAGGAGTTATTTTGACCAATTACCTTTCAATTAATTTAATAACTTAATTGGAATGGTAGAATACTTCCAAAAATATGAACTCCCAAAATTAACAGAACAGAAAATTTGTACCTATAAAGTTTAAGAGTCAAATACCAAAGAAATTAAATAAAATACAATTTGAGATTAAGGGCAACAACAATTAGAGAGTTTAGGAAAGGATTCATGAAGAAGATAGTTTCTGCATCTTAAAGGATGAGAGAAACTCTCTGAGGCAAATGTATGGAGTAAGTGCATTTCAGGTTTATGAGATGTCCAGTTGCAAATACACAGAAAATACAATGTATTATGTGAATAAAAGGGAAGCCAGTTTGACTGGACTGTAGAGTACAAGAGGAAAGGTAATATACAATAAATATATGGGATTGGGTTGTGGGTGGTTTTAAAAACTAAAGAAAGAAATTTCTTCCATATTTTAAAAGCAAAAGGAAGCCACTGGTGTCGATTGAGTTTATATTGTCAGATTTGAACATAAGAAAAATTACTCTTTGGCAGCGGTGTTTAGGATGGACAATAGTGAGGGAAAGAATTGTGTTAAGGTGATCAATTAAGAGCTTGTAGAAATCTAAGTGGCAGGTGATAAGAGTAAACTAAAGGGTAAGCTTTATGAATGGAGAGAACAGAGATGAAAAAATATTCTTATTCTTTTGCTAGCTCATGGCAAGAGAGAGAGAAGCATTCAAAACTCTAAACAGAGAAGTCTGAACTACTACTTCCAATTAAAACAAGTTATATTTTTCTAAGGCATGTCTCTAACCACCACTCAGTGTAGCTCAACTTCTTAACTCTTCCCACAAACCTCCCATCACCAAAGTTGAAATGTCTCCAGTTGTAAACTGCCAAGAAATAATTCATGACTAGGAGAGGTTTTTCCTAATAAGAAACACAAAATCTATTGCTCTGTTCAGTTCCTATGAATCATTGGGAGAGGATACTTTTGAATAAAGAAGGCCCTGCCCTGAATTCACAAAAGAAAGCTATCTTTTTTAATACATAGCCAATGTGAAGGCCATCTACATTCACTGAAACTAGATGGAGAAGGGACAGACTGTTATCACTTACCTCTATTCAAATAATTATGCCAGAACATTTATCAAAATGAATAAAATCAAGGGTGATGGAACTGGGGAAGAGAGAGTGATGATACAAAAAGTTAATAATTATTATTTTACCATGGAAAGCAGAGAAACCGACACCATAATTCAAGGTGACATGATAACTACCTACAAATTGTAGAATCAATCACATATGTAAGAGGGTATAGAGAAACTCTGGTCAGAAGAATAAAAATGAATGAATGGATTGAGATACAAGGATGTAGTTTTTGTTTTGTTTTTCAAGATAAGGAGGAATTTCCTAACAATAAGAACTATCTTAAAATGCGATGAAATGCAAGGTATTCAAATGAAAGCAGGGAGGTCATTTCTTAGAAATGTAGGAGTAATTCATTCCTTAGTGAGAGACCTAGATTAGACATCCTTTATGTTGTATTCCTGTTTTCTGCTTCTAAGAAATTATACCCAAGATGATACCAGTCTTGACACAAGTCTTTAAACAGGACTACACAGCATATCAGACTTCTTAACTCAAGAAAACTGGGAATGTTTTCAATGAATGATGATTTCTACCAATCTATTAATGTTCTTTATGTGTAAAATTGCAGACTTGTCCAGGTAAAAATTTGATGGAAGTATTAAAACTGTCCATACCTCCTATGATTGCACACAGGAAGTAATAATATAGATTATTGCAGAAAATATATATTTTCTTCATTGAATATATTTTTTATGGTTATCTACTCTATTGCTTTTACAAAGTATGGGCCACACTTCAGAATGCTAATAGATTAATAAGAAAATTGTGACAAAATAAATGAGGCAGTTAACACTTTTATATCATTGTAAGTAATAAGATGGACTGATGTAAATTCTAATTATTGCCTCTAATTTAATTCACCAGTATTTCAAGAACAAAATATATGGTTGCAAACAATCTTCCTCAGAGTGTTGTCTAATGTATGCATTTGGAGTTTAACTAGAGAAATTCATCATTTGAAAAAAGAAACATAAATAGAATTACTTATGAAATTTAAATGCCTCATGAAATATGTGAATGTCAGTTATAACAGCATAATTTGTTAAAGTAAGAATATGCTTCCTTTTATTTGATTCTATTGCCAATAATAAAGAATTAGGCAGCTCATAAATCTAAGGACAAAATATGTTTACACTGGGAATAAAATTTGCCTCGCCCCCAAACAAAATTGGAGCAATGCCATCCAAAGTTTTTTGCTATTTTCTTTCTAGGACTGACACTCCTGAGAAAATGGAAATGGCCTGGCCAAGACTGAGTAGACAGAAAAATTATTCTAAGCACTTAGAAATGCTAAAATCCTATTTGATACTTTTTAGATGCCATTCCTGATGGTTTTCAAGACTTGAGGGAAATAATTCTGTTGGAAATCAGAGTATAACTGACAATAATAAACAGCTGGCTTTCCCTGTCTTCTGGAAGTAAGCAATATTTGAAGTTAGCTTGTCTATTTCCTATGGTAGGATGATGTTCAGGTAACTGGTGTAACAGGGAAATCATGATATTGCATGATTCATATTATATAATACTTCCCAGAAGAATACTGGTGTGTTTTATGGATTGAGGGAAATATACAGAATAAAAAGTTGCCTCTACTATTAACCTATTTTTCCAGGACAAGTCTTGGTCTGCCTGTACCCATCATGATCTACCATTACTTTTTGAATGATGTGAATATTTAATTCTTTGGGGACAATAGTATTGCATGATTAATCTTTATACATGATGAATAAGATAACATTGGTAAAGATTTTGCCAATTTTGCCCAAAGTATCTTTTGGGCATTAAAGACACTGCATAATTTTTCAAAGACAATCCAGTTTGCTCACCTCACCTCCTGTTCATCTCTGAATTCAGATTTTTACCTGTTTGTAGTACCTGTCCAACATACATATGGGCATCTAAGATGTACAGTAGATAAGCACCAGGCCTGGATTCAGGAAAACCTGAGTTAAAATTCATCTTCAAATATCAATTGCTGTGTGACCCAGGGCAAATCATTTAACCTTGTTTGTTTCAATTTCTTCATTGGTACAGTGAGCTGGAATAGGAAATGGAAAACCACCGTAGAATCTTTGCCATGAAAACCCCACAAAGATTGGAGAAGACTCAACAACAGCAACAAAATACTGTACATATATGTGCATATATACATTGATTGATTGAGGCACAAATACATCCAATATATACACAATGATATACCAGTTGTATGCCCCAGTCAGCTTACAACAATCATGTGAAATATTATCACAATTTTTTAAATAAGGACATTAAGGCATATCAATCAGTAATCATTTACTTTTGGGAGGATTCTGGCTAAGTAGGAGAGTAGGTAAGAGAATTCCAAGCTTTCCATATTTTCCCTATAAAATATTCAGTGGTTAAAAACAAATAAGAGTTGGTGGTGAAGGCAAGATGCAGAGTAAAAGCTGGGAATTGCTTAGAGTTCTCCCCCAAAACCCAGCAAAGTACCAGTAAAAATGACTCTAAAGAAATTCTGGAGCTGCAAAACCCGCAGAAGGAAAACGTGAAGCAAATCTCCAGCCCAAGGCAGACTGGAAAGTCAACAGGAAATTTCTATTGTGCTGGGATGGGAATAAAGCACAGTCCAGCATGCACCAGCAGAGACAGGGTCTGAGTAGGCCTCAGGGGGACTGAATCACTGGCACTTATGGTGATTTCAAGACCTCACAACCCCAAAATGTTGAGGACAAAGTCATGTATTTACTACCTATATCAAATTATTAGCCTTCTCAATGGGGGTGAATGGGGAGGGGGGAAGTGAGAGAATTTGGTATTTAAAGTTTTAAAACAAATATTAAAAATTGTTCTTACATGCACCTAGGAATAAGATATGTAGGCAAATGGGTATAGAAATTTATCTTGCCCTACAAAAAATAGAGGGGACAGTGATAAGACAAGGCAGTGTGTGATAGAAAGGATGACAGATTGGGGGAAGGAGTAATCAGAAAGCATGTTGTCTTGGGGTAGGTGAAGGGAAAAGGGGGAAAACATTGGAACTCAAAATCTTTTGTCAGAAGCAAACACTTTTGAGAAGGGACAGAGTGAAATGAGAAAATAGAATAAATGGGACATGGGATAGGACAGAGAGAAATAACATGACTGTTATGGAAGTGTTTTGCATGACTATATGTATAACCTATATTAAATTCCTTTGTCTTCTCAACGGGGGTGGTTGGGGAGGGAGGAAGGGAGAGAATTTGGAACTCAAAGTTTTAGAAATTAATGTGAGAAATTGTTTTTACCTGGAACTGGGAAACAAGACACACAGGGAATGGGGTATAGAAATGTATCTTCCTCTACAAGGAAATAGACGGAAAGGTAATGAGAGCAAGTGTGTGATAGAAAGGAGGGCAGATTGGGGGAAGCAGTAATCAGAACGCTCAGCATCTTTGGAAGGGGGAGGGGAGAGATGGGGAGGAAATTTGGAAATCAAAATGTTGTGGAAGTGAATATTGAAAACTAAAAACTAATTAATTTATTAATTTAAAAAATATATGAGTGGCAGAGATTTCTGGGAAAATAGCAGAGTAAGTCAGAAAATTTCAAGCTCTATAGATTTTCCTCCAGCAAAAAGATAAAATAACACCTCTGGTCAAACATAGAGCAGTGAAAGCAAATAAAAGTAGGAGCAGAACAGGAGTCCTCTTGAGACAATTAGAGAAGACCTGGAGTAAAATTGAAGGACTAAATTTTCTTCATGTGAAGAGTAAACACCTCCAGACTAACTACATTTTAACAATAACCCAGAAACTGCTTAAAGAACAAGAAGGAAACTCTGGGGTTAGCTGAATTGGGAGGCTGATGACCACAGCACAAGAGCTTTTTTCCCTTAAGGACAGTGAGGAGACTTGGGTGTCTAACCTGAAGATCTAGGGAATCTCTGCTAAGAGAGACATAAGACCCAGGTGAGCAGCAGAGACTAGAAAGTAGGGCAGGAAGGAAGCTGCACAGTGAGTTCAGAATCAGGGTATAGGACTGGCTTTAGGCACTTACAGGATGATGGAAGTCTTGGTTTGAGTTTAAGGTCAGAGGGGAGAATTGAAGAGGATCAGAGACACTATGCACAGGGCTAGAGATGATTATAAAAAATGAAATTATTACCAAAACAATGCACAGTCAAAGGAGAAAGAATCCAATCATAGAAAGCTACTATGGGAATAGAGAAAACTAGAGTTCATTTTCAGAGGAGGATGCTGAAGAAAAGAGACTTTCTTCCATCCCAAAGAGTAATGTGGAATGGTCACCTGGGCAAAAAAAAAATGAAGAACTTTAAAAAAGACTTTAAAAATCAAATGAGAGACACTGAGGAAAAAAATAGAAAGGAAAAATAAGAATACAAGAAAAACAAGAAGATTATGACAAAAAATAACCAACTAGAAAAGGAGATCCAGAATCTGAAGGAAGGATGTGGCTCTTTGAAAATCAGAATTGGGGAAGGAGAAACTAGAGAAATTACAAGAAACTAAGAAAACATATAAAGAATGGAAAATAGGAGAGAATCCAAACCATTTCATAAGAAAAACAACAAATCTAGAGAACAGATCAAGAAGAGAAAACATAAGCATAACTGGACCACGTGAAAGTTCTCATCAAAATACACACACACACACACACACACACACACACATTATATAATGTGTGTTTATGTGTGTATCTTCAAACAATAAAAGAAGAAATAATTAAAGAAAATCTTCCTGAAGCATTAGAACAAGAGGGAAGTCACTGAAGTCCTAAGAAACCATGAAATAATAAAACAAAATAAATGTAAGGAATAAAAAAGTGCAAGAGAATGTGAGACATCTCATTAGAAAAACAACTGATCTGGAGAACAGATCAAGAAGACAGAAAAGAATAATCAGACTCTCTGAAAGCTAGGATCAAAAAATAGAAGAAAAAAAGAATCATGAAGCAATAATAAAATAAATAATTAAATGATATTGTCCTGTTTAGAACGAGAGCGGAAAGCAGAAATAGAAAAAATCAACCAACTACCACCTGAAAGAGATCCTACAAGGAAAACCCCAGGAATATGATGGTCAAATACTGAAAGCCCTGGCTCAAGAATATATATGAGAATAATAACAAATATAATCAATATTTTGTTGTCACAATTAGAATCACACAAAACCTAGCCATGATGGCCAGAGATCTTTGAATATTATGTGTGAAAAAGAAAAAAGGAACTGTAGTTATGGTTGAAAATGTCATATGAAGCAAAACTAAGTATAATCCTGAATGGAAAAAAAATGGACATTCGATCTACTGTCAGACTTTCAGGACTCTACTAAAAAAACCTGAAGTCAATAGAAGAATTGACATATAAGATCCAATAGAAAAACAAGGTATATATATATATACATATGTATATATATATATATATATATACATATGTATATATATATATATGTATATATATACATATGTATATATATATATATACCTCATATATATATATATATATATATACCTCATATATATGAGTAATTACAAAGTACTTAGTAAGAATAGACTACTTACATTTTACATAAGGAAATGGAAATTGTATGTCTAAGATTTTTATTAGTAATTGGGTAGTTTGTAAGAAAGATTGGAATAGATCTGAGTATGAAAATATAGAAATATATTCAAAAATAAACCTGCTTAGCAATAGCTTAGAAAGAATAATTATATTAACGAGTTGTGAGGAAGAGATAACAGAAAGGAATTAGATGGGGGAGGAGGGCTGGCAATTTTGGAAATCTACTTTCATTGGGAATGGGTTCAAGAGGGAACTATACATATATATTTAGAAGGAAATGAAAGTCTTCTAAATTCAGAAAAAAGATACAATGATAAGGGGATAGGGAGATGGGAGAGGATAAAGATAAGAGATCTTTAGAGGGGAAGGGGAGAGAATAGGATGAAGGGGGTAGAGAAGTGTGTTTAGTGCAATAGAAGTTGGAGGCTAAAGGAATGATTCTTAAGGAGGGACAGGTTAAGTAAACTCAGGGCAAGGTAGCAGGTTGAAATAAGGTAGACAAGTTAGGAGGAATAGGAAATAAGAGATAACCACAAACAAAATTCAGGAGCAGAATTTGTTAGAGACAAAAGGAAGAGAGTTGGTAATCATGATCTCAAAGTTAAGACTAAACTACATTTAATCAAAAGAGCAAAATAGGGAAAACTACACTTAATGTCAGCTATGTACAACAACATTGGACTTTAAAATAAAACTAGATAGTATAAGGTTAGAATATTGCTGTGATGTAGGAATTGATGAATTTGTAGACTTGAAAAGACATAGAGTTATGAAGGAAGAGGTTATCCACCCTCAGAGAAACAGATGGCAAATAAGTATAGTCCTATATAGATACATGTGAATGTGTATGTCTATATACAGGCATGATTATAGATATCTAAGCATATGTGTGAATACATTATGTAATGGTATATACATATATATATATATATATATATATGTGTGTGTATATATGTATGTATGTGTGCATATATATACATACACACATGTGCTTAATTGTAGCCTCCTGGGGAAGGGGAAAAGGAACAAAGTAAAAAGTGTACAGCAGAGAAAAAAAGAAAACTTACAAGGAAGAAAAGAAAACATATTCAACTCTTAACATCCTGTAGTATTTGTTGTATGCCTGTGAATCATGGACAATCTAGCAGCGCCATACCAAGAAACTGAATCACTTCCATTTGAAATGTCTTAGGAAGATTCTGAGGATTACCTGGCAGGATAAGGTACCAGATACCGAAGTTCTTGCTCAAACTGAACTGCCAGGCATTCAAACTATGCTTCAGAGAGCACAACTTCGATGGGCTGCCATCAAATTGTTGTTTGAACACAAAACTTATGCTTGCCAAAAAGACTATTTCATGGAGAACTCACATGAGGAAGGTGATTACATGGTGGTCAGAAGAAGCAATACAAGGACAATCTCAAGATCTCTTTCAAGAACTTTGGAATTGATTTTGTGACATGGGAGAGAGTGCCACAGGACTGCTCAGCATGGTGTGCCCACATCAGAAAAGATGCTGTACTCTATGAGCAAAGCAGAATTGAGACAGCACAAAGGAAATGTAGGATGAGCAAATTTGAAGTAACCACCCCAAATATTCACTATCAGTGCCCAACTTGTGGTAAAGCATTGTGAGCTCTTACAGGTCTGATCAACTATATTCAGGCATACTGAAACTTAATTTTATCATGATGATGTCATTGTGGTCCTCTTTCTAAATGAAGGACAACAACCAGTATTTATTATATAGGCTTTCTTGAAATGGAAACTCATTGCTATATATTTTGAATTCTCTTTTATGTTTTGTGCATATGATAATGCTTTTTCCCCTTCTGATTTTTATTTAAGGTTCAATATTTGAGATTATAACGTGTTTCTTTTTCTTTTCTCTGTGTGTATTTAAGTTTTAGTATGTAAGTCTAAAATACTTTTTTAAATATAAATATTTACTTTAAGCACCTACTACAAGCCAGGCCCCATGCAAGGGATAGAAATACATAAAAAAGAAAATTAAAGACACTTCTTGGTCTCAAGGAGCTTACATTCATATAGAATACAACATAGAAAAGGAAGCTGAAAAGCAATGGGGAGGGAGGAGGAAGAAGAGAAGACACCCAACTTAGGGTAAGGTGAAGTTAGAGATGTTCTGAAAGTACTAGAGTCAGGTAAGAAATACTTAATGCCTGAGTTGAGTTTCCTTTTTAAACGGCAGTATAGAATTCAAGGACCCACCCTCCAGTTAAAGGAGCAGAGGACAGTAAAGAGGTAGGGTACCAAGATTGATCTGATCTTTCTGTTAGAGGTTAGGTAGCTTGTAACTATAACAGAGATGGAGAGGATTGGATGAAAGACTTTAAACAAAGTGTGCAATCCTCCAATTCTAGTATTCTTTCTACTGTACCATACAATCTCTTGTTAAGCTTTCGTAAAAGATGAGAATAGAAACTGTGAATGCAAAATATATGTGAAATCTTAGATTCAGGGAATTCCCAAATGACAAAACTTTTTATCGATAAAACCAATAACTTCTCTACAACTTAGAATCATTTCTAGTTTCATAGACCACTGAAAAGTTAAACAACTTGTCTTGGCAAATACAGCCAGAATATGTCAGAATACATGAACTCAAGTTTTTCCATCTTCAAGGCTGACATTGTTCAGTAGACCATGCTATCTGTCAAAGTTTCACATGCAACCCAAAACATAATCACTCGTTTTTCCTAAAATATACCAAGATTACGGTCCGAAATGTTTCATTCTCTTAAACAATAAGTATCTAGAAAATGATTTTGTTTTCTACAAGGTAGAATCATATATATAAGATCCAACAAATGCCACATAATTTCACAAAGGTGTCAGTATCTGTATTTTAATTAAATACATTGATGGACCTGTAAAAATATCTTTTTATAAAAAATAGATTTAAAAAACTCATTTTAAAAAAAAGAAGCTATCTTTGACCTGGTTTTTTATCTACTAGAAGAACATT
The DNA here is from genome assembly GCA_028658325.1 of Potorous gilbertii. Lineage (NCBI taxonomy): Eukaryota > Metazoa > Chordata > Mammalia > Diprotodontia > Potoroidae > Potorous > Potorous gilbertii. Next base: position 632,261,673 of record CM053769.1, read on the forward strand.
TTATTAACAATCTACTGATCTCAAGCTGGAAGCAAGAGAAAAATTTAGGGAAGAGGTACACACTAAAACAGAAATTTTCAAACAAATTGTATCAGGCCATCTCTATGTGTAAAAAGAAAAAATTACCCAAAAGGTTACCCCATGATTGTTAATACACATTTTTTTTAAAGAAAATTTCTTTTAAATTACATCTCCTGAAAGCCTAATTTTTTTAAAAAACAGACAGGATAAGTTTGCCTACAGTAAATAGACCCTTTCTGCTGATTCTATCACTTCCTTCACTTTTGAAATGAGCATCAGATAGTATCATCAATTTCAGTAAAAAGCTGTATTTTCTCACTCTGAAAATGCTCAGGAGAATTTTCCATGCATCTCAGTGAAAGTCACTGTAAGTTGGTTTAGAAGGGTCCTTTCTCTGTGAAAAAAAAAATTAATGTCTTAAAAACATTAATCCAGAACCAATTTTCATTTCATTCTGGAAGCCTGAATCACTCCCATTTCTGAAGTTGTTTTTTTTTGTTTTGTTTTTAATTTGTAGAAGTATAGGAACACAAAAAATGCCTCATAATTTTATGGCTCTTCAATTATTGGCATACATTTAAGGAAACTGACAAGATTAATTATTTACAATGTTAAGTGTATCATTCTTTAAAATTTTCTGACACCATTTTTAGAGACTTGTATTAGAAAAGCTAGCATTCTAGATGATATTTAATCACATTATAGGGTGTTTTGTTTCTTTTTTGCTTTCCTTTCTTTATCAGAATTATAAATTATTAGACTGCAAATGGGTATTATAACAATTGCAAAGAATTTTAAATCCATGATGAATGAGTAAATGTAAAGAGAACATTGCTGCTTTGAATGATTGCAACTAACCAAGGATGGATAATCTACCTCTGAGGGCAAAGGAAAAAATGCAAATGTGCTTGCTGAGTCACTCTTACTTTTGAAAGACCATAGAAAAGAGAAGAGACTAAAAAACTGGAGAGAGGCAAATGACACAAAATGAAAGAGAAGAGGATTACATTTTCCAAATTATAATCCAGGAAATTTTGGTAAAATAATACATAAAAAAATAAATACATAAATGAATCATGGATGGATGAAAGGGTTAATGAATGAATAAATGAAAAAATAAAGTAATAAGTTCAAAGCATTATCCTAAATTCTATGATATAAATAAAAAAGTGAGGCTAGTCTTGCTTTTCAGGAGTTTTCATTCTAATAGGAGGAGACAAAAAATATAGAATATTTCATTTGCAAGTCAAATGAAGATACTCTATAGTTTTTAGTATGCCATGGCCAAGGTGATCAATTACTCATCCAGGAGCATTGCTTCTTCTTTAATGTCTTTTCTATTAAACGTGTCCACTTTTGACATTGAATGAGTTTGTGATCCAAATACATTTGTAAAAAGAACTTTTTCTTTGGGCCTTTAGTAGCTAGGGGAGCTGAGGAAGTAGGGAAAAAGAGTTGCCTGATTGTTTCTCCATAAATAGAACTATTCTCTAGAACAATGACTGGAGGAATTGGGTTAAAGACAGAGCTGATGTTCTAAGGATCACTAATTTACCAAATGGTGACAGGTGATCGGGAGTTGGTGTTGGGTGATGGCACGAATACTGTCTCTCCACAAAGATTTATCCCATTGATGATGGTTGGGTTTGAAGCCCTGCTGGTCTGGGCCTGAGAGTTTATGGTGCTTCCTCAGAATCTAAATCACAATATCTGTTGTGGTGGTAGTGGGGAGGGGTGACCTACCTCATGTCTCCCCCTATCTTCCTTCAAGATGTCTTACTATTTAAACTATGCTTCTTTTTCTGCCTTCATAGAAGAAGGTGAGTGGCAATATTCTTGGTAACTAGATAGTAGGGCAATTCTCCATAAAGTTTTTTCCCCCTAATGAATGACAGCAATTACTGGAAAAATTCCAAAGTGTATTTTTATTAAATGGATAACCTCTCAGCATTCTGAAAGAACAGTAGTATCCTCTAGGAGTTATCACAGTTTCATTAAGAACAGGACTTAATGAAGATTAAATTAATTTCCTTTTTTTGACAGATTGGAGATGTAAAAGTCTTCAGACTTGAATCCTTCCTATGTATCCAGTCTTATGTTTATTCCCACCTTCACCTATAATTTGATATAGTCTCACTGCCCTACTAGGTATTCCTTGGACATGACATTCCATCTCTCCTGGATTTTTCATTGACTATTCCTTATGTAAAAATGCTATTTTCCTTTTGTCCAAACTCTTAGTTTCCCCAGTATCATTCATCGCTTACTCCAAAGTGCACCTGGTATAGAAGGCCATTCCTGGTCCCTCCTCCCACCCACTTAAGGCCTTCTATCTGCCCAATATATGTCATGTTTGTATCTGGTTATTTACGTTATCATCCATACTCAAAGGTATTTTCTTGAAAGCAGAGACTATAGTTCTTGGGGAGTTTCTCTTTGGTTTTGCCTTTCTTTGTATTCCCAATATTTAGAATAGTGTCTGGGAAATAGTGCTTATTAAATGCTTATTGACTGGCTGACTTTTAAGTCTGCAACTAAACTTTACACTTCCTTGAAAATATTAAAATAGATTTTTGGTGGGGCAGAGCCAAGATGGCATAGAAAAAGCAGATATTATGACAAGCTTTCCCTAAAACCATTTCATGTGCCTTTAAAAAATGAGATAAAATAATTCCTGGAGTAGTAGAACATATAAAAAGATAGAGCAAAAACTTTTCCAGCCAAAAACAACTTAGGTCATCAGGAAAGATCTGTTACATCTGTGTGAGAGTGGAGCACAATCCAGCACAAGCCACACCAACACAGATCCAGTTACAACAAAGCTGCAGGAGGCCATGGAACCATTGAATAAGCAATGGCAAAAGCTTCTTCTGGAGTTCCCACTCCAAATGAAAATAGGATCACAAAGCGCCTGAAGCTTAGGACAGTGCACCCTCCAGCCTGGAAGCAGAGCCCTACTTTAACAAAGGTTTAAAAGTCAAGTAACAAGTTGGGAAAATGAGAAAACAATAGAAAAAGGACTCTGAACTGATAAGGTGTAACAGCAAGGAACCCTAAATACATAGGAGGGCCTGCTGTATAGATTCTTAGATCTGCTTTTCTAAAAGGAAAGTAACTCTTGAAGGGTCAACAGTCACTTTAATCAAACATGTATATCATTTCCTTAGTTCAGGGGGAAATGTCAGCTCCATGAACTTCAAATAAAATGCAAACAGAGAAATAAATACCAACAGTCAGGGTTTCCAACTCTCTAACCATAAGCAACATATACTTCACAGATTAACAAACTGATCTAACTTTCATCATTACATACCTACATAGTTACCACAGAGAAACATCTCTGTGGGTTTTCAACCAATATCTAGGTTTTCAAAGCAGGGTCATGGTGGTGGAGGAGGCTCCTTAATGGCTACCTAGACTTTCATCTGCCCAAAAAACACTTCCGATAAGGAAGCCTCCAAAGAAAACCTTACCTCACAGTATATATACATTTTTCAGTGCAAGTTTGCATCATCATCCTTGAGAGCCAGTGCCTCATTAGAAATTAACAAAAGATGTGGGCCTTCCTACAAAACAAATCTCCCCTAATCAGCTTCCCTTAATGGGCAGCAGAATTAATAAATGGTAATTAATTCCCATTAGTGTGCAGAAAATATTTTTAACTCTCTTTAACACAATTAACATAATAGAATTTTACTTTGTTGACAAGAAAGATCAAAATAGAGTCAAATGAACCTAATCAATTTAAAGCTCCTACGTCCAAAGCCTCCAAGAAAAAATATGAATTGGTCTTAAGCCATGGAATAGCTCAAAAAGGATTTTGAAAATCAATTAAGAGAGGTGGAGGAATGTAACACCAAAGAGATACCCATAGAAGCTACTGTGAATATACATGTGTATCTTCATGGTTAATTCACAAAATATAACAAACTCTCTTCTTCCAAGACAAAATCAAAATATTTATTTGAAACATCCCTACTGGGATACTAGAGGGCAAGATTTAGTAAGGTACTCCTCACTAGTCCAGGGAGCACAAACATTTCCCTCCATCAAGTCTCCCCATAAGCAAGGTCCCTAGGAAAGTTCTTCCCTCTGCCTGTTTTTCTCTCTGCCTGTTTCTTTCTCCACCCACACTTTTCCCTCCAAACAATATAATATATACTATTTCTAATCAAAGAATCAGCATTTGATTGGCTTAGAGAAGCTTGAAAATCTGCACTTAATTGGGAAAATGTGGGATTTCCTGTGGCACAATGGCTAATTGGTTCTATGCCAGGGCTCCATGTGAGACCTATTAATGGATGGGTAAGATGTTACATTGAATAATTGAAAGAAATTTACAGCCCCCAGATGTACATTGAATGAATTTTACAACATTACAATGAATAATTGAAAGAAAAATAAGAGTGATGCAAGAAAATCATGCAAGATGAGTCAATAATTTAATAAAAGATATATGAAAAAAATATGGAAGAAAATAACACCTTAAAAAAAATTACAGTACTGGGCCAAGTGCTAAAAGAGATCCAAAAACCAATGAAGAAAGGAATGCCTTAAAAAAAATAGACTTCACCAAAAGGAAAGGCAAGCACAAAATTCCACTGAAGAAAAACTTCTTAAAAAGTAGAATTGGCAAAATGGGAAAAAAAGGACAAAAGTTCACTGAAGAAAATAATTCCTTAATAATTAGAATGGAGCAAATGGAAGTTAATGATGACACAATAAGAAATTAGGAAAATATAAAACAAAACCAAAAGAATGAAAAAGATAGAAGACTGTAAAATTTCTCATTGGAAAAAAACAGACCTCAAAAATAATTCTAGAACAGATAACTTAAAAATCATCAGAATATCTGAAGGCCACAATTAAAAAGTACCTAGACATCATCTTTCAAGAAATTTTCAAGGAAAAATGCCCTGATATTCTAGAAGAAGAATACAGAATAGAAATTGAAAGAATCCACTTATCACCTCGTGAAAAAGAACCCAAAATGAAAGCTCCCAGGAATATTATAGTCAAATTTCAGAGTTCCCAGGTCAAGGAGAAAATATTGAAAGCAACCAGAAACACATCAAATCTCATGGAGCCATAATCACGAAAGCAAAAGACTTAGCAACTTCTATATTAAAGGATTATGGGGCTTGGAATATGATATTCTGGGGAGCAAAGGAGCTGCAATCACAACCAAGAATAACTTACCTGGCAAAGCTGATTGTAATCCTTCGGGGGAAAAATAAATAGTCAATGAAATAGAAGACTTTCTAGCATTCTTGACAAAAAGTCCAGAGCTGAAGAGAAAATTGGACTTCCAAATATAAGAATCAAGGGAAATGTAAAACATAAAAATAAGAAAGGCAAATCCTAAAGAATTTAATGAGGTTAAAATGTTTATGTTGCTACATGTGAAGATAACACGCATAGCTCATAAGAACTTCCTCACTGTTAGGATAGTGAGAATGAGTATGTATGTACATAGATAGATAGATAGATAGATAGATAGATAGATAGATAGATAGATAGATATATGTGTGTGTGTCTGTGTGTGTGTGTGTATATATATATATATATATATATATATATATATATATAGAGAGAGAGAGAGAGAGAGAGAGAGAGAGAGAGAGATAAAGTGGACAGATGTGACTTGAATATTGACAGGTGATATATAAATAAATAAAATTAAGGGGTGATAGAGTAATGGACTAGGAGGAAGAGAAAGGGAGAGTTAGAATGGGGGAAATGATCTCACCTAAAAGAGGCAAGAAAAACCTTTTCCACTGCAGGGGATGGGGGCTGAGTCAACCTACTCTCATCAGAATTGACTCAAAGATGGAAAAGCATATTCACATTTGGGTATTGTAATCTATCTTATCCTACAGCAAAGTAAGAGGGAAAGGGGATAAGAGAAGTGAAGGATTGATAGAAAGGAGGGCAGATTGAGGGAGGAGTAATCAGAAGCAAAACACTTTTCGGGAAGGACAGGGTGAAAGGAGAGAGAGAATAGAATATATGGAGGGGAGAATAAGATGGAAGGAAATACAGTTGGAAATTCAAATTGTGTGTAATGTTAATTATGTTAAAGAGAGCTGAAGATCTTACGCACTCATTCATGGTCCTGCACATAAAGGGAAGGTTGAATAGGGGGGATTTGTTTTGTAGGAAAGCCTGCACTTCTTCTTAATTTCTAATGAGGCACTGGTTCTCAAGGATTTGTGATGCCATATGACTCCGAGAAGTGTATATATGCTCTGAGGTAAGGTTGTGTTTAGGGATTCATCACTGGAAGTATTTGTTTGGACAGATGAGACTTTGAGGAGCTGTTAAGGAGCCCCCTCCACTACCACCACCCCACTTTGAAAACTCAGATGTTGGTGCCTCTATCTCTAACTATGTAGGTGTATAACGATCAAGCAGTTAAATCTCTGTTGATCTGTGCTGTATGTGTTGCTTATGAACAGAACAAACCCTGTCTGTTGTTCTTTATTTCTCTGTTTGTATTTTCTATGAAGTTCAGCCAACTTTTCCCCCTGAAATAAGTGAATGCTATATGTGCTTGATTAAAATGAATTATTGATCCCTCAAAATTTGCTTCCCTTTTAGAAAATCAGATTAAGAACCTCTAACACATATACTCCTGTGTATGCTGGGGTCCTTGCTATTAGAGTAGGATAAATTTTTCTAATAAGTTTCTCTGATAAAGGCCTCATTTCTCAAACATATAGAAAACTGAATGAAATTCTTAAAAAAATAAGAACCTCCAGTTGAGAATGATCAAAAGATATGAATGGTTTTCAGGTGAAGTAATCAACGATCTCTATAGCCATATGAAAAATTCTCTAACTATTGATTGGAGAAATTCAAACTAAAACAATACTGAGGCACCACCTCATACCTATTAGATTGGCTAATAGAACAGAAAATAAAAATGACAAATATCAGAGGGGATGTAGGGGAAAAATAGTCATTATTGCACTGTTAGGGCAGGTATATACAGCAAATTGGAACTATGCCCAAACATCTATAAACTTATTGCATATATCTTGACCTACCAATACTACTACTAGGTCTATACCCCTAAAGAGATTTGGGAAAAAATAAGAAAAAGACCTATAAGTATAAAAATATTTATAGCAGCTCTTTTTTGGTGGCAAAGAATTGGAAATTGAGGGAATGCCCATCAATTAGGGAATATCTGATCAAATTGTGGTATGCAATTGTAATAGAATATTATTGTGCTATAAGAAATTATAAGAAGGATGCTCTCAGAAAAACTTGGAAAGATGTACATGAGCTGATGTAAAGTGAAATGCACTGTGATCACAGTAACAGCAATATTGTAAGATGATCAGTTGTGAATGATGGTGTCTGAAAACAGATTGAAGCATACTTTTTTTTAATTTTTTACTTTATTTTCCTCGAGGGCTTCTTTTTTTTAGTCTGTTTTCTTTCATAACATGACTAATATGAAAATGTTTTGCATGACTATAAATTTATAACCTACACTGAATTCCTCACCTTCTCAATGGGAGTAAGGAGGGGGAGAGGGAGATGATTTCAAACTTAAAGCTTTAAAAATGAATGTTAATTTTTACATGTAATTGTGAAAAATAAAATACTAAATATATTCAAAAATAAAGTTTTAATGGAAAAGAAAAAGCACTTGAAATTATGTTGACTGGATATATACAGACAATGTTTGGAATTAAACTTTTAAAATTAAATTTGAATTGCCTAACAATAGAAAGTATTCAGAGGGATGGTATTCTGTACTAGTAATTTAATTAATATTTTAAAGTGACTCCATAAACCTCTGTACTCCATTTTAATATTGCTAATAGCACTTACCATATGATATCTGAGTTGCAAATTAATGTTATCAATTGCTTAGAAGAATGATAATGACATTTTTATAGAATGGGATCCTAGTACCATTTTTTTCAATGCTACACTAAATGTCACACACAGTACATGATTGGCAGCATCCTCACAGTCACCATGGTACAATCACTGCTGAAGGAAAAAGAGCAGGAAATACCCTTCCACCATTCTTCCTAACTGCTTTCATTTTTCTTTGATTTCTGCTGAGGTAGCTGTGAAGTGCTGGGGTAGGCAGATGTGAAAACAGCAGCAGTGACCACTTGACCACTTCTGAAGATCCATTTGTCAATATTTGGCATCATGCTTATATTACTGCAATGGCATACTACTAGAAATACAGCCATAGAAAGAGCTTATGAGGTTGCAGTGCCCTCCTCAGGCTGAGCACACACTAAATGCTCCTAGGGCCCAGAAATACACTTTGAATGTTTAACAAGACCCTAATGATCATCTAGACCAACAACCACATTGTAAATGTGGAAAAAGAAGCCCAGATAAGCCACATAGCTCAAAGAATTGCCCCAAACTATGGAGATGGGGCAGAGCTAAAATTAAAATGCACCTTTCATTTATTTTAAAATCTTACCACACTGTCATTCCTTGTGGAGTTGGGAGATGTCACATTCTATTTTGTACCAAAATGCAGGAACATAGAAAATTTTCAGTTCCCTGTTCACAGCTCTCTATGAGATTTTCCACAATAGCGTTTTTCTTATATGCCATTCTCCCTATTAGCTCTATAGGTATGGCATTAGGTAATACATAACTTTTAAAGAATTATAATTCTTATAGAAATGAAAGAAATTTGCCTCTCAAGAGCTTACAATATAATGGGTTATAAAGGATAATGTGAAAAGGCGCTAAGGAGAGATCATAACAAAATTCCTTGAGAAATTTGAGTTTGGGAGAGATCAAAAAAATGGGAGGACTTATTGAAGCAAATAGTATCTACGTCACACTTTGTCCAAAGGGAAGCACTTCAACTAATAGAGATAAAGTGGGGAATTAGTTCATTCCAACTATAAAGGATGGTGTGAATAATTCAACAGAGGTAAGTCAAGTCAAGTCAACAAGCACTTATTAGTACCAACTGTGTATTAAGCTTTATGCTAAGCACTGGATATACAAACAAAAATAACAATAATATCCAAAGAAACCTCCAGTTTTAAGGAGTTCATGGACTAATGGGTGAGACAAAATGGAAATTGTATATAAGTAAGATATATATGGGAGAAACTAAAACCAATTTCACAGGGAAGGCACTAAGATTAAAGAGGACTGAGAAAGAGTTCTTACAAAAGATAAGATTTTAGCTGGAACTTGGGAGAATCTAGGGAATCCAGGAGGCAGAGATGAGAATGAAGATAGTTTCAATCATGGGAAATTGCTGGTAAATATAACCACAGTACTTTTCCGTTTTTTCTTTATCATGGAAAAACTGAAATCGAATGTGTATAAACATACACACAGAGAGAATGTTCATGTGTGTGCATATGTATTATGTATGTATGAACATTGGAATTAACTTATAGAAAGCCTTCAATGCCAGGGTGAAGACATTATGGTTTATACTATAAAAAGATGAAGAGTCATGAGAGATTTTCATTATGGATGTGACAATTTCAGAGCTATAAATTAGGAAGATTATTTGGCTAGGTTTAAGGTAAGTAAGTGAGCTAGGAGGCTATTTAGTGAACTGATAGTCATGTAGAGACTTCATAGCAAAGAATAGCCATATTTTTGTTACCCCAAATAAGAATGAGATAGTCATTTGAGCTTTTTTGAAAAACTTGTGAATTTGTGAATTTGTAGTGGTATGCTTTCCCTACCCATATAGTATAATTCATTAGACAATTTAACTAAAGTATTCTTTAAAAAAAATCTCAGAGATAGCGTCAAAATAACTGAGTAAAGGTGGAAATTCACCTGAGTTTTCAACTAATCACCTCCAAATAACTTTAAATAATTACTCAAAATAAATTCTAGAGTGGCAGACCTCACAAAAAATATGGAGTGAAACAAATTTTCAGGCCAAGAAGATTTAGAAGTTTGACAGGGAAGGTCTGTTGCAGAGGGATGAGGAAGGAGCACAGAGCAATGCATGCTACACCAGAACAGATGAAGGCCCAGCAAATGATGAGTAGGCCTTGAGAGCCAATGAATCAGCAGTGGTAGCAGCTGCTTCCAGAGCTCTCAGTTCACAGAGAGTAAGGGGGTTGAACAACTGGTCAGAAGGACTTTATAAGGGACTATTTGCTAGCACTATGGCAGGACTCTGATGCTTTGTCTATAATTGGATTCAAGTCACAGTCTTGAATAGCAGTCCTAGAATGAGGAGAAGCACTAGCACACTAGAGCTTGAAGTCACAGTGGAACAGGATCTTCCTCACCCTTTGAGGACAGAAAAAATGTTTGTCATCACTCAGAGGAGAACACAGTACAAGAGAGTATCAATTACCTGTATTGAAAATGTATTTTTGCTTATTAATGTATTATTGTATAATTATTGTATTATTGTTAATGTAATTTACTTCTTAATGAGAAGATATTTCTCATCCATTAATAGACCCGTGTGACCTGCCTGGTTCAAAAGGAAGACTGAGTCACATGAGTCTGAGTCACATGGAGCCTATGGTGGGAAGAATTTGCTGAATGGGTAGAAGAGGAAAGGTGGATCAGGAACAGGCAGAGATAGAGCAGAGATGAGAAAAAATTTGGAGCAAGCAGTCAGAGCTAGGAAGAATGCAGGCTGCTGGCTAGTGTGAGTAAAAGACCTTCTTTGTGATTTTGTTTAAGAGACAATGCTTGTGATTTGTCTAATGGAGCTAGTTTGTGGGAAGTCTAGCAGAGGAGGGTTTGATGCTGGTGTTATCCTGTACTTTGTAATTGTGTATAGATTTTTGTTACTATAATGAATTTAGTCTTCTGGTGTCTGAAGCCATGTTTTGGTTCTGTCTTTCATGTGGGCAGTCTGCTATACTTTATGATTCAAAATTGTGCTGGGATATTTATGGCTGATGTGAAGGCTGTGAATATTGCATTGGCACTGTACCATCTTTCCTTAGATTATGCCACTCAGGAAAAATTGAAAACTTACAGGTCCCTATAATTTATATCTCAAAACAGCTGCATGAAAGCCCTAAACCTTGGGAAAGTGTGCTCTCCAACCTAGAAGTAATCCAACAAAGAGTTAAAAGTCAAGTAATAGTCTGGGAAAATAAGCAAACAATAAAAAAGAAAATTCTGAACAGAGAAGGTTATTTTGCTGACAAAGAAGATCAAAATGCACACTCAGAATAACTTAGCAAAGTAAAAGCTACAATATCCAAAGCCTTCAAGAAAAATATGAATTGGCCTCAGGCAATGGAAGAACTTAACAAGGATTTTGAAAGTCAAGTAAGGGAGGAAGAAGAAAAATTGGGAAGGGAAATGAGAGTGATGCAAGAAAATCATGAAAAATGAGTCAACAGTGGGAGGAATCTTTCTGTTGCAGAAAGATTCACATATGCTACTTCCTAACCCACAGCCCATGAAATACCTGAAAAGAAGAACTCTTAAAAAATTCTAGAGCGGTGGAAGCCACACAACAATGGAGTGGAGGAGATCTCTCTTCCATAGAGCCCTGAAAAACTGACACCAAAGGACTGTCACACACTGGACCCGGAGCAGAGTCCAGCCCTTCCTTGGCCACATGGCACCAAGCAGAGCAAATTCAAGCAGGCTTCAGGGAAAGAATCTCCAAGTCCCTCCACACACAGGTGCAAAGATTAGTGAGAGAATCTTTATGGCTGGCCAAGAGGGGAGCAGGGTGTCCTCATATCTCAGGCCCCCTCGGGAGGCAGCAGCAGACAGGGGCTCACAAAGCAGGCAGGAGATCGGGATACATTATAGAAGGTCTCCACATAAACCCCCTGAGGAAACTGAAACCTGTGCTGTGGCCCTGCCCCCACCCAAGCAGCTGAACTTAATCTCACACTGAATAGCAGCCCTGCCCACATCTGAACACCTGAATTTAATCTTGCACTGAGTGGGAGCCCTGTCCCCACTGAAAACCCTGAGGCTAGGAAACAGCATTTGAATCTCAGACCCCAAGCACTAGCTGGGTGGATCTGGAGGCAAGACAGGGGTGGAGAGGAATCTTAGAAGTCAAGTAACTGGCTGGGAAAATGCCCAGAAAAGGGAAAAAAAATAAAACCATAGAAGGTTATTTTCTTGGTGAACAGATATCTCCTCCCTTCCTTTCTGATGAGGAAGAACAATGCTAACAACCAGGGAAAGATATAGAAGTTAAGGCTTCTGTATCCCAAACATCTAAATAAATATTCAACAGGCTCAAGCCATGGAAGAGCTCAAAAAGGCTTTTGAAATTCAAATTAGAAAAGTGCAGCAAAAACTGGGAAGAGAAATGAGAGAGATACAAGAAAAGCATGAAAAATGGGTCAACACCTTGCTAAAGGAGACCCAAAAAATGCTGAAGAAAATAATACCTTGATAAATAGGCTAACTCAATTGGCAAAAGAGGTTCAAAAAGCCAATGAGAAGAATGCTTTCAAAAGCAGAATTAGCCAAGTGGAAAAAGAGGTGCAAAAGCTCACTGAAGAAAATAGTTCTCTCAAAATTAGAATGAAAGAGATGGAGGCTAATGACTTTCTGAGAAACCAAGAAATCACAAAACAAAACCAAAAGAATGAAAAAATGGAAGATAATGTGAAATAACTCATTGGAAAAACAATTGACCTGGAAAATAGATCCAGGAGAGAAAATTCAAAAATTATGGGACTACCTGAAAACCACGATCCAAAAAAGAGTCTAGACATCATCTTTCATGAAATTATCAAGGAAAACTGCCCTGATATTCCAGAACCAGAGGGCAAAATAAGTATTTAAGGAATCCCCCGATCACCGCCTGAAAGAGATCCAAAAAGAGAAACTCTTAGGAACATTGTGATGAAATTCCAGAGTTCGCAGGTCAAGGAGAAAATATTGCAAGCAGCTAGAAAGAAATAATTCCAGTATTGTGGAAATACAATCAGGATAACACAAGATTTAGCAGCTTCTACATTATGGGATCAAAGGGCGTGTAATATGATACTACAGAAGTCAAAGGAACTTGGACTAAAACCAAGAATCACCTACCCAGCAAAACTGAGTATAATACTTCAGGGGAAAAACTTTTCTTTTGATGAAATAGAGGACTTTCAAGCATTCTTGATGAAAAGATCAGAGCTGAAAAGAAAATTTGACTTTCAAACACAAGAATGAAAAGAAGCATGAAAAGGTAAACAGCAAAAACAAGTCATAAGGGACTTACTAAAGTTGAACCCTTTACATTTCTACATGGAAAGAAAACATTTTTAACTCTTGAAACTTTTCATTATCCTGGTAGTTGATGGAATTACACACACACACACACACACACACACACACACACACACACACATGTGTGTGCACACACACATACACACGTGCACGCACACACAGAGACAGAGCACAGAGTGAATTGAATAGGATGGGATCATATCTTTAAAAAATGAAGTTAAGTGGTGAAAGAGAAATGTATTGGGAGGAGAGAGGGAGAAATGGGATGGAGCAAGCTATCTCTCATAGAGGAGGCAGGTAGGAGACTTTTTAGTGGTGGGAAAAAGAGGGGAGCTGAGAGAAAAACATGAAGTTTACTCTCATGACATTCAACTAAAGGAAGGAATAAAATGCATACTTATTTTGGTATGAAAACCTATCTTACAATACCGGAAAGTGGGGGAGAAGGGCATAACCAGGGTAGGGGTGATGATGGAAGGGAGGACAATGGGAGGAGGGAGCAATATGAAATCAACACTCTTAGGGAGGGACAGAATCAAAAGAGAGAATAGAAGCAATGGGGGGGGG